>OX388316.1:8361600-8966714 GCA_947579605.1 Athripsodes cinereus | reverse complement strand
TATCTTTTAATCAATTTGAATGATTCTCCAGCTTTCTGGCGCCATAACTGCTTAGAATAAAATAATATAATCCAATGGATAAACGACTTGATACCGTAATATGGTGATATAGGTGCTTATTATTATTATGATTTGGTGTGAGATATAGATACAAATATGTATAATATAGGTACAGTAATAATATAACAAGTGTGCAATAATATATAACTAACTCATGCTTAGTACAAGTATGTACATAACTACTTATTCATAAAATTTTTTGATGGTAACGAATATAATTTTAAATTATGTCTGTTGTGGTTTATTTGCAAACAATATGTAGGTAGCGAAAAAAAAGTATATTAAATATCAGAAACCTCGATTGGAGAACCATGTCTACACAATGCAACATTGTGTAAAATCTAATCGGAAGAAGTGAGAAAGGTGTCCCAACGCTTACGAATTGTCTCTAGGCTGGCTTAAGTGATCACAGTGAGAATGGTGGAATTGGTGAACGTTGTCCATGGACACTGAAAGTGATCACTTAAGCCAGCCTAGAGCCAATTCGTAAGCGTTGAGACACCTTTCTCACTTCTTCCGATTAGATTTTACACAATGTTGCATTGTGTAGACATGGTTCTCCAATCGAGGATTCTGATTGGTTTTGTCATCTGCACCCAAATCCGGTTAATCAATAAAAAAAATAGTAAATATTGTAAACATATATTAAATTTGGTTTTTGGTGTACTTTTTTAATAAAGCTACTAAAAAACTTTTCGTTTAACCTAGCTGTAGCAGAACATTTCACAAGATATATTATTTTTTTTGTCAATACATTAGAGTAGTTTATATCTATTTATTTTCGATTCGCAAATCGATGAATTAGATTATAATCATCTAACAATTTGCAGTTTTTTTTAAGCATGCAACAGTTAGAAATTATGGACTAATCGCATTACGTCCCTACTTATGTTAATCTGAACATCATGAACTGTTTCAACATATGCAAGCATTAACAGACCGAGTTGAATAAGCAGATCTTCTTCTTTTACTACAATAAAACATTAGCACCTAAAATATGACATCACATTACGGACGTTTAAGAACAGAATTAGTTTTTTTTATTATTTGTTTATGGCCAACACTTATCAAGCATAACTAGTTCAAAAGTCAATAAAGCTAAACATAACTTTTCTTAACCTAATAACATGTGCTCCAAAAGTAATAGAAAGAGATGGAATTTACTACCGTTCAGACTTTTATCTGTTCTGAGATATCTTGAGCAACCTTTACTTTTGTCGTAATAAAAAAATAATCAAGTCACATGCAAAGTCACGTCAATAGGCCCCACATATGTATCCGCAACTGGGGTAGGCAGAGAGAACGGAATGAAATTATGTTCACAAACATTCGTGCAATCTCTCATATAAGCTCGCCAATTTCTCTCACTCAAAATTTCATATACCTACGTGGTCAACCATATACCTACTTCAAAAATGCCTGTGCTTTATATATAACCTTTAGTAATTTATATAATGTACCTTATCTTATAATCATTCCAAAAAATTGTTTATGTCCAAATACCTCCTAAATATTTTATGTACATTAATTTGTTTGTAACAATCACGAGTTGAAACAGGCTCTAAGATTTGTATGTAATAATAATAATTAATTAGGTGAGCAATATTCATACATTAATAAAGTTTATAACGTAATAATGTTTTAATCAGGTATGTTAATAAGAATAACTGAGTAGGTAGCTACTTTAATAGTATTATTATCTTTTTCCTATTCAACAGCTGACGGAAGCTTCGCATGTGGATCTATCAACTTAGGTTATTAATCCCGAAACAAATACAAATATTTGATCCCGTTCGTAAACATGTATTTACGTCTTTCTATCTATACCATCAACACTGAGAAAAATACTCACAACGAATCATTGGTACGTACTATCAGATTAGGACCAGAGATAGTACAAACGATTCATTAGTACGAATCTATAATATTAACCTATCGCAAACAAGTCATTGGTAAATTTACCAACAATTTGTTTGCGAAAAGTTAATATTATAGATTCGTACTAATGAATCGTTTGTACTATCTCTGGTCCTAATCTGAAAGTACGTACCAATGATTCGTTGTGAAATTTCGTTAGTATTTTTTTCAGTGAAGGCATATCCCAGATGTGAAGTAACCAGCATAATAACTAATTTTTAAAATGAAACACGATATTTAGTTATTCCACTATTGACTTTATTTATTTTTGCGAGCCGGCTTTCAAGAGCTTCCGCTCTCATCGTCAGGCAAAAGTAAAGTAAAGTTACTTTTGCCTGACGATGAGAGCGGAAGCTCTTGAAAGCCGGCTCGCAAAAATAAACAAAGTCAATAGTGGAATAACTAAATATCGTGTTTCATTTTAAAAATTATTAATATGAACTTCCACCAAGAACCGTCGGTCGATAAATTAAACTTTTGCATAATAACTGCATGTTATAAACATACAAGCTGTATTTTACTAGTACTTACTCAATTAATATACCATCACATTATTTATACCCCAAAAATTTAGTAGCCACCAGATAAGCTCTATGTAATAAATATTCCAGCTCTCCTCTCTGGGTCGATGGAAAAGCGATGAATTCATCCTCTGTACATTCAATTTTGTAACTGATAATTTGTGGATTGATTTATAATATAGTATGGCCAATTCTGAATCATAAAATAGTTTAGTTGCACTAACTAAGTCAACTAAGTGTGAGGAGATAGTTGAGTCATGATAATTAGTTCTAATTCGTATTCACAGTTTTCCTTACTAATTTAATTCATTAGTTCATTTTAACACCTTAGTACAACTATTAATTTCGAGAATCTAATGATTTCGTATTCAAAATGAAATTTTAGTTGACAGCCGACGACTAAAATAAGTTGGATTTGGCAGAATTTTATTCGCGACTTTTAATGCGCGAATATTATTAGTTGCTGTCATTTTACCGCAGAATATTGCTATATTTTGGAAGTGTTAAGTTGTTTATTTTCAATTAAAAGTAAAAATTTATATTTTTAGGCCCCTCGCAACTATTAGCATGTATAAATTGTAAAATTACACCACCACCGACGCAAATACGAACGCCGAAATATATCGGCAAATCTGACATTTCACAATTTTCACGCGCGACAACTATTAAATTGTTGCCAGAAGTGTAAATCGGAACGTGTAAAACATTTGTACTGTGGCATCACTGAATAATATTAGTTTGTCCCATAGATTTTACCGTTTGCACTTGGTGGTTCTCGAGTTTATAGTTGTTTATAGTTCATAACTAATGCTGAATACTACATAATAACTAATATTAATCAACTATTAGTTTAGTTAGTTCATTAAGATTCAGAATTGGCCCTAGTAACTACTTTAGTATATTTATTATTCTAAGATTATAACCAATGTAGAGTGAAGAATAAAATAAGTTTTTACACTGGTCAAAGTTCGCGATCGTAAAGAAATATTGCAATTGCTGATAGCGAAAATTTGATACCTATAAAAAAATGTTTCATGAAATCATTTAATAAAATGGTTAAAATATAATTAAATAAAAACAATGTCATTTTTATGATTTTCTAAGCTTTCTCTGGTGCTTACACTATTGTATAGTTATTTCGTGAGTCTTGTAGGGTATAAAACTAGTGATATAATGTTTCCTGCGTTATGTGAATTATTAATGAAGAGCTTAATTATTGGATATAAAGAAAATAATCCTTACAAGCAATAATCGTACAATTTATAATACAAGCTGATTTAATTATCAATTTAATTAAAAATAAATCTTATTTATTAATCAATACCTACATGTTAGGCAATTAAAATAAAAGTAAGCTTTTAATATTACATTTTAAAACTGATATATTAATAGTTAGCTTATAAAAAAAACGATATATTAAAGATTTGTGATAGATTACCTACAGCTTGGGTTAAATAGATTTAATTAGGTATTTTTTTATTGCTGGTCATTTAATAAATTGTTATATAACGGTTACATTAAGCATTACTAAGTCTTAAAATTTATAAAAAAATATAAACCGTAAGTAGAATATTATTAACGTTTAACATTTTCAACTCGACGATGAGATATCTCCCCATCACACATCATCAATGTCGGTAATCGACGTAAGAAGAAATATGTAAGGATAGATCTATATATGGCGTTCCGTTCCGTTCTTTCTGCCTACCCCACTTGGGATACGGCGTGAGGGTATAGTATAGTAGGTAGAAAAAATGAATGGGTTACTAATATTGTGTTCAACTAATTGTCCCCCTTCATTTTTGTATCTATATCACAAGTAAGGTTGCCAGTTGACCAACAAAACAAGATAAACAATTAAACATGCAAATCAATATATTAATAAAATATTTTTTGTAACTTTGCCACCCTAAATAACCCTATAAAGAACACAGAACTGAATATGAGACTACTACTACACCTTCACGGCTTATCCCACAAGTTGGGTAGCCAGCAGAACAACTACATGCAATTAACATTCAGGCCGTCCTCTCTGTCCTAATAAAAAACTAAGTCATTCAAAATGGGTGGCAAACTCGTCGCTGAATTTGAGATGAAATGTGCCTTTAATTTTTCGAACACCTGCCTTTTACAGGTCTCTCGAAAACTCACGGAAAAGAGTAGGAGACCAATATTCTTAACCGGCTGCTCCACGGCTCAATAATAGGCAATCTGAATATGAGACAATCTTCACTATTTCTTATTGCAAATGTACATATACATTATATAACTGACAAATTACAAAATTTCACAATAATTTCAATATCTAAATATGCCTATAAATAGCAATTTCATTACTATGTTGTTTTGCAATTAAGACGTTAGCGGTATGAAATGAGTACCTATTAATGCTTAATCTGCACTTGAATCAAGAATCTTATCACAGGTTTGAAAGTATGTGCATAGATAAAGTTAGTAAAAGGCTCTTTACATTCAACAAAATTTGCTTTAGTAGTCGTATGAAATTGGGATCTCCTGCGTATCGGTGTTTGAAGCTATCCTCCTGCTAACTTATTTATTTTACTCAATGAAGTATATATTTATCCACCATGTCCCTGAGACATATTCTGCAGTACTTTGGACACATAATAAGAAGGGATTCAGATTGTGAGAAGTGACGAAGAAAGGAGATCTCAAGGCCACACAACATCAAGTTGCGGTGTAATGACCCAAAAAAACAACAGAATCGTATGTTTCGGACGCTCTTCGCATGCTCAAAACACTCAAAAGTCGAGAAAGATTACCAGAGGATCTTCTGCTATCACCATCCTCGAGGAAAAGGAGATAAAAGAGAGATACACTAAATATGAATATTTAGGCACAAATCATATAATTCACCTAAAAAAAGCAATCACTAAACTTCATGTGAATATGTTCTAAAGTTTACCTAATTTCTCCTTAAAAAATAAATACGCTTAGGTATATCAAACCAAGATTTTACTTTATTAATGTATTTCATCTCTAGTTTTTATAACTTTGACATATAAAAAACGATAAAGTATTTAAAAACATGAGAGGAACAAAAGTAAGGAGAATTGAGGTTTGTATTATCATCATGTTGCTAAGAATAATTTACGGTATCCTACTAATATTCAATATAAATTTTGTCGCATGAAAAGGGCTTACGTTGTACATACTGTTCAATATTCATAGACAGTAAGCATAATATTGCTTCCTAAGTAGAGATTTCTATGTATTGCACATCGCATTTATAATTATTATTACTAACTGTCTGAATACCGACTAACTAATCCAGTTTAACGAGTGCATTGAGAATTGTATATAGTTTTATACTTACTACTAACTAATAGTATAAATTACACATTATTAATATTCTGAATCGATTCTCTTACATAATTATATATTACGTGTTTACTTCTGCACTGAAAGGGCATGTTGATAATATTTGAAATAGCATTGCATTTAATGTATGTTGTAGTCTCGTTGTATTGAGAGGTAATTAATTTCTTAGTTAAGATGGCATTGTGAAGTTAATATTAACAAACAAGCAAGCATAAAACAGTAAGGAATACATACATAAAAAACCACAGTTATTTAAATATAACCTGAGATATTGACCATTTTACGCATTAAGTTTTTCACAACCTGCATCGAAAAGAAATAGCTTGAAATTTTTACTCTTGTGAAACTTAAATCACTCGTAAACTAGTGTATGGTCTTGATAAAAAGGAGTAGAGCATTCTTGTGAATCAACATTTATCAGTTCGTATAATTATTTAATAGGACAAATTACAACATTTAGTTTGTTTATTAAACAAGACCACACAATCCACATCATACATACAGCTGATAAATAATTGTTTATACATATTTAATGTTTATAATAAGTAAGTATAGTTAATATAATATTATGTATGGAAAAATGAGAAAGCTGACAAAAGAAAAAACAAACGTTCTGTACCTACATTACTTCCATCGCTGCATATTACATACATACTCTACCTACATTCTCTTCAGTAAAGAAAAATTATTAAGAGTTTGCAATTAATAATTAACTCAATGTAGTGTACACATAATATGTATGTATGTATGTAGTGTAGTATTTACTCTAAGACGATATATTATGCCTCTGGTCTTTGCGATTATAATTATTACAACAACTTCTGATACTGGGTAGGTACCTACTAATAGAAGCAATGCTCATATTAATAATATTATGCTCAGCTTGAAACTATGCCATTAGAAAACTACAGAATATTAATAACACATACATACTAAGCACTTACTATGTAATAATATCTCACTGTGTAAGTACGACTATTGAATGACAGGTGTTCTTTGATGGACTTTGAGTAAAGTTTCTATGTGAATTGGATTAAAGTTAGGAAATTCTTGAGTATTTTCATTTCCGGAACATAAGATGTGTTTAATTATGTGATTATTTATTTATTTATCAGTGCAAAATTATCGATTCACTATCTCCCAGTATAAGTATTGTAATATACTAACTATAGTTCGCTAGCACTTGATTGCAAAAGTGATATTATTGGGAGAGATACATTTATGATTCAACTGAAACAGTTTTGTCGAAGGAGGCTGTTTTGGCCTTTAGTTCCCGAGAGGAGCATTTAAGAGTGAAAGATTGGTAATTTTTTGTTTTTTTCTTTAATAATAAGAATATATTCCAATTCAATAACCGGAATATATTTCAATTTTTCAACTTAATTCATATCCCATGTATCATTTATTTATGGTGTTGGGAGGAATGACTATTGTATTTGTTAGAAATGTTACGATGGTTTAGATAAAATAAAGATAATAATAAGTTATCAAAAATGATTTTGCCCAAGTAAATATATAACTACTATGTATCTACCATAATATTTCCCTAGGATTTTTACTTGTTTCCATAGAGGAATATTCTAAATATCGAAAATCAAGAAAACAAAAGTTCAATACCTGAGACGGTGTAATATTTTTTTATATTGGTAATGCTTTTGCAACGAATATTTGGTCATTTCATACTCTGGTACACAGGTTTACGAAAATACTTGACCACTGCTAAATACATATCGAAAATTTGTAAAAGTTTTACTTCTACCATACTATCACGGAATATTCCACAAGGGGGGTAGCCAGCAGACCAGCCACATGTAATAAACGCGCATGCCTTCATCTCAGTTCCAACAAAAATTAAGACATTCAGGATGGAGGGTAAACATCATTGCCGAATTTAAGATGTAAAATGTTTTTATTTTTTTGAAAAACCTGCCTTTTACAGAACACTCGTAAACTCACGGAGAAAAGCGGGAGACCAATTCTTGATAAATATTTTACAAAAAAAAAAACAACTTCTGAAAAAGATCAGTAAATAATATGTTCAGGTAGGTATGTAAATAAATAAAATAAAGATTATAAAAGTAAGTAATAAAACAGATTGAACTAAATAAGTAATGTAAATGCTATGCATATAACGATAATAAATATTTAACATGGTAATAAATTCAGTAATTAATTATTGAAACTGTGCTAAGAATATAATATTATGCGATCTGAGATAATGATAAATTAATATTACAGTTTGTTCGAATTCATTTCTCCGTCTTCCTTGTCAAACTGACAATGAAATGAATTAATATATTTTCAAATAGCAAGTGAATAAATACATAGGAACTCGAGTAATGCAATAATAAGCAAGGGTTGCATGATGAGATTTTTATCTTTTGTTCGCAACAAGAAGACATGCAACATCGAAATATGAATATGTATCAATCTCGATATTAAACTTCAACTTTCGAATTGGAAAGTCTACTACTACTGTCTATGTTTGTATTTACACCAGTTTTCATTTTTCCTTTTTATCCAGTATTAGGTACATGTATTTAGCCGGTTTTTATAACATCGTTATTATTCTCTGATAGATCTATCATCGGTGCATGTTTATGGTACCTACCTATAACTTGTCGTTATTAAATGATTTCTAAATAACACTAACATCAAAGATGAAACTTTATGAAATAATATGCTCATAGATAACAAGCAATATTAAATATGTGTGGTACAACTGAATCACTCCTAAACGATCGGATGGCTTTCAGAATACATAGAATAGAATTTGTGGTATGATATAACAAATAAATATACATATAGGTATATTGTAATTTTTTTCCTTCAAAATATATTTATTTAATAAGTGTCTATACCTGATAGAAAGAATACAAACAAAAGTTATAATTAAAAATAATTGTATACGTTTTCATAAACATTTTTCTCCCTTTAAGTATTCATGGAATTGATGAAAATAAATAGTCACCCTAACTAAAAAAATATATATTACATAAGTTGATATTCTATACGAATTTCAATAACGGTGTAATATTTTCAGTATTTTTTTACACCGATTTCTTTCAGTAAAAATTTATTTAAATAATTAAGTATAACCAAAATATTTACCTTTTAAACGTTTCCGCATTGATATGCCTTTAACCCCATGGCCTGTATAACCAATGATTGCACAAGTCACTTTCTTTTATTTTAGTGATTTCAGGCCAAGAAACAACCTGAAACCACTTAGTATTATATCAAATCAATAGAAAACACTACCAAGAATGTAAATAGTAACAAACAACGAAATAATTAAAAAAAAACTCGATTTTAAAACACTAATAAAAGAAACTTCAACGATTGAACTGGGACACTTTTTAAATTTCATAAAACATTTTTTTGATCTAAAGAATCTGTTCGAAATTCGAATTAGATTCCCGCGTGAAATTCGATAATTTTCTTATCACGTGCGTTCTGTTATTAGCGACAGGTGGTGTGTCGATAGAATAAACGAATCGAAAGCAATAGTAGCAATAGCGATTGAAACGAAGACAACAACCGCGCGATCACGAGACAGCGGCCAAACTGAAGAACGATTGTTGGAAGTTGTTGCAGATTGTTCGAATGTTTATTGTACTATGCGATGCGGAGAACCACTGGCTGGTTGAGGAACGAACTGTTGTTCTTCGGCGGTCGCGTGTACGCTGTCAACCATCTGACCAGATACTACCGAGACGCTGGGACTCGATATATTCTTATATTTAACAGGTGTGTATTTAACATTATTAAACACTTTGTATTGTAATTTATATCATCAGTTTGTCATCCAGTGAAGGTGATATGTACAAATTTATGCATTCTCATATCATTATCACTAATTATAATCCAAGACTGTTTTCGAATTATTTAAAATTTATTTTTCGAAGTATTTCGTTCGATCACTGCTTCGCTTCATACATTACAATTAAAAAATAATGAGATATCGAACTTTTCAATTCAAGACGAATTTTGTGCTCTTTTCCTATTTTCAAATCAATTGAGACTAATTTGAAACTTTATTTTTTTTAAGTTTTTGTGTTTTTGCAGCTACGGATAATTATAAAGATTTATTACTAGTAATTTACCATAATGGCATACGTTGGGGGTAGCCAGCGGACTATCTGCTAGTAATAAACATTCAGATAGTCCTCTCCATGCCAATAAAAAATAAGACGTTCAGGATGGATAACATGCCACATCGCTAAATTGTGGTTGTTAATTATCTTTTACGTGACGTTATGCGAAAACCTGTCTTTTACAGGACGCTCGAAAAGTTACAGAAATGAGTGGGAGACCTATTCTTAATCGAAAACTCCACAGAGTAGGTATGTCAAGATAAGATATAAAGGGCGATGTATATTCAAAAATTCATTATCCACTGGTTAAAATACCTATTGTATTGTACACATATCGAATGCTTTATTCGGTGTCTTTTAATGGAGCATCCATCTAAAGGGCACTTATGGCACCATTTTAGATTTTTCATTTAAAACTCAAAGATTAACCGTATTGCTTTTTTTAATGTCTAGATATCTTAAATATCTTAATTATTGACACATTTATTGTCTGGAATAATGTGTATATAATCATATTAACAGTAGCGTAGCTAGGGTCATCTGCGCCCGGGGACAAAATCTGCGCTCCTTCTCAGAGTCCCCAAGAAATTTTTGAAATTTTACGTTTTATATGGTATTCATTTTCGAATCATGAAGCATTATGAAGAATAATATTTGAACCCGTACTGATCTTTGTTAAAAATAAAACGCCATCAGCAATCCTGCATTGTGGATGTGTCATTTTCTTTATGAATAGAATGGCGCCCCTTAATGCTCAATGGGGGCGCCAAAATCGTGTATGCCAACTGGTTTGAAATGAAGATATTTGTGGAGCTCCAAAATTTAATCTTGCCAACGTTTTGGGATACATTAGTTTACATCAAAATAAAATTAAAAAAATAGCTTTAATACTCATTTTGGCGCCCCCTAATGTAGCGCCCGGGGACATATGTCCCCCCCTGCCCCCCCCCCTCTAGCTACGCCACTGCATATTAATTAATTAATTGTGAAGTATTATAATATGTTGTATAAAATAAATAGAGTCATCGGCAAGGATGGGCCTCCTACTCTTTCTGGAAGTTTTCTAGTATCCTCCAAGAGGCAGGTATTTGTATTCGTACTCATTTCAGCGATGCGGCATGCCAACCTCCTGAATAACTTTACTTTCATTGGCACAGACAGAACATCTTGCATGTTTATTACAAGAAGTTGGTTCTCTGGTTACCCCACTTGTGAGAGATGGCGTGGTGGTATGAATGGATAAAAAATATTTACAGTGAAGAAAAAAATAATTGATTTGACGACATCCATTATAAGATGATGCATTTTTGTTTCCAGTCCGTCTCATTGAGTCTGTCTCCCCTGGCATATAGGCTCGAGGCCGCATTTCACCGTTGGACTGATTTCACTGCCTCTGCTCGCTTCACTGCTAATACTTCATTCACTACTATTACTACCTTACCCATACTATCACTATTAAACTACTACTCAAACTATACTACTAACTGACTGTTGTAGCTATACCAATACTACTATTGGAACAGACCGACACTCGTAAGATGAATCTTCTACGAGACGCACTATGTGCACAGCATTATGTAGATACAACCAATAAAATTCGTATCGTATACAATATAATATTCTATCGAGTAAATATTGATACTCACTGCCGATGTTTTTTGTTATTGATTGGTAGTAAGTAGTGACATTGTGCAGTTTTTTATCAATGCCTATAAAACGAAATATTATTCTGAAATTGAGATATGATTGAATTAAAAAAAATATGTCAAAAACGAGTAGCTACCTACTTTTGAAAATCTTGACAAAATCTAAACAAGAACTTAATCTTAATCATACGACTTGCGAAGTGACTATTGGGCAAAAATACGCGCATACCGATCGCGCGGTAGCGGTAGCGCGGTGTTTTTTTTTACCATAGTCCCTTCGTGCGTCGTATGATCAAGATCAAGACTAGATTAAGATCGTATTTAGATTGTGTCAAGAGTAGCCCTGCTGGCTATGATAATCTTTCAACTAAAAATGTACATTTTAGTAAAAGCCCCTGACTTAGATAAAATATTTTCTGAATTTTTGTTTGCTTTGTAAAATGACTTTCACTTTTTGAGTAAGACATTTACCAACATCGAAAGGATAACCTTCAGTGGAATAAATAGGTACCCCTTTTGTGAGTTAACTGTGATGGTAAAGATGGAATTAATTATTTAAAATAATTAGGTTAAATTATAATTAAATTGTAGATCGTTCCGATATTCTAAAGACACCTCATAAGACTCTAATCAGTGAACTTTATTGACTTGAATTCACACATTTCCCTACAACTATTATTAAACTATCTTTGATCTGAATAGAACATCAAGTAATAATGAATAATGCTCTAGCATAATCTGAATATGTAATGGAGGCCCTAATTAGGTGTTGCATTGGAAAGATAATAATATGCATTACAATAATGTAGTCATTGTACAAGGTACATTGATAGATATCAATTGTGTATTTGAGATCTGCCTTTCTTTTAATTAGAATAAAGTTAAATTAATTTACCATTACAAGATTAAACGTGTTTTATTATAATTAAAGGAGATTATAATGAGTTAATTAGTAGAGTCAAACGTCCTATATATTATATAAACAATGAATAAATAAAGTTTTAGGTTTAAAATATATTTATTATTGGTAATTATTCAAAATATATTATGAAATGTGTGTCACTGCCTATTTCAATGCTATCTCACTTTAAGCAAATATTGGACATTTCACTATTTATAAATAAATTCTCCAATTAATTAAAATAACACTACATTAGTTATTCTATAATACTTTTGATAAATTGCTAACCTATCGTTTTGGTGTCTGAACAATGATATAATATAATATGTACTTAGTGATATTTTATCATCAATAATAATACTTTTTTATTGCCTACTTAAAATAGTTCATGCTGTTAATATTCTTAATTCGTGTATATTTTTGACTGATAAAAAAATATGAACATGTAGAAATATGTCAGAAACGCTAAAACGAAAAAAAATGTAACGTTAGAAGAGAAAAAATCATCTATGCATTCCATTCTCTCCTACATTATTCCTCCTTAACAATATTAGCATATTGCTTATAATCGGAGATTACGTTTCGAAATACTTCATTGTTATTTGGCGATTATAGATTACATACAAATGTAGATATCCTATAATCGCCAGTTACACAGGTGTCTCATAATTGTCAATTTAAAATTACATAGGTGTCTTGTAATCGGAAATTTAGGACTATATAGGTGTCTCATAACCAAAAATTGAGGACTATATAGGTGTCTCATAATCGGAAATTAAGGACTATATAGGTGTCTCATAACTAGAAATTAAAGACCATATTGGTGTCTCATAATCTACAACATAATTACTCAAGTGTCTTATGATCCGCGATGAGTTGATGCAGAATTATTAAATAAATAAAATACTTATATTGAATCATTAAATATTTTTTAATAGCTGAACTTCCACTTAATACCGGCGGTCAACAACATTGTCCACAGATGTTTTTTTTTCTAATCTACCGTTTGGAGAAAATAACATTCATGCACCATTCCAATATATTTTTACAAAAATAATTCATGGACAATTTTAATTTAAAATTTATTCATATCATTCTATTGAATAAACATCTAAAAAGTTTTATGGATTGGAAAATAATTAAAAGTTATGTTAATTGTATTTACACTGCTAACAGAGTAAAAGAGATTTTGCATAAGTAATTATGTAGGATTATAGTATTAATTATATTTATTTATTTTATATATCTGCTTAACGCTTGTACGTGGAACCCTCCAGTGATTTCGCACACATACGTTAATTAATTTAATTAATAGACATTTTTATTTCACTTTCAAAAAGATTTGATTAAAATAAAAGTTTTTTGTTTATCTAGTAGGTAGATGAATATGCAATAAGAAGTAACGTGTGTCACTACTCATGCACGTTCTACTGAATACGAGTAGATTACTATAATGTAGGTACTCAAAACTGCGGTTTTTACCAGGCGTCTTTTGAATTATAAAATGTTTATACACTGTGAGGTGTTTAAATAAAAAAAGACTTCCGATCAGTCAAAAGATTTTAAGAGACGTGTAGAAGGTAAATAATATTCAAATCTTAAACATTCACTATAGGTACCTACTTATCTATCTATCTGTCAACACCTTTTTCTTCTTCTTCGCCCTTACCTTTATCCTACCTGATCTTCTGAATCCTAGTATAATGTGCATTGTCCTTTTCATCATATCATCCTGTGGCAGTGGCGTAGCTAGGGTCATCTGCACCCGGGGACAAAGTCTGCGCCCCTTCTCGGAGTCCCCAAGAAATTTTTGAAATTTTACAGTTCATATGGTTCATTTTCGAAGCATGAAGCATTATGAAGAATAACATTTAAATCCGAACTGATCTTTGTTAAAAAAAAAACCATCAGCAATCCTGCATTTGGATGTGCCATTTTGTTTATGAGTAGAATGGCGCCCCTTAATGCTCAATGGGGCGCCAAATCGTGTTTGCTAACTGGTTTGAAATGAAGATATTTGTGGAGCTCCAAAATTTAATCTTGCAAGCGTATTTGGGATACATTAGCTTACATCAAAATGAAATGAAAAAAATAAATTTAAATAAAACACTTATTTGTAGTATATCCACGGTGACTTTTTATTAGACGCCAGCCTGATGATGAGAGCGGAAGCTCTTGAAAGCCGGCTCGCGTCCAATAAAAAGTCACCGTGGATATACTACAAATAAGTGTTTTATTTAAATTAATTCAACATGGATTTCCACCAAGTACCGTCGGTTGAAAATATCAACTTTATGAAAAAAATAGTTTTAATACTCATTTTGGCGCCCCCTAATGTGGCGCCCGGGGACATATGTCCCCCCCTGCCCCCCCCCCCCCCCTAGCTACGTCACTGTCCTGTGGTAGTCTCAAAATGTGTCCGTACCATCTTAATGTATTTTTAGTCACTTTTTCGCCGATGGGAGTGACTTTGAAACTACCACGGTTATGGACATGTTTCACCCTGTTCAATTATGTAACACTACCAGCCCATCTAAGCATTTTCATCTATCTACATATCGATGTACATCATCGCGGCATATCCCACAAGTGAAGTAACCAGGAACAACTACATGTTATACTCATTGCACCAAGTCAGTCTGACAGACTGCAACGAGTTTAACAATTATGTAGTATACAATAATCTGAATTTGATCTTTCACATACGATACATTTTTTATATTTTTGATACATTTTTTTTTTCAATAAAATGATATTCAATCGAGAGATGCCGAGTTTGTATCCCTATGCTGATTTTTTCAGCCTTCACGAACAAAATATAATATCACAAGCAGTATTTTCAGAGATGTACCTACCAATTTAAAATTTTGGATCAATAGAGTGCAGTCAGTTAAAAATTACTTATAAAATTCAGTGATTCCTCTAGCGACCCCACATATAGGAAATAACAAGACAGATAAATTCAGTATTGCACATATTATTTACATAGTGCTAAATTTCGCCTCTGGCACTTGTATGAATGCATCATTTATCACCTAACCTCCTAGGGCCAGTTAGCGGGCAGGTAGTCACATAGTGCAGTATAGGTATAACTATGCGAAGTTGTTAGTTTCACGCATGAAAGTAGTACGGTATAATTATTATCAAGAACTTCGTAGTAGCCTTTATGGAACTTGTCAGTAGATTGAATCCATCAGATAACCAAAGCAGATACCAGTTGAATATCATTCTAATAATAATTCTACGTAAATACTTTGTAGTAAAGCATTATACAACAAATACTTGGTGAAGATGTACTTGTTACTATGTAAGTAGGTAAATCTTACTGAAAATTCAGACTTAAATCATCGTTTTAAACTAATTTTAAACTTGGTTTAAGCCAGAGTACAGTAGTTATCGCGATTTGTAGATACAGTAAATAAAAAAATCATTTCAAATAAGGGCATAGTGAGAGTTTTAAAGGAGGGTAGAAATAATCCAATTTAATCGCAGATATTCCATGACTTTCAAGAGTGTTTATGGTATCCAATTACAAATGCACAATGATAGATATTTTAAACACATCTCCAACTACTGTACAATTTACTTAGTACTAGATAGAAATCTTAATTGATATGTGATCCGATATTGTAAATAAATAAATTTTATGTAGGGACAATGTTTCCAATTGAAGTATTCAAAACACTCGTATAAGAATAAAAGTCATATGAAACTTGATCTTCTAATATTTAGGGTGAGTTGGTTGAATCCCTTAATTATAGGCGTATTTTATCATAAGTGACAATTACATATTCATAAACATAAATCATTTGAAATTTCTTCTGATAAAATATATTATAATATCAGTTCATATCAATACAATATAATATATAGTTTATGATTCAAATAGCGATAGCAATATTTGATATTTTTTATTTTCATACATACCTCGCATTATAATGTAAAGTAAACAAATCGCCATAATCAAACTAGTACCTATTTACTTTTTAAATAATTTTTGCGATTCGTGCATGTATGTGTGTGAGCGTGACAGATTCTGACATCGAAGTAAAAAGAGAGACAAAAATAACACAAAAAATTCCATTTTAATAAACAACATAATATGAACAATGGTGGGCGGGTATCAAAATTACTATACCACATTTAATATTATGAATGATGACAAAACTGAAATACCTATATTTAAACAAAAGAATGAGACTAATTCAACTTTATTTTGTCATTTGTAAAGGACATTGCATAATCTAGTATTATGAGGATATACCTACATACATAATTCATAATATATAATTCAAAATAATATTATGTTATTGTGTTGTTCTAATTTTAAATTAATAGAACACATTCGTTAGTATTTTGAAATAATTTTTGTATTTGTTTGTTATATTTGTCATTGTTTTATTTACGTATGTAATAAAAATTATGAATTATCTAATATGAGGTATTGTTCTGCAATTTGCTTTCTTTTTTTTTTGTAGTAATTCGTGCTTGCTCTATTAAGCTACAGGAAGTAAACTGAAGAATGTTTTTATTATGAGTCATTACATTCGTTGTACCTCTATGTATTTAATTTTATAATTTGTTTCTAGTTGTGTTTAGTTTCAAAATCTGTAGCTAGGTATATTTTTAGTCTTACTACGAGTCTTACTCATTTTCGAAATAGCTCGATTTCAAAAAAAAATATACAAATTATTTTTTTACAGTACAACTTACAATTCAAAAATAATGTATGTACTTTTCTACGCACACAATGAAATCATGTTGTCAATTCTTCCCAAAAGTAAGATTGATTATCTCTACGTACGAAGAGATATCTTCTTCTGCTTCTGATTGTAGTAGATCATTAATCTGTTTGTTCAGAATTTGTCTCCTCGTGTGACACTGAAGACCAACTATCCTTCCATATTTTAAGTGGCCTTCCTGGCAGTCAACGACCTAGTGGTGTCTCGTTCGGGGCGATGTGGGCTATCCTTTCACTATTCATGCAATCCATATGGTCCCTCCAGAACCGTAGTCTTTTTCTAGTCCAGTGAACGTTATCTTCAGTTTCACATATTTTTCTTATTTCAGTGTTCCTGTCTCTCTCTCTCTCTCTCTCTCTCTGGCATTATGGTGATAATTATATGTATTATCAAATATCAAATAGACAATATAAAGTATTTTTAATACAAACAAAATTCTAATTATCTTAAACAATAACTATCTTCGATATCTTAAAAAATTACACAAACTTGATGTGCATAATGTGTATTGTATCTCGTTAAAAATATGAAATGCATCGATATTAACCCATAGAGAAATAAAATATCTTTCTTTTTCGACGTGAAAAGATACATAGAGAATGAAAATTTTCGGATACACCAGATGTTTAAGAAATCAAAAAAATAATTACATCTAATCAATCACATTGTTGACAATGCACCCCGTATCGAATCTGATGTTACACTGTCAAAGTAGAAGTACGCTTTAGTACTTGTAGTAGGTACTCATTCATACAGAATTAGTTCTTACTTGTTGAAGTAAGTATATACCAAACTCTAGTTACAGTGGGCTCTCTCATGATGCCGTCTTGAGTCTATTATTATTATTATTACTGACAATAGGACGATTCTTACAAGTATCATTACAGCTGTAGGCCAATGCGATCCCAGAAGAAAATCTTAAACGATATCCAAACGATAACACAACTATAATAAATCCTCGATTTTTCTTATAAATTCTGCATACGTCACGTTAAAGATATCAACCCAGCCAGACCATTTAACATTTGAATAGCTCTTCCCGTTGGGGAGTTTGCCATTATGTTTGTTCGGCTTTGAGGCTGGTAAAAAAATCTATATTGCTATATTTTTATCCAAAATTTTAGAAGTGCCTCATTGACGGTCAAATCGAAGACTACCCTCAGCATTAGCGACTTTGAGACAGGTTATAAACTGTTATAAGTTGCTAAAGAAAAGTCATTCGGTATCATATTCATCATCATCAAAGTAGTCAACCCTCGGGTGTGCAGGATCCCTTTGTGATATTTGTAGCAGCTTGCCTCGATACAGGCTTTGCCCAGTGAAGTTGCTGGCGGTGCCGATTGCAATGTCCTTGCCTCCTTGCTTATTCAAGCGCGCACGCGCACCCGCATTGCCTGTTTGGTGAACCTTTTTTTATTTTCTTTTCTCGTTTTGTTATATCTATGCTGTTTTTATAATTTTATGTTGATCAAACGTATGTTATGATGTGTATAAGTAAATAAAATTATTATATTAGAATTTTTTTTACCGCAATAAAATACCGCATCACGATTAACCCTTGTATCGATAGGTATTTAAGTAGTTGTGTACCTTTGGTTACAGCCTTGACTCACTGCTCCCGTAATAACAATACATAAAACCCAGTGCCCAGAAGCCTTTAGTCACGGTTCTAGTATGTGCAAGTAAATATCTATCTACCTATAACATTAGTAACACTGTAAGAAGTCACATTCATATCAATACCTAATACTCCTATAGTACATTCTAACAATAGACTTTACATTGATATAGTGGAGGCTGCGAAAAATAATTAAAGAACAGTCCTAACTATATCGCTACTGTGATTTTAAGTATTTTGTCATTTGCTTGCAAAACTCCGTAGTAATTATTTGCTTTGTTTCTCAAGGGATCCCAGGACTGAACCTTTTATCAGAGCAATTTTACGCCAATTGAGTAAACTCTTCTCTGATATCGTTATCATAAGAACTATTTAATACCAAAGAAGATCGTCCAGGATATCGGCGTCGGAAACTTTGTAAATTAATCTCTTAATACATGCAAAACGTAATCTCTATTCGAAAATAATTAAGACATTTCAATTATATTCAGTGCTGAGGTTTGCCAACCAAACTTATCGTCTAATTTTATTGTTGACACGGAGGGGACAGCTTGCATGTTTGTTGATAGTTTGCTGACTACCTCAATTATAGGATATACCCGCAATAGAGTGAATTATGATAATAACTATAACACTTTATTGATAAAAAAATCATGAATAATTATTCACTGTGTCGGTGTTTAGGTAGTAGAATTCCATATCGAAATAAATAAAACAAGCGTATTATTCTACTATTGTTTTATTCAATTGACAATGTCCTTATAAGACGTCTCTCTCACAGATAAAAACAATAGTAGAGTGTTTTATTTATTTCGTCATGAATAATTGGTGAGTTTATTGCCTGGAGGCTATATCTTCCAGCTAACCAATAAATAATTAAAGAATTGACTTAAAGAATGATGTAAAGAATAATGATGTTATAGTTGTACATGTTAAACACATTTGTCATTATAAATAAAAGATTTGATACCTTAACATATATATACCTACCTGACTTTGAACATTTTTCTTTTAAATTGTTGAAGGGTGTTTGTGTTCACACTGTGAAAATTCATATTCAATATTTATGAAACAATCAAAACACTGTTATAATTTTCACCACATTTATTCAAACTCTAACGTTTTCGCCCACTTCAATGGGCATTCTCAAGAGTACTCTTGAGAATGCCCATTGAAGTGGGCGAAAACGTTAGAGTTTGAATAAATGTGGTGAAAATTATAACAGTGTTTTGATTGTTTCATAAATATTTTTCTTTTAAATAATTAGACCTTAAATAACTTTGCAATAATATACTCTTTTCAGCACGTGAAAAAAACCTACAAATACTTCAATAACTTAAAATGAATAGTATTTTTTTGGAACCTGTATGTTCTGCTTAAGATAGTATTAAATTTTAGGAGTACCATGCGTACTGAGTATCTTCTTACGAAGCAGACACAATAGTAGCTGATAATCCGGAATAGGCGCACGTCCGTAATACGATGCAGCCTTTATAGTATTGTGTCTAATTAGGTAGGTACACCACTACAATGTTATAATGTAATATATGATTTCTTGACGGAAGGTGTTAAGTGCACATTATTACAAGTTTGATCTAACATCTTACAGTATAAATATTTCAACACACAATACTTGTGGTAGTCAGTAAAAGTACTCAATTTATGAACGGACCACAGTTATCCAGGTACCTACACTGAAATCGCGATAGCGTATTTTAAATTAATGTAACAAATAGGAAACATAAATTCATTTTTTTATGTCTAGATATTGTTACATACTTTTATGAGTCGATTTACTTCAATTGATTAATCGTTTACTTATTAATACTGATATTAAGACGATCCTTTCAAAGATTATCAGAGCTGAAGGCCAATGCGATCCCAGAAGACAACTTTCAACGATATACAAACATATTTTGAATTCTCTGCATGCATTCATTCTCTTCTTTTCATGTGCTCAACACATGACCGTCCTATAGGATTTAAATACTTAATTTATCGTGTCGAAACCCAGAAAAAACCAATCAAACTGATCTCCAGTACTGTGCAAAACGCACAGCAGGTGGAGATGTGCTAAAAATATCCTCCATACCTAGTAAATGTGATAGGGCACAATGGATACTCCAACAAGTGTGGCATGGTCTATGCTGCACCACAGTCACACGCTCCGGATTCATCTTGTAGGAAGCCCCATCGTTCTCTATTCTCACGGCATTTTCCTTCACCAGATCTTAGTGATGAGGAATTAAATGACCTTGCCATTTGATCCTCGGACGGCCACATCTCCGAGCACCATCCCTCTCCGCCAAATATTCTGTCCTCATTCATTCCTTCCACATGCCCAAACTTAAACTCATACAAAGTTAGCATAGTCACTTAAACAATCCGTCATGCAACCGTCCGCATAGTGATGTTCACATTGTGTTTATTGTTATTAGCAGTATGTATGTAGGTGCCTACCTATCACTATTACAATTATTATTATACTCGCCGTACCACCTACGGTGAACAGAGAACAGTGAACGCGGCATTATCCGTTAAGTAGGTACCTTCCTATAGTATTATACCCTCTGCTTATTATTACTATTATTATTATCTTATATGTACATAGTCGCACTCTTAATACAAATCTTATACAAAATGAATTAACTAATGTAAAATGTTATTTCATTTTGTATAAGATGTTTATGTTTAATCTTAATATTGTTACTTTCAATAATGGAAAAAAGAGTAAACAATATTTAAGTACTTTTGATATGGACCTACATCTTGTAAAAAAATATTGTATTTTTGTATTTATTTCTTATTCGAAGTCTATAATGATGATTATGATAACAGACGTATTCTTCGGCGCCGTTAAACGGATAGTTTATATCTGAAGGACGCAAGGAGCTTTGTTGAAAAAGGGATGTATTCAGTTCCCGGTTTCATCCGGTGTTTTTTTCTTTATTTATTATTTTTTTCTACAGTGGATTCATTCACATGAATTTGCTGTAGAAAAAAAACTGTTTTACCCAAACTGAGAATCGCACTTACAACTCCCCACTTGCAAGACGAGTGTGTTAACCATTAATCCACCTAACTGAATAGGTATCGACCATCCACACTTCAGTGAAAAAATACAGTTTCAATCTTAATTTGTGTTTCATTCCATCTATGAATTGTCATAATTACACCCACATTGCTATTTTAATATAGATACTCATGACAATCAGAATTACCTTCATTCATAGTCCTACTATTCAAATGATGTTATCAGAGAGTCAATTGTGAATCAACAAAAAATTGTGCTAAGTATTCTGATTTCCTGTATGATTTTTCAAAAGGAAGGAAAAAATAATTTATGTCGATAAAATCCATGACCTGCATATATTGTAAGTTTGTGGTTGAATTTATTAAAAATGATTAATTCTTACAATCAAAATGTTGCAATACAAAATTATTTCGATTTAATACGTTATATCATATAATGGTAGGCACTCGATGAAACCCGCCATATGGTTATAAATTTGAATCACTCGAATATCTAAAACATTATATGTGTAATCATTATATATGCAAACTTTCTATTTGTCACCTTCAGGGATTTCCATCTTTGAAATTGTTGTGTTGCATTATGAGACATTCAAATTAGGTAGCATTGTGAAATGGAAATTACCTATAATTTTCCCCTGACTAATAAATGAACACATTTTGTTTCGAACAAACTTTTACTTATATTTTTAAGACCCTATGTATATTATTTTCATGATATGAATGCTCATGTTTTTAAGATTAACCAACAGCCTTTCTCTCTTAACTACATAATATCATTCCAAAGCACCTGAAGTCAAGTAAATAACCCTATAACGTAGAGGTTCCTTCGATACCAAGAACTCAAAAGTGAAATAATACTGTGCAGAAACTTTGTAACATGATTTTCAGGAATGTATTTTTTTTAATATATCTCGGTCATACTTGTAATGGAGGGTATGACCGAGGGGACAAACTCTAGGGGACGCCCACGCCGAGAGTACCTGGAGGACCTGTTGGTGGACATGCGCTGCTCATCATAATATGCAGAATTCAAAAGAACCGCACAAGACAGGGAGGAGTGGAGGAGAAGAATTAAAGAGATAATTGCTGCAAACCAATCCCAGGATTGAAACCAGAGAGAGAGAATTTTTTTAAATGTTAATGTTTTTGATAAAAAGGCACAGAAACACTTAATATTAATACAGGCTTGTCTGATCTACGAGTATGTGCTATCTGCACTTTTTTTATTTATTTATTATGTATTGTATATGGATTATAAACAATTTCATAGAGAAATACCTACATACATTCAAATTGAACACAATCAATATACAGAGGGCGAGTTAATGGTAAAGGCGCAATCTTTTCCAATTCATCTAAAAATATGCATTAACTTCCGATTATATGCTTAGCGATACACAATGATACTAATTAGGTACAATTAATATAACAAAAATTAGCAATAAATTTTACTTTCTAAAAAAATAGTCTCCATCAGAAGCTGATAATACATAATAGAGATCTCATTGCGCCTAATAATCATGCACATATTCAATTACCCACAACATAATAATACTCATGTGGAAAAACCAAAGAAAAATCATATTAATTTTTATTAGTACGACGAACCTTTATAATCATATTATAATTGTAAATATTACAACAAAGAGCTATGATTTCATAATTTATTTCTAATAACAATATCAGTGTTAGTGTTAATACGGGTTCTGTGCATTGACACACTGAACTGAAAACAGTTGTACCTCCATTATCTACAAAAAGCATTGACACATTTTTGTTGAGTCATAATTTATTATGTAAAGTATTGTAAACAATGGGTTTATGTATGTATTATTTAAACTAAAGTGATAATCATTTGAATTATTATTATATGAAAGATTGCGTTATTTCCATATCAAAACAATCTATTATATTAGTAATATTAAGTTGTTTGTAGACTGAACCTTATTCCAAATGCATAAAATTTACCCGCATCGGTAATCTGTATTTGAAACGAAAAAAAAACCCTACATGCTTACAAAGCGCTATTTTTATTACAAGGAAAGAGGCTATTTTTTATTTAAATTGAAATTATGGGTTTTACTTACTTTCTTTGTCTACTAATTGGCTCTAGGCTGGCTTAAGTGATCACTTTCGGTGTCCATGGACAACGTTCAACAATTCCACCATTCTCACTGACACGATGTAAGGTCCACCAATCGAGAGACGCTTTATGCAAGCCTTAGAAGTCTTCATGAAAACCTTAGAAGCAAAATAGAGCCAATTCGTAAGCGTTGGGACGCCTTTCTCACTTCTTCCGATTAGATTTCTATGCCTAGCCTAAATCTTTCCACTAATTGTTGATGATTTCTGGTTGTGCAGAATTAGAATACCTTTTTACCAAATTCAGTTATTGTCACGGAGACCTGACGTACGACACCAGAAGAAGATTTGTGATCCAACAAATCCCCTTTTGCTTGACAAAATATTTCTAGAAAGAAACCAATGGGGGATTTACTATTTTTATTTATTTAGTATTACTCCTACACCATTACGGCATCTCTTACAAGTAGAGTTGCTTGCGGACTAACTACATGCAAGTCATCCTCTCCTTGCTAATAAAAAAATTGACATTCATAATGGATGGCATTCCTCTTTGCTGAATTTAAGATGTTCACTGTCTAAAGTGAGATTTAACGAACACCTGCCTTTTACAAGACACTCGCATTGGCATTATTTTGACACGATTATTAACAATTTTCGACTCAATCAAATTTTCAAAAATATTCCTACACTGATTGATATTAGAAATTTAATTGAGGGAAAGTAAGATATTATTGTTTTCTACTTACTGCCTTATATTACACATAGTGAAGTAAAATTATTTTGTTTTTGAATTAAAATTACAAAATAATGATGCTATATTGAGTTAATAAGGTAATACTTCAGACTTCATGTATTCAGTATCGTCTTTTGACAATATAATCTTCATATTCGACATGCAGAAAGGTCGTGCTACTAACAATATTGACTGGCAGCTGATATCTGTAAAACATATTAATTGAAGATACAAACCTACATAATATCGAAGATATTCTCTTACTGACGGGATCGTGATGTTAATAATTCTGTGAGAATATTGCCACATAGATGATTAGCAGTTGACATAGAAACTTACCTACATAATACATACTTTTTTATGTATGCAGAGCTTCAGATCTTGCCATCGTTATGATTTATTAAGTTAGTAGTTAGAAACTAATTTTCACAACTATAATGGTTAGTAAAAGCAATTATTCCTTGGAGTCTCAGTGGCAAAAAGTCTCAAAGCCAAAGCAACGTTCTGAGGTAACAGAAGAGACAAAAAGAGAAAAGAGATGGATCACATTGGCAAAATGGCAGAAGAAGTGGAGTCAAGCATCCAGAAGAAGATATGCCTATAGGCTAGTAAAGGAAATCGAGCCCTGGCTGTCCAGAAGGCATGGAAAAATGAGCTTCAGATTAACCCAATGCACGATAGGACACAGAGTTTTCGATAATATCTCCGAAAAATACATTGAAAAAAGATCCACCTCACACCCGGATACCTCAGGAGTCGTTAACTCCTACTTATCCGCACATTCAAACCAAAATTGTCCTCACGGGCGGGCCATTGAAAAGTACAAAAAGCTCCGACAGAAGCATGTTTTATGAGGCGAGGATGGATAATCCTGACCTTATTCTTCTGTGAAAGATGAATTCGGAAGCGGAGACCCCAAAAAACTGTTTCGACGCAGACTCCGTGGTCAACTCTATGCTACAATCCCAAAAGTTATGGAGTAAAATGGGAGGCTTCATGGAGGAGATAATGACCCAAAAGGAGAAAGACGAGATGCGATTACAGCAGATAAATTAACAGAAAATAAATTTGTAGTCATGGATAGAGTACAAGATGGAGGGGAGGGAAGTTTAACCAGTAGGAGTATGAATTTTCCCTCCATAAATTAAGACAGAAATGGAAACTAACTGAAGAGATTGCAGTTAAAAATATGAGACGATCTTTATCCATTTAAATGAAAATAAATATTATTCCGAGAAAGTTAAATGTGCATATTAGGTAGATACACGAATAACTCTCAATTTTTTATTGTTCATTGTATGGGCACTATTAAAATAATAATAATGATCATATTATTTTAATAAATAAACGTACGTACATTTTTGTTTAAATTGCAAATTTATGTTAAAGTTTTTATAAGTTAAAACATATGTTGATTGTGGACAATCTGGATATTTTTATTATCTTCTTACTACTTTTTCTCGAATTAATTTCACGGAGACGGATGCGTCTGAATGACATTTAAGGTATGCGTTGTGAAATTTTTATTGTTTATTTTATTAATTAGCGAAAAAATTATAACAGAGATTGATAAAGATAATAAAAAGAATTATAAAACTGATGAGACACCTCGATTGCAGAACCATGTTTACACAGTGGTATACATAGGAAAGAACAGTTGGTACGTAATACTATGAATATTATACGGCATTTAATCGACAAATTAAAACAACATTCAAGAAATGTTATAGATACATTGATAAAATTTATAAGTAAAAATACTTTAGCGTTTTAAATTTCTTTATTCACCAGTTACATATGTTTCGGGTTACAGGCCCATATTCATGATACCCTGTTACCCGAAACATATACCCGTATACATATACATAAAACCCGTAACTGGTGAATAAAGAAATTTAAAACTCTAAAGTATTTTTTACTTCTAATTTTTTTCAATTTAATAATGGAGTTTTACTCATTTAGTGAAAACAAAATCAGTTATAGATACATTGATTTGCCTAACCTTAGTCTAAGTATTATTGCATGATCAAAAACTCATCAATCCAGAGCAATTTTCGCCAATTGAATAACCTCATTCTTAAAAAAGTTTGAGATATTTTATGTAGAAAGACTTGGGTGTTTCCTGCCGTCAAATATTTTGAAAATGGAATTAAGTTTACTATTTCAATTTGCTTACTGTAAAAAATAAAAAGTAAACATGGAAAATGAACTCAAAGTCCATTCATTAGATTTTCCTTAAGCAAAACCATTGCAAGTAATATGAGTAATAAATAATGTCATTTTTTGAATATTGTAAAATGCTTTTGAAAATGAAAAATGAGCGAGAAAAAAATTGCGATTAAGTGCATTTTGAAAGTTTTTCCCTCGATATTATTACTCATTGAGTAGGTATTTCCTTATTGTATTTTAATTAATGTTTTTACAGATGCGTCAAACTACATGTAGATGTAACTATAGGTAAGTTATAACAACGTATTATAAAAGCATATGTAGAACAGCTACAATAATAATTAATTAAAGATAAATAATCAATTTATTTCATCTAGCATGTTTTTGGTCTGTAAGATTCGCTACAGCCTGGCGACTCTTTAACAATGCAATGTCTCTATAGCAATGACATAACTATGTATGTTGACCGTACCCTCTGCGTGGCTGGCCGTTTGTTGTGGAACGAGATTACCCATGATATGCGAAGTCTGGGGAGTGCGGAAATATTCAAAGAAAGGTTAAGGATCCTTTTGCTTGGGAGGTGTATTGAATCTTAAATGAACCCAAATTATCTACATACATATTATACATTATGTACGTTAAGAAGAAACTGCTTGTGTAATTGATTGTGGCTATGAAATGCAACTAGTTTTAAGAACTTCAATCTAGTGTGGCAGTTTTATATATTTTCCTCAGTCGGTAGAGCTTGAATTGGAAATCCAATGAGACCCCATTCATTACATACTAATCTCAAAGGCGTGGGTTATTTCCACCTCTAATTTGATAATTACCATTACTGAATATGATTCTAAAATTATTTGTGATATTTTCACTGTCAAGTCAATGCTACGCGGTCTCATTGAATACTCCACATTCATCATGGGAGTATTGATTTAATTCAAAGAAGGTTTCAAATAAAAATCTTTAATCCACTTCCACTATACACTGATAGTAGACAGCTGGTTTTCACAACTTTGTTAACAAACTTCTTAACTAAATTATTACATGATTATCAATTTTTATATACATCCTTCGTCACAATTATAACTAATTACACTCTGACTTGACCTTCATGTATAACCATGTATATACATGCTGAACCTTACATACTAATAGTGAAATGAAAATGTGACCTGTTGATTTCCTGGTGATTTTAATTAATTATGAAATTCGGTTGGCTGTATAGACGATCTGCAAAATTAGACATCACACTGTTCCCGCCTGTGTGGTTAGCCTCCATTAATCTTGTAGATTAATCTTTCTAGATTCATCTGCTTATGATGATATCATTCTATTTTAGCCTGGGCACGTGGTATCACTCGCATCAATGAATGTTAAAACCTCCCGAACTCTAATCCCCCTGGGTATTTACCGCTTCTGTATCAAACACAGAAGACACAATCAATTTCTGATATAAATTAATATAATAATCCATTAAACGGCATTCCACTAAATAATACCAAATGTTACATACCTTCATATTTAGCGGTATAATATTTAGATCCTCGCTCGTCGCAATCAATTTTGTTCACAATATTAATTTACATTCCTTCTAAAAGTGCTCGCAGTTATGCGACACGACTTGGTAATAATTTAAAATGTAACACTCCACATGTAGTATCTAGTTTACAATATTTCAATGTATACATAACTTTATATAAAAATTCATTAAAGGTGAGTACATTCCACCAAATTATATCTTACTTAGATTTAGTCAATTCCATGTTTACATTGCATTCTTAATCTTAGCCTATATACTATGTTCTGTTACTATGCATAAATAATGCAAAAAAATAAAATATATATACATATATGATTCAAAATTGTATTAGGCACCCTTAAAAGTTTTACCTAATACCTGCATTGCATATGCTACACCTATTATATCTGTAAAGAGATTCCCATTTATAATTCATTTACATGACACAATTGCTTTAACTTTCTAACTTAATGACAAAATTATCCTTACAACTAACCTTATAACCTGAATTATATCATCACAACAATATATGCATATTTAATCCACTTACATAGTACATAAACCTTGTTTATTTCTTAATACCTAAACATCGACTTATGTTTTCATATAACTTAATTCTGAAACATACATACATTACATAATATATCTATTCAATACACAATAATACAATTTAGAAATGTTCCAACACATCTCTTCACCTCGATACTCAGTATGCAAAGTATCAATCACATCACAATCACAATATTGACCTTGATCAAGATGATTAAACCATATGAATGTCCCTTTCCTTCAGAATTACCTTCCGATTCATTAACTGCTTTGTCACTCATCTACGGAGTTAACTTTGAATTATTTCATCGCATCCTAATGAATTTACCACATATTTTTACATCACCCCAATACCTATCACGTATTAAGACTTTCCATATTCTACCTGTATATTCTCGACGTTATACAGTACTCATGTCTGAGGTTATAAATTTCCTGCAAACCAACTTGTCACCCTTTATGATATGACGCTGTGTGATATCATATATATGTAAGCTTTTTTTCGACAGTTTCTACTGTCCACATAAAAATTTTCGTTTTGTATCTTATTTCTCTCGGGAAATAATTGAATATTATCTATATTCGTCAACGCACGAATTAAGTCAAATAAACACTCTCTTAAGAGATATCTCAAATAATACTATAAGAAGTATATTCCATGACTGTCATTCTACTGTCTAGTACGATTTTATATTAACCAAATGCACCTACTAACTATCAATTTTTCGATCTCTTCTCGTATACTATCCCTACCAATCTTTCATGCCAATTTTCATTCATACTTTCCCTCACAAGAGTGCACCAATATACCTAACAAACCATCTTTCATTCATCATTCTTGTGTAACCTGAGAAAGAACTAGTGACGTCATATTTATGCATTCGACACTTATCCATTTTACTTTTTAACCCGTAAACCTCGTCTATTTTTATAAGTATAACTTTACTTACGATGTTTCTTAATCTCACATTAAATTTCTCAAATCTCTGACGTAGATAAGAACTTTTATCTCTTTATTTTTGGCTGTCAATTTCCTTTTTTTTTATATATACTATGTACATTGTTAATTACACACTTCTACCGTTATAGAGCTTATTTGGCCTCTAATAGGAATGACATCCCTGTGTAAGGTAACATGTCCATGTGTAACATACCTTAACCTAATATATATATACAATTATATACATTCCTTACATACCTAACTTAACTAACTTAAATTTTTGTATTTTTATTCGATCTTAGATTTTTAATCCACTTTCAAAATATCTCTCACATGAAATCTACCTTCTCCTCCTGTGTCCTTATCTTTAAGCAAGTAAGCATTGCAACCGAGTTTCTCCACCACTGTTGCTCTTACAAACTTTGGCGCTAACTTCGTAGAAAAGTACTCTGATGCCTTGGATTGAACGTAATTTTTCCTCCAGACAACCTGTCCTACTGAGAAGTTTCTTTCTACTCTACCCCTATTATAGTATTTGGCATTTTTCTCATAAGCTTGCCATAGATTGTCTGATACTATGTCATACAATGAACTCAAATTTTCCATATTTTCCCGGTACAATTTTCTTTCCCTAGTCAAATTTTCGATATTACCTACTTCATCTGGTGGTATATTGCCGTGCAAATTACCATCTAAAATCGTCTCTCTTCCTTTCATGAGTAGAGACGGCGTATATCCAGTAGCAATGTTAACCGTATTATTGATCAAACTTTGTACCTTGTCTAAATATGTGTCCCACTTTCGTTGATTGTTATCTACGAAAATTGCCAACGTATAACCTATGGTCTTATTATACGCCTCTACACTGTTCACCATCGGAGTATACAATGTGGTATAGAAAATGTTTTGTACGCCGTATGCTGACATAAGATCCTTGAATACATTGGAAGTAAGATTCTTACCATTGTCCGTAATTATCGTTTGTGGTACGCCTTCCTGTAAAAATATTTTATGTTCTAGTATTCTAACTATCTCTTGAGATGTGGCTCTACGTAACGGAAATACCCAACAGTATTTTGTGAATATGTCTACGACAGATAATATGTAAATGTAACCAGCAGAAGACTTAGGCAGAGGGCCAATCATATCTATGCTGTACACCTTGCAAGGTCTATCTACTTTTTTTCTGTTCTTCATCAAACCGGCGGGTGCCAAGTTCGATGGTTTGTACATTTTGCATTTCTGACACGATTTTACATATCTTTTTATCTCAGCAAACATCCTAGGCCAATAATAACACATAGAGATCATTTTGAAAGTTTTAAACGTACCTGGATGGCCTTCATCGTGATATTTAGATATTATTTCACTACGGCAGTTTAGCTTAGGTACTATTTTCCAATTAAATTCTCGCGTTAACGGATTGTCGTCTCTCATTAATCTATACAGACAATTTTCTTCTACTTTATAATTAATAAATTTAGCTGGGGTATTTATGCAACCCTGATAAACTTTATCATACCATGGATCTGATATATCATTGACTTGTAACTCGTTTACATACGCAGGAATACGAGATAGAGCATCGGGAACCCTGTGACTCACACCTTTTCGATGTACTACAGAAAAGTCGAACTGAGACAATCTCATGCTCCATCTTGCTAATCTTCCAGAAGGGTTGGATATTTTTGCAAGAAACTTCAAGGCTGAGTGATCAGTTATCACCGTGAACTGCATACCCTCTATATAAGGCCTGAAAAATTCTATCGCTTCTAATACTGCTAAAAGCTCTCTCTCCGTTACAGAGTAATTTTGTTCGGTCTTACTCAACGATCTAGAAAAGTAAGCTATAGCTTTTTCCTCTCCGTCTATTTCCTGATGTAACGCAGCGCCTATTTGATGCTGACTGGCATCTGTGTGCAAAAGAAATGGTTTAGAAAAATCTGGACACACTAGAACTGGGGCAGATATTAATGCTTCTTTAAGTGTTCTAAAAGCTTTCTCCGCTCCGTCATTCCAACTAAACGTATTTTCACCGCGTTTTACCTTGAGTAAACGATTCAATGGGGCCGAAATTTCACTGCAATTTCTTATCGTCCTGCGATAAAATCCTACCATACCCAAGAACATCCTTAATTGTTTCAGATTTTTCGGTGCCGGATAATCTTTGATAACTTTCACCTTGGCGGGGTCTGGTCGTAAACCATTTTCATCTATCACATAACCGAGATATCTTAACTCACTCTTACAAAACTCACATTTCGAATACTTTACAGTCAGACCTGCCTCACTTAATCTATCTCTAACCTTTTTTAATAGTGCAATATGAGTGTCAAAATCTGAACTTAGAATAATTAAGTCATCTATATAACAAAACACATTATCATCAAACTTATGACCAAATAGTTTATCTGTCAAACGTTGCATCTCGGACGCGGCATTCTTCAGCCCGAAAGGTAGCCTAACAAAGTGGTACAACCCGCGATTTGGGACAACGAAAGCTGTCTTGTCTTGAGAGCTTTTCTCTAATGGAATTTGCCAAAAAGCTTTCGATAAATCTATTGACGTTATGTACTTGGCATTTCTTAAATTCGTTAGAATCTTGTTCAAGTTTGGTAACGGGTAATTGTCGCGCTTAGTGACCTGATTAAGCTTTCTGGAATCTAGACAGAATCTCCCTGTTCCATCCTTCTTCGTTACAATGAGAGTAGGGTGTGTCCAAGCTGAATTTGACGGTACCACTACTCCTAATTTTAACATTTCGTCTAGTTCTTCTTCCATTTGTAACTGTTTCGCAGGAGATAAAAGATAATGGCGCTGCCTAATCGGTTCGCCCTCAGTAATGATCTTATGTTCGATTAAATTCGTGCAACCTAATCCTTTCCTTTCATACGAAATTTCTTTAAATTGTTCTTCTATGTCTCTCAATAATGTTAACTGTCTTTCGTTCAATTTCCTTTTATTTTCTATTTTACCTAATTCATTCACTTCTGTGGCTTTAGAATATTCGATACTGTTAAGCAATTCAGGAGCTACGTTGAAATGCTGCCAGAAATCAATACCTAGTATAATCTCCTGTTGAAGTTCATCTAGTATATAAAATTTAATTAATTCTGTCCTGTTTTCACTTTTTACCTTAAGAAGTAAAGACCCCCACACTTTCATCATATTACCGTTTGCTACTGAAATATCTACTACTGCTTTATCCAATTTATAACCCTTCCCAATAAAATACTCGGCGACGTTCCTATTTATAGCTGATACCGAAGCTCCGGAGTCCAACAGTCCTACAAACGGATCGTCCTCTATCAATATCTTTAAGTACGGCCTGCAATCCCCTCTCTTAGCGTGTAATAAAGGAGCTAATTGATAAGTCTTATAAAATAAATTCACATATTTTAGCCAACTTGCCCATTCATCCCTCCTTTGTTCAGATGATGGTTGGCTATAAATTAGTTTTTTTTGAATATTATTATTCCTTGATGTATTGAATTGTTGACCACCCCTGCTAGTTTGATTAAATGATCTACCAGGTAAATTATTAGATGTCCCTTTTGATTCCATTTCCCTTAACTGACGCTTTCGTTTGTAACAATCTATTTTCACATGACCTGGCCTATCACAGAAGTAACAACGCAATTCCTTTTTATTTGTTGATAGATTATTATGGTTGATGTTACCCCTCATATTTGATTGATGAATTGACTTGTTTCTAAACTGGGTTTCTTTTGAAATAATATTGCTCTGATCTGCCCTTTCATTACTTAATATCTGACATGCTTTGCTACAACATCCTTTCACTGATATGTTTTCGGACCTTACTTCTTGACGTTCTGATTCTCTTTCGTACTTATTTAATTCATAAACCTTTGATTTTGTGACAGATTTCTTATGGTCAATTACCAAAGAAAGTGACTCAAATTTCCTACACAATGTCATCAACTCTTCTAAGTCGTCCAGTGATGCCGAAACTACAATACCCGCGTATTCAGGAGTAAGACCGTGGATAGCTATCTCAAGTAGTTCTTTATCGTCTAATGGCTGACTTAATAATTTGTTTTTATTTATAAGGTTCAAGATAAATTCGGAAGCGTTTTCTGCGTTTCCCTGTTTCGCGGTCATGACGTCAATACGCAGTGAACGCTGTGTGTTCAAACCTTCAAACTGATTGATAAATTTCGATTCGAATTCCTCCCAGCTATCCCCTAAATTGGTAGCTCTCAGCCATGTTAATGCTGAACCTGTCAGTAACACTGGTAGGTATCTTAGTAATGCCCCCCACTGTATGCCATAAACCTCAGATAATTCCTTCAGTCTTAATAAGAAACCTCGTGGACTACTAGTACCATCGTACTCGATGCCTAATTTTCTGGGATTAAAAAACTTTGAAACCGGATCTGGGTTTTGTTTCAAAAGCATTCTACTACTATTTGTCTTTTTAATTGTTTTCTTTGAAGTATTTAACCTCCTAACATGGGCTTTGACACTCACAACAGAAGTACCACCTGCCTTGTTGGTTACCTCATTGTCTAAATCTGATTCCTGATGTTCATCCATACCTACTATATCTTTATCAGCAGTTGACATTTTGAACTAAAGTCCTATATCATTTACTATTGAAAAATACCGCTTACTGAAGTTTCACCTCACTAAAAAAATTATATGTCTCCCAAGTTACATAAATGTATGTATAATATTAAATATATTTCGAACTAATTAAACTTGCAATTAATTAATCATACAATTGTAAATAATTTAATTATGATGCGTGTATGGAGAATATAATATGAAGCCAAACAAAAATAAACCATTTAAAATAAGCAAGTGTATGAAGATTGTAAAAATTTATGAATACCTAAATCAATTATTATTATTTAAAAAAATTATATTTTTGTACAGAATCCTTTCAATATTGAAATGTTCCATTTGGTCCCACTGACCGTACATATTATCGTCATCGATAAACAAACAACTAATATTAATATGTTTATACACTATTTTAACATTTGCACTCCGTCGCAAACAATCAATTCTATATCACACTATTATATTCCAACACACAACATAAGTACCTATGCACTATCAATACAAACTTCATCGACCATCGCATGATGTACGATTTCTACTGCGTTAGAGAGAGACGAAACGATACTTCCCAATATCGCATCAACTGGTTTGCGTCTACGCTAAATTTCAATGATGATAACAGACACCTGCTATACGTTCCATGTACCTACTCACTATTATTTAAACCTAACGAAAATAAGGCGAAGGACATTCATAGTTCGGTATAATCTTGCCAAATCAGACACAGTCAATATTTATTTGAACATTAAAATCACTTACCGAAATGATGTGAATGTACCTGACATGACACTGGCCGCAAGCTGTATCGATATGGTGAGATGTGTGAATTTCCAATGCTTTCCAAAATCCAAAATTGAACTCATATGGAAATGTCTTCATCCATTCAAGCTAGAACATACGTTTGCAATCTAATAAGTTTCCATACACAAATACATTTTTATTCAAATTCACAATTTCAATGTTTCGGTTCATTCACTTGCAAACAAATGAATAGTTGAGCAATACAAAATTACACAATTCTAAAATTCAATTTTTTTTTTAAATAATTTTACCAATACTGGACTTGTAAAAATTGACTTTGTTACTTTACAAATAAACCTAGCAAAATCCAATTGAAATAAAATTTCAATAAAGTTGAACCAAAACTTTAATAAAACATAATTAAAACTTGACTAAAATCTTTACTGAATTGGATGTTTATTATAAAATTTACCCTTTTGACAATCCAAAGTTGCAAAATTTATTTATTCATTTACCAAAATTACGATAATACAAATTCAACAAACATTGCATGTGGCAATTAGTAGAAAAATTTATTGTGGTCAGACCCTTTTTATAACAAAAATTTTAACATGTGCTCCAATAATTTTACAATTTACCTACAATTTACAAAGTATCATGTTGCAAAAATTATGCAGATTTTTGTCACATTTACAAATTTTATAAAATTAATTTTACCTACCAACGACAAAAATATCATATGTTTTTGTCACATAATTTAGCAAAAAAAAATTTTTGAACATTAATTTACATGCATTTAAAATGTACTTTGATTATGCAAATTTTTCACATGGTTTTTACTTTAAAATTTTATTTAAACATGCTATTCCAAAATGTTATTCTATATCTCTTGTTACATATTCTAAAATGCTATTCTAATATACAATATTATTCTAAAATGTTAATCTAACATGCTAATCTAAATGTTAATCTAAATTGCTCTTTATACGTCTAAGTTGAAGGAATAATCTAATGTTATATATTTTTTTATATAGAGGTGGAAATCAGTATGGAATGCCAATAATATAGGGCCCCACGTTGGGCGCCAATTCTGTGGCAGTTTTATATATTTTCCTCAGTCGGTAGAGCTTGAATTGGAAATCCAATGAGACCCCATTCATTACATACTAATCTCAAAGGCGTGGGTTATTTCCACCTCTAATTTGATAATTACCATTACTGAATATGATTCTAAAATTATTTGTGATATTTTCACTGTCAAGTCAATGCTACGCGGTCTCATTGAATACTCCACATTCATCATGGGAGTATTGATTTAATTCAAAGAAGGTTTCAAATAAAAATCTTTAATCCACTTCCACTATACACTGATAGTAGACAGCTGGTTTTCACAACTTTGTTAACAAACTTCTTAACTAAATTATTACATGATTATCAATTTTTATATACATCCTTCGTCACAATTATAACTAATTACACTCTGACTTGACCTTCATGTATAACCATGTATATACATGCTGAACCTTACATACTAATAGTGAAATGAAAATGTGACCTGTTGATTTCCTGGTGATTTTAATTAATTATGAAATTCGGTTGGCTGTATAGACGATCTGCAAAATTAGACATCACACTGTTCCCGCCTGTGTGGTTAGCCTCCATTAATCTTGTAGATTAATCTTTCTAGATTCATCTGCTTATGATGATATCATTCTATTTTAGCCTGGGCACGTGGTATCACTCGCATCAATGAATGTTAAAACCTCCCGAACTCTAATCCCCCTGGGTATTTACCGCTTCTGTATCAAACACAGAAGACACAATCAATTTCTGATATAAATTAATATAATAATCCATTAAACGGCATTCCACTAAATAATACCAAATGTTACATACCTTCATATTTAGCGGTATAATATTTAGATCCTCGCTCGTCGCAATCAATTTTGTTCACAATATTAATTTACATTCCTTCTAAAAGTGCTCGCAGTTATGCGACACGACTTGGTAATAATTTAAAATGTAACACTCCACATGAGAGATTAAAATTTATTACATAGGTACCATGACCTACTAATGATCACTTCTTCGCGGTCAGACGTATAAAGAGACTTCTTCCTGGGTTACTCCCAATTAAATAGCTAATTATCCGCTATCTCTCTCATTACGAGAACTACATACGTCACGCCACGTTGTTTTTAGACTCCAATGAAGTTCGTCACACATCCCGCGCTATTTCCGCAATCACATCCAAAGACAAAAATTAAATATTTTTCAGAACCGCTCTTCTTCTTTTTCTTTATTATATTTAACCCTGATAATAATTCTGTTACACTAGTCTTAAAATATTTTGTACTAGTTTAGGCAAACAACTACCTAGTAGGTACGTAGTAAATACGTAACTGTAAGTTTATTTTAAATTCTTATGTAAAACAATGGAGTCGGTGGATATTAACGGTTGTATTTACTTTTGGGGAGGATTTTGTCGGGGATAGCCCTTCAGGAGAACCTTGAGCCCTTCCTTGAGAAGAATTCGCATGAAGAGTATGGATGACATGGGAATTGACATTCCTGCAACATCCATGGGTGAGGGAGGGTGCAACTCTTAATGTATATATTGTATAATGTATTATTACAGGGTTAGGAAAGTCAAGAAACGAGATGACTTGTCGGGACAGAATTACTCCAAATGGATGAGAATTCCAAACAGAAAATTTGTAATTTTAATCTTTCAGCTACATAATCTTCTACACTTTCATAGTCTTGAAGTAAATTTTAAGCTGTGATTAATATTTAAAAAAAAATCTTCTGGTGTTGACTTGTGAGAAAGTGTCGATATTTTGAATAAGCCAAAATAGTACAGTGTCAATTTTTGTTCCAATACAAAGAATAGGGGCCTGAGTCAATAAAACACTTTCACATTACGTTTTCGTTCCGTTAGCGTTCAAATGCAGACGACGTTGCGCCAAAGTGTCAATTTTCGTAACTATTGTGTATCTTAGCAACGAAATTGACATTTGCTTGCAACTTCGTCTATAGTGGAACGTTAACGGAACGAAAACGTAACGTGAAAATGTGTTGTTGACTCAGGCCTTAGGTCTCCCACTCGTTTCAGTAAGTTTTCGAGTGTCCTATAAAATGCAGGTATTCGTAATACATCACACATTCAGATGTTTTAAATCTTAAATTCAGCGATGAGGTATGCCTTCCATTCTGGATCCTTTATCTTTTATTGGCACAGAGAGGACGACTTGTGTGTTTACAACATGTAATTGTTTCGCTGGCTACCCCACTTGAGAGAAATGCCATGATGTTATGAATAAAAAAAATTATTTTTAATGACTCCATAAATTCTATTCTACCAACTTAATAAAATTAAAGCTATTTTAATAAGTGGGTAGGTACCTACTCGTGTAATCTAGATGTTTCTATTGTGTTTTATGTCCAACAAAGACGTTTCTTTACAAACTTTTAATAAAAGTTTAACATTTGTTCGACAATATTTAATCACATCAATTACTTTTATGTTCGGACCAGACTTCAGGTGTTACCAACCAAATGTTTTGAGTTTTTTTATGACGATTTACAACGAGCGGCTGCGTTTAATGAGACTGATCAATTAAAGCGAATCATGGCTCACTTAGCCTACAGATCAACGCACATTGTGGAGAACCAAAGAAGATGGCGTAGAACTTTATAGCTGAATAGTTTGGCAACAGATATCGATATATCTCATGTGAAATACCTGGAAAAGTAAAAAGTTTTAAAAGTTTTGTCTGCATTTTATTATTCTTCTTCATTTAAGTTCTTTCGTTTGGAATCGCATTGACTTGGAGCTTACTGATTTCAGCAAGATTTGTCTTGATGCTTATAATATTTTTTTGTTTTACTATAATATTTGCCACGAGATTAGCTTCTAGAGAGAGAAAGAAAGAATTGTTTAACGATTTAAGTTGATTACTATACTATCACGGCATATCCCTCAAGTGCGATAGCCAGCGGCTGGCTGCTAGTAATAAACATGTATGTAGAATGTCTTTTCCGTACACTGAGAAAAATACTCACAACGAATCATTGGTACGTACTATCAGATTAGGACCAGAGATAGTACAAACGATTCGTTAGTACGAATGAAAAACAAACATAACATTAAAACAAAATTATAACACTAAAACGTACTAATGAATCGTTTGTACTATCTCTGGTCCTAATCTCATAGTACGTACCAATGATTCGTTGTGAAATTTCGTTAGGATTTTTCTTAGTATACTAATAAAAAATAAGACATGGGTGGCACACCTCATCGTATAGTTGACTACACCTGCAACAAAGCTTTAATAATAATACACTCACAGAATTTTTTAGGTGAGCGTTAATGTAATTAGTAATTAATATAGTAATTATATTTTACACACATTAACCTCTGAGATCTTTAGAAGAAAGTTATATTTAGAGGATTGAAGTTTGGTTATTATTAAGAATGATGATTTGTGCAAAATGTGTCCTACATCACACAGTAATTAGTAATTGGAATAGATATACAACATTTAAGTTTATATTAGGTATACTTGTGAACGTATCATTGTCTGACATTGACCTTGATAACTAAATATTATTTCGTGTGCAGACTGCGTTTTTATGGTCATGTAATGAGAAGACACGAAGAACTTTCATCATCATTATTCATCCTTCAAAACTCCTCCCAGTTGCACAGGGCAGAAACCAACCTCCTACATTCAGAACGTCATAAAATCAAATGAGCCACCTCTTCCCGCAACATTCCTAGCTCCCTGATGCCATCGTCTTTAAAACAGTGTTTTATAAAAGACATCCGAGCCCTACAAAACAGAAGTATTCCATCCAACCCTTTTAGACTATATAATGTTAAGTTAGTTTGTTCTATTCTTTTGTTTTAAGTAACTCTTGCCCTAAAGATGCCGCAAGGCGTAGGCACTCGGTAATTAGTATTTAGTCATTGCTAATTGACTAAATACAAAAGTAGATGTGAAAATTAACCCACCTACCTTAAATATAAACAAACGTTGTGTGAAATATGAGATCCCAAAAAACGATCTGTGGTTTGCATTAAATGCTTCTCGATTGGCGGATCTTATATCGTGACAGTAAGAAAGGTGGAATTGGTGAACGAAAGTGATCACTTAAGCCAGCCTAGAGCCAATCCGTAAGCGTTGGGATGCCTTACTCACTTCTTCCGATTAGATGTTCCACAATGTTGCATTGTGTTAACATGGTTCTCCAATCGAGATGTCTGAATAGTAAAAAAAATGTTTTATAATAACACTAAAATTACTTACAGCAATTTCATAGATGTCATTTTCAGAACTACATAATAATACGCTAAACTTTTCATGAATAAAATGCAATTTTTAAAATGGTATGTATTGCAAATTTATAGCAAAAAAATAAAGATAAACGATAGAAATTAATGTGTACTTAAAGAAGCAAACATCAAACAAGTCATATAACTTTCAACATTTGATTTTTAATATGGTTAGACTTCTATGTATAATATATTTTTAAGTTTGTTGATATCAATAAATTTTCATTACGATTCCTACTTTCTTCCATTTATGTTTATGGTATTGGAGAGGAAGTAAAGATCGTAATATTTTGCCCGTAGTTAGATGAATGCCAATAAAGGGAAGTGATTAATTATAAAATAACGTAAAATCGTAATAACAAAATCAAGAATAATTAATAATGAATCATAGAGGTTGTAATAATTACAATTATGATGTGATCTGCTTTAGTACGTGTTCGTTTATTTTGTCGGAGGATGACTAGAAATGCACCAATATATCACAGAATATTGGAAATATGTTTCGAAACCATTTTGCCGAATAAAAATATAACTATTATCGATTTTAATTATCTTCGATGCATCACTTCACAAGATTCCTCACAGAAAAGAGTAGGTACTTCACAATAAATTTATCTATTTATATTTGCTTTTGCTATCCAGGCATATTCCACTAACTGCTTAGCAGACTACAAGGAGGTAATAAAAATGCATATCATCTTCTCCGATATCGCTTTTTTGTACCTCTATTTCACACTAATGTATTTTTTTCCATTCATTCACAGTATCACTAATTCTGTCTTCAATATACAAGACTAAGACATTTTTGGTAAGAGTGGAATCTTTGCTGGTCCACATGTTGAGTGTAATAATTGTTAACATGTTATGTTATGACTGTTTGATTCTTTAATATTGTAAAAAATAAAAATAAAATAAAAAAAAATAAAAAAATACTTACCTACCTATATTCTCAGTCCATACGTCATATAATATTTATATGTATTGTTAACTTATTATTTATTTTATTTTTAGATAGACATTCATTAGGTTCCGAATCTTCTTCTTCTTCGACCTCGCCTTTATCCCATTTACTTGGCGTCGACTCTCCTAGTCCTCACCTTCCAAGTTTTCCGGTCCCCTGCGTCTTCCGAGCGCAACTTTGCCTCCTTCAGATCCCTGGCAATTGTGGACATCCAGGTGGCCACTGGTTTGCCTGGTCTTCTGGGTCTTACTTCTACGTCCATTGTCTTTTTGATCATTTTATCCTGTGGTAGTCTCAAGATGTTAGGTAGTTCCGAATAATTTAGGATAATGTTGCCTCGATCATCTTTCGATTTACATAAATGTACACGATACTGATGATCTTTTCGTAATCGTTTGCTACTATTTTTAGTAAAACATTTCGGTATATTTAAGGCGACAAATTCATCTAACGCAATACGTATTTGCAGTACAAGAACGATACTCTAATATCCGAGAAAGTTCATCTATAAGACGTGAACAAGTCTCTTCCGTTCAGTTTTATTCCACGCCATCTATCTATAGGTACATAATATTATTATAACAACTATTCACAGTACGTACCGTACCGTATGAGTACTTCCACATTAGCAGAGTGATACCTAATACATTTATTATTATTCCGTGTAACATCAGATACATCTGCATTTATCTCCACCGCCGACATTACGTACCGTAAAATCGTATTACTTGAGACAGTATGCTAACTTGAGACAAAAAGAGTAATTTTTGTTTTTGTGCTCTGGCAACATTATGATGGGGGTGGCACTGATTATTTTTATCCTGGATGTCAATTATCGAGTGTGTGATTCCTTTTAAAATACGCGGTGAAGGATTATTTGCAGGTAAGTTACTGGATTATTTACATAAATTTAAATGAAAAAAATTACCAAAAATTATTTCAATATAACTTTGCTGTTCATTAGTTCTTCTAGATTTTTGTGACAACTCTTATACGTTTGATGACCTAGCCTATCCTTTTGAGTTGTTGAAACCATAGGCAAAATAAATATTGTCATGTAAGAAATTAAAAAAAAATATTTTTAATAAAATTTCATCGGAATGTGTGTAACTTGAGACATGTCTGAAGTTAAACGTTTGTCTCATGTTATACTCATTCTATGATCAAGTTATGTATTTCGATTTCAGATTTGATTCATGATGGCTGGGAAACATTACAAGCATCAGTTAGGTAAAAGAAAATATAAAGACTATGACGAGGAATCATTAAAAAAAGCTGTCGATGCTGTCAACAAGGGTATGACGCTGAGGAAAGCGGCAGAAAAATATGGTGTGTCTCGCTGCACAATTCAGCGAAAGATCAAAGGAAATCATCTAGCAAATGTAGGAAGACCAACAACATTAAGCAGTAAGGATGAAGATATTTTAGCAGAAGCCATATCCCTTGCAGGACTTTCGGTGAAACGGGGCCGATATTTCTTCCCGTATGAAATATGTTAACTTTTTAATTGTTTTTTTTTATGTCTCTATTTTTATTTTATTGTATAATTAATGTCTTCTATTGCTTATAATAACTCTTTTTTACGTATTTCTTGAATTATTTATTTTATATTTTTAATAAACACAATCTCGAATATTCCTGTCTTTGAAAAATGTTATTTGTTTTTTTTTTTATATAAAATACTCATGTTTCATTAAAACGACAAGTACATAAAAAATAAAAACGATAGAAAATTCATTATATTTTGTCTCAAGATTGAAACGTCATAGGAATACTTTCATTTTCATACAAAAACAAGCCTTGTCTCAAGTATTACACCAGTGAGGGTAACTTGAGACAATCAATATATATGTATAAAAAATATATATATATGCAAATTTTTAATTTTTGTTGCAAAAATCATTAAGTATTTAGTACCACCTATAAAACAAAACATTAACTATTTGAATCAGATTATAAACAAAAATGTTATGTGCATTTATATATGAAAAGTGTCTCAAGTAATACGCTTTTACGGTACTTATTTATACATGCTTCCACTACTTTCATGAAGACGGACAAAAAAATGACAGCAGTGAAAATCTCAACTCGCACAGCATAATATCTACTTACTTACTAACTTACTCTAGTAGAATATCTGTCGTTGATATTGGTTTATAACAGCGGTAAGCAACCTTTTGACTGAACAATTTATTCTAGTAACAACCACTAATCTTTTCAAAAAAAAAGAATCATAAATATACCAAGTAATATTTCGTAAAAAATTAAATTTCAAGTAGGTAAATAAATAATAAGTTTATCTAGTTAAATACGAGCAACAAGACTTTTAGTCTTTTTTTTAACAAGACCATCTAAACAATAAAAAAAATTAACTCTTTCAAACTGGGTATTTTTTCACATAATCCTCACGGCATTATAATATTTTGAAAATCTTTTGTTTAAAGTTTTACTTTTAAATATTTGTGAGCTAATTTTATCAAAAAAATCTTCGAAATAAAAACAAAAATATACAATAAATACAAATTTATGTACAGAATAATGGTAAATCTTAATTTTTTTTGACACAAAGCATGATAAGGTTGTAAAAAATTTGATAAAGTATTATAATATGTTCTTTATTCTTGACGTCGCAATAACTCATTTGCGTAATCAGTTATGTATCAATCGAAGAAGATTTCAACTATAATTTACTCCACCATAAATATACACCCAGAATCTTTAAACAAAGTTTGTTAAATAATCAAAACCTAAAGAAATATTATTATAATAATCAATATTGTTTAGCACTCCTGTGATAATAGTATTGTAGGATGCACTCCAATCATCCGACACACGCTCGTGTGAATCCATCAACAGATATGCATACCTACAACATACATCATTCATCAACATTCACAATAGGTAGCAATCATCACATATGTAGGTACTAGCTCATACTAGTGATGTGCCGAGTCTTATTAAATGCGCATATCTGAAAACATACTAATATTCGGCAAATCATTAGTACCTTCATAAGTGCGTTATATATTATGATCTGTATGGTATCCCAATATCGAATATGTAGTACCTACCTAGTATAGATGTCGCAGCCCCATAGTTAGATTATTCGGTTAACAAATGGCTAGGCGTCTAGTAAAATGCCAACATTAAATTGAATAACTAGATGTTTCCTTGAATCACAATGACTCCGAACATTCAACAATCTGCCTGATCGAAGATAGCCCAATTGTTGAAATTTAGTGTCTTTATTTGACACTGTGGCGCTAGAATTGATTTTAATTACATTAAGTAATCCGGCTAGACTTTTTTTAGTCATCCAGCCATTCAATTGCCTAGCCATTTAGTTCACTGGCTAATTCAGCAGTCTGGCGGCAACATAGGTATAAGAGTAATACTACATACAGGTACCTACAGTATAATGAATCTCACGTACAAAACAGACAAACAAATATGTAGGTATGTATGTACAATAAATTGTACATACATATTAATTTATCAATGTTCGCACAATGGCTTATTGGGTTTAACGCTTTCAATTGTCTAAAATTTCAAAGACATACAAAGGTAGATATTATAATTTTTCTTCTTTAGCTCATGCCAATTCATGCTAAATATTACAACATTTTAAAGGTGGAGGAAATATTAAGGGCTATAAATAGATTGGAAGAAGGTATCGCTTTTTGTTCCAGAATATCCCAGAGTGGAAGAACTGTTTCGGGCTGTTTTCAACGTGTGGTCGTCAACTTTGGGGGAACCTGCCAGGACAATTATAGGGAATCAGAAATTCTGAGTACGGTTATTCAGTTATAAACAAACTTGCTTTACAAACATATAAGTTTCGAATATTATTATTGGCTAGATCAAGAAGTTTTCAATTGATAGTAGGTACATGCTCTCAGTCGGTATCGGTATACTGTGTTAAACAATAGAAGGAGCCTAATCTGAAATGACTGATGGAAGCCATATTACCTAACTTTATTTATTTATTTATTTTATTCTTTATTACGCCTACTAATATGGTCACTGATGAGGGGAGGAAATAGTCCTAAAGACACAATTCTATAAAAAAGTCAATGTCTGCCGCCACCGATTGGAGTGGGAAGATTAACGCCTGACACCGAACTTATTAAGATTTACACCTGATACGGACGATGTAAGTATACAGGAACAAATTATATTTTTTCAAGGTATTTATTTTTCTTCCAATTGTCTAATAAATGTTTCTGTAGCAGATACAAGCACAAACATTAAAAGAGAAAGAAGAAAAACAATATTAACATATATTTAGTATTTTACGATGTAGACACTTGATTTGTGGTATATAAAAATTAATACATGTCTTATTGATTTGATTGAATACTTATTAAATTGAATGAATAAAGAAATGATTTTATCAAACTAATCATATTATTGAGGCGGTATCGTGTTTGCGTATGTGTAATGATTGTAAATCAATCATCATTTCATTTTCGTATTAAATTGAGATCAATCATCAATCAAACGTGTAAAATAAACTTGCAACTATAAAACTGAAAGTTTCGTATATGAAGATATAATGATTGTAAAGTAGGTATATATAATGGTTGCTTATCAAAATCGTAAAATCTAACGTGTAATAAATTTCAAGTGTTATTATACAGTGAAAAGAATATTTATTTTTATTTATTTATTTTTTATTTCCAACAATATAGAAATAAACTACTACAAAAATCAACATAACTGAACATAACTTTATCTTTACCTAATTACACGTGTTCTAAAAAAAATCACCGTAACTTTCCGGCGAAGAATAAGTATTCACTCTTTTCAATCAGTTTTTGAGTGTCCTGCAAACGGAAGATATTCGAATTAAAGGTATGGTACTCATCCTGATTGTCTTTAATGACTTGCATGTTTTTACATGGAGTTATTACGCTGGTTTCCTTATTTGTGGGAAACATAATTTTATCTTGAATTTTGTAAAAGAAGATTAAACTATTTTTATGTTATGAAGTAAAAACACATTTTTTTTTATAAATACACACTTTTTTTATTTAATAATTGAGTATACAATTGTTTCGTCTCTTACTAAGACATTATCAATACTTAATAAGAGACGAAACAATTGTTTACTCGAAAATTAAATTTAAAAAAAGTATGTATTTATAAAAAAAGTTTAGTGTTTTTACTTCATACCATTTTGAAAAATTCGCAAAAAGTTACAGATTATATATTAAAAAAAACTATATTTATGTCAAAGAGACCAAATAATACACCCTCACACTACCTCATACTAAAATGGAAAGCCGATCTATGTAAAAATGGACCAGTTTTGACTGAAAAAGGAGTAGAGTAAAATTACCAATTTATATTTTTTGAGGATAATGTCAGAATGTTTAAATAACCAACTTATATACTGGCAATGGAGAGTTTGTTATAATATGTATAACTTTATGAGCACGTAGTTATTCACAGCACAAATCATCAATCAAATAGTCAGTTAGCGTTAAATGTTGTACGTTTGTTTGAAACATGCAATGTGATAAAAATAAAACTATCTTACTGAGATGCAATCAGTTATAACTACCCGTCTGTACGTAGTTAGATAAATAATATTGAAATGTATCACCGTATATACTATGTATGAAATATAATGTTATTATATCAACACAAGTGTATCATAGATGTAACATTTCCATTCATTCCAAATAAGAAATTACATTGCTTTGAGTATCAAGCAACATGTCATATAGCTATATTAATATTATTTTTTCTTACAACATACGAGTTTTTTGATACAAACAATCTTAAAAATATGCATAATAATGTATTTTTTTAAATAATACTTGAACTTCTTTTGGAAACATTTGGGCACATAATCAAAAAGAACTGATTTGTTTACTACTGTTATATTTCTACTTCTTCTCCTTTATCACTTATTAGACTTCAACCTTTATTTATACATAAGTTCCTTTTACGATGAGGAGCTGTCTTTCCATCGTTGCCGTTGTCTTTCTGATAGGCGTCATCCCTCAGGTAATCCATGTGGGACGATATTTAGATACGAGTAAATACTATTAATCCTTAGAATGTGTTTGTACCAAAATCTTAGTCGTTGTCTTTAATACAAAATGTATATCCCGCATTTCTTGTATGGATATGTATAATGATAATAATAAAAGCATTTTGTCGATCAAAAAGAAAACAAAATCATGAGCAATATTGGCGAGCGGCTCGGGAAGGAAATATTTAGCATAAAACTATGAATTGTAGATTATTTTTCAAAACGTGTAGAGTAGGGGAGTTTCTGATATTGCAAGGCAGATTATTCCACATTCTAATTGCATATGTCATAAATAATGAACTGAAGAAGGTTTTTATGACGCTTTCTGTTAAATCAAAAAAAAAACTTTCAGGCTCTTTTTTGTAAAAAAATATTTGCAAAATTAAGTATCTAAAAGATTCTATATATTATTTTTATAATAAAAGAGATGAACTGTTGTAACAATATAATATTTTAACACTTTGGTGTTATTCAATGTGTTTTTACTTTCATCTTGATTACAGAGCAGAACATGTTGTGTGGTATTGTATTTTGGTATTATCATGCTTCATAAATTATTCACAAATAACTGAAAGCAGTGGGAAAACTTATGCATTATTAATTCACAACTTTATTACCCGTGACTCTTTTGAAACAAGAATAATTAATATAACGTCTTTATTGTTCGCCATTTCTTAAAAGGATTTTTAACAAGACAATATGTAAAAGACATGCAAAACATCTGACTAATTGATTTAAACGAGTGAAAAATAATAAATAGTAGGTCTTTATTGAAAAGAGTGTGGATTGCATTCAGTTTTCTTAGCAAATATTATATTACCGTGTTCTAGGTACTTTTAACAACGACTACTAAACCATCGTGGTATATCTCAAACTTGTGGCCAGCAGACCTGGTGCCTATAATAAACATTCACGTCATCCTCTCCGTGCCAACAAAAAGTTAAAACATTCAGGATTGGTGGCAAACTTTATCACTGAATACAATGTAAAATGGCTATTTTTTCGAACACCCACCTTTTACAAGACACTCAAAAATTGTAAATAACATAATATCTATTTTTTTTTTGTATTGATAAAACTAGATTATTAAATTCAAAATATATTTAAATCTTTCATAAAAAAATTCAAAGAAAAGAAGAACAAAAAAACAACAACAATTGAACTAACAGGAAATTCATGTAGGTATTCAAGAAGATATATACAAGTACCTACTCACACGTTCATAGATACCATCATAAAACAATATTTTAAAAATATCAATAAGTACGATCAATTTGGGTTAGTTGGAAGAGATCGCGCCTCTGCGATAAACTCGCCCTCTGTATATTGATAGTATCTAACTTGAATGTTTACCTTTTATGTAGGTAATTGTTTGTAATCAATGTACAGTAAAGAATAAATAAATAAATACGTAGGTACTCCTCTGTAAACTTAATTTATATAAATCTTGTTAAGTTCTGTCCCTTGATCATTATTTTGATTAATTAAACGTCTATTAGACGTCGTTATTATTCCATCTAGTTAAAAATCAAATGGGTAAATAAATAAATGGTTATGACCGAGATTCCCTTTTGAAAAAGTGGGTAATTGTCGTGACTATTAGCATAAATCAAAATCATTTTACCTTAACCTATACCTACAAGCAGCTTATCACGATGAACTGTGAAGAAGAATCGAGTACGTGTATGATGAACATAAATTTTAACCATGTACATCATATTTGACAAACTGTTTTGATATATGATATGTCTTAAACCGTTAAGATACTGACGTAAAAGATATATAATTTAAATATTTTTACTATTAGATACCTAAATTGCTAAACACTAACGGTTAAAAAGATAAGATTCCATTAGTAGGTCTTGGAATATTTGAAATGACCTTTATTATTATGGAATAAGTCCTTTCTAAAAGAAGACTGCAATTATAATTAGGTACTACCTATAAATGAGCTTTCGTTCGTCCAAAGTCACTTAAACTAGTAATAATTCACACATTTAAATGTAAATTCAAATAGAGAAATCAACGCATAATTAATTTTACAAGAAAGAAACACATAACATAACAGTTTTTCTTGAATCTAATTGAAACTTCATTAAAAATAATTTTGCATTTAGTTAATAATTCATACTAACACGTCGATCAATTAATTGTAGTAGGCAATTTGTCTTATGTTAATTGTAATTATCAATTAATTTGTAATTAGTAGTGATTAGACATAAGCCGGCTCATTTCCCATTAAAACCTTTAGACGAATATTGAATTTTAATAATATTGATCGTCAAATTCATATTGAAAACATTCTATAACTAATGCATTATGTGAATTATACCATATTAATGCAGTTCACCAGCTACCGTTCTAATTGTTGTAAAATTTTAGGAATACTTGAATATATTCAAATTTAAATATCAATTCCGTAGTCCTAACTATAATTTGTGCCACATTTACATAAATCTAAAATATACTACTACTACTACTATACCATTACGGCATATCCCACAAGTGGGGTAGCCAGCAGACCAGTTGCATATAATAAACATGAAAGCCGTATTCTCTGTTCCAACAAAACATTAAGAAATTCAGGTGGCAAACCTCATCGCTGAATTTGAGATGTAAAATGTCTTTATATTTTTGGACACTTTTACAGGACACTCGAAACCTCACGGAAAAGAGTGGGAGACCTATTCTTTACCGGATGCTCCACGAAATATACCCAATATGGTCAATTAACGATACTTGAAGGAAGTTCTTATAAATTATTAGAAATAAAACACTTTTTCTCACTACTTTCACGGTAAGGTTGTAATATCTCACTTTAAGCTAGTTTGATAATGACAGCAGAAAATCCTGAAAGTCCGCTCGCGACCAATAAAGTCTATATAAAATTCTTTTATTTCTAATACCTAATCAATACATAACACAAGGTATTCCAAAACCAATCAGATTTCTCGTTTGGAGAACCATGTTTACACAATGTAACATAGTGCAAAATCTAATTGGAAATTGTGAGACTTATATCGTGAATGTGAGAATGGCAGAATTGGTGAACATTATCCATAGACACTGAAAGTGATCACTTAAACCAGCCTAGAGCCAATTCGTAAACGTTGGGACGCCTTCTCTTCTTCCGATTAGATTTTGTACAATGTTACATTGTGTAAATATGGTTCTTCAATCGAGATGTTTGACTGGTTTTGGCATCTGCACATTGTGCCCAAATCTGGTCAAACAATAAAAAAATTGTAAATATTCTAAACTATGTAAGTATTCCAATTAAGACATAGTTGTCTTTTGTCAAATAAGCATAATATTATGATAATATGTTATTGATCATAAACAATTTGCTAATTGACAGAGTATTCATAATTAAGCAATAGTAAATTAATTACTGATCTATTAACTATCTATCTCTCTATCTATTCATTATAAAAATATCATTATATCTATCTACATACCGTTATTATAACGAAAGTAAAATACAAAACATGGATCAACAATAATAATATTTGATATTTTTTTTATGATGTTGTAGATATGAATATTAGTTATAATGAACTTCTTGATCATTTCATTAGTTTTCAGTTGCTAACCGGTTATGATTTATACTACATAGATAATAAAATGATTATTTATTAATATCTATCGAGTGTGTTTTTGTAAGTTATTGTACTTTAAAGGCTATTCAGCCGTATATTATGTTAATAAATAAATAAATATTTTTATATCTTTGTGGCATTTAAGGCTTTCCCAATTTTGACGATCAATCTTGCAAAAGACACCCTGGATTGTGTTAGTCAGATGAGTTCGAACTACTTAAACAGGTAGGTAATCTAAAAAAATCTTATTAAATTCCTCTTAGATTTCACCAATTATTCTTTTTTTCTCCTGACCTTTCATTCCCAACATCTGGCTTCTGCCTCTTAGTCCTCATTTTCCAAGTATCCCTATTTCGCGCTTGTGCTAAATGAAGTATTGCGTTTTTATCAATCGTTTTCAAAAAAAGTACTGGAACAAAAGCGAATATTTAAAACTAACATTTTCAATTAGGAATATACCTAACATTAATTATGTGTGTATCTAATTTAGGTAATATCCAAAAATTAAGTCTAGAAATTATGTGTAATTTTATCTGATTTTAATGCTTTTCCAAAATAGCAGATAAGTAAGTAAATAAAGATAAGTAATTGACATTTTTAGTGTTTGTGTGTTTTGTCGACCGAATTTCAACAACAAAAAAAACTATCGTGTGTACTAAAATACACTAAGCTACATTTTTATCTAATCAAATACTTCGATATTATAACTTTCGCTTATTATTTTACTTTCCGTAAAGATTATCTGAAGCATGTACCGTTTTGTGATGCACCAAAATTGATATACTTATAAGCCTGCTTTACCTACATACTTTCAATATAAATTTCAATATAATTTATAACAAATTCCATCAAAACTAAATTGTTCGTAATTTTATTACTACGAAACACTAAGTTAATTTTTAAATTTTTCTTAGTCTAGTGAAATCTTTAAATCTGTCTATCTATCTATACCCTCACGCCATATTCCAAGTAGGGTTAGCAGAGAGAACGAAACGCACAATAAATCTATCCTTACATACTTCTTTCATTTCTTCTACATTCATACAATTACTTATAAACGTATGTCGATTTCTCTTACACAACACTTGGCCGTCCTTGAAAATGTGATCCATGTAATCATGTTACGTAGTTGTCGGACGCCCGCGCTTTCTCACATGACGCTTTCTTTCAGATAATTAACACATAACATAACACATAACACATAACACGTGTAGACAATTCACACAGACCGAGCTAGTCCCAAACTAAGATATGAATCTTGTATTATGGGTACTAACACGGCGATACACATATACAATGCACTAAACACATATACATGTAACACCCAGACCCAGGACAATCTGAAAAAGGTCATTCTTCATTTTGCCCTGGCCGGGAATCGAACCCGGGACCTCGTGACTCAAAGGCAAGTGCGTTAGCCTCCGCGCCACACCGGTCGCCCAATTATATCCTGTTTGTCATCCTTTCCTCATTCATTCATTCCACATATCCCTACTATCGTAATTATTTACAAGCACTCCGTTCACAACAATCCTCCTACTTGCTATAATTTTATTTGAACTCAGTAGGTAATCTCTTTCTACTTTTTATGTTATAGCAATGGTTTATTTTGCACAAAATTAGGTCCTTCTTTTGACATTGTAAATCAGCTGTTTTTCCAGCACTCCGGTATCCTTTTTGGTAGTAAAAGGCCCAATCCCAATCGGGTGTGTTTTGCAGGACACTTTTGATTTTCTTTTTCGTGTTCTTTGGTATAATCTTTGTTGGAGAATATGTCCTTCTAGTGACGATGAATACAAGCTATCCTTTCATCTATTAGGTGGGTTTTCTGGTAGAAATCTGCCTAATTGTGTCTCGTTTGCAACCAAGTGTAACTATCTAATAATATCTTTATGCTATGCCTTACTCATAAAATTCAATAAATTCTTCAGATAGTTTCACTCTTTTTGTTACCAATAGGTATTCGTATTAATATTTTCCATAAACAAGTTATTAGACGCATATAAGACAAATCAAATAACAGCAGGTATCGTATATCATAATATTCAGTGATTGAAATTTAATATAATTATGTTCTAACTGACAGTCACATTGTTTAATTATTCTCCTTGTGTTGGAGAGATAAACACACACAATCCATAAAATATTGCCATTCTAAATAAAGCTGAATTTATTAACAACATTTAACTATACGAGCCATCAACATAAATATAAGTAATATGATTTTGTTGCTATAATTATAATAAACGTGTAGGTATGTATAAACATTCTGATAAAGAAAAATATTATTTATTTGTTGTACTACGTACGTTTGCTTATTATTATTTATTCTTACTGTATGTCTAATTCTTTATAGAGTTACCTTTGTTAATAGCTTTAATTAATTAACCCCCTCGTGAACACTTTCCAATTGTAAAATGTGCATGCTACCTTTTCTTTAAAAGGAAAAGCATTGAGAAAATTAGTAAACGTGCCATATAGAATTCACATAAACTGAGCTGAAACAATTATTAGCATCGATACACTTTTCTTGACAAATTTACTTAACACAATCTACTGGTTCTATGGCTGAAACGTCAATTGAGAAATATTCTTAGAACTTCACTTATGCATGTGTGAAAATCTAGTGGGTAATATGAATACTAAGACAATATTAAATGTATAATATTGAGAAAATAATTTTGAAAGTAATAGTAGTAGAAAGTAACTCGACTAAGTAATTAAGAACCAAAATAGATATATGTGATCACTAAAATTATTTTGACAATATATATTATATGAAACATTGTTTGATTGTCTTTATAAATTAATTTATGTCAAAAGTATTCAAGTTTTTTATTTGTAGTCTTAGTTGGTATGTAAGGTCTATATATTATTTAGTTTATTGAATTTGCAAACGTGATCTTTTAATCCCTGGCTGAATCATGAAACTGTCAACGCCGATTATATTTTATGTCTAGTTAACTGTAAGATTAAATATTTTTTTATTAAAATAAAACATAAATAATACTGCACAATTTATCATATAATAATTCGTGAGTTAACGGGTTAAATAGAGTAAGTAGGTCTAATTAGTTATTGGAGTGTATGAGATTAGTGGAGATTTCAAGGTGAAATGATTATGTCGGCCAGTGGGTATTCCATACATAGAAACACAAGTGCCTAACAACGAGATACAACAGCTATGGATGTACATATTAGATATGTAATGCATAATATATATAACTACATAGGTAACAATACCTGCATGCTTAAGCTCACCTTAATGATTTACAATACGAAGTATGCCTTTAGAGCAAAACACACTCCAAGTAGTAATACTATCGAGTCAAAAACTCTAAACCATAATTGGATACAAACACAAAAAGAAATATTTTGGTTTGGTACTGTATACCAACATTCTCCAAAAGTTTTTTTGAATTTATTTGGCACTGAGATAAAATTTGGAAAATAAGAGAAAGAGGAGGGGGCTTAATTTTTCACTGCACTTCTAGGAGTAATTGCAATAGCGCACTTTTTCACTTTTTTACACAGAACAATCGAAAACAAATTAACATCATAATTCATTCATCAATAGAGCTGGCACTAGTTTTAACAGGAATTGTAAAAATAATCCATTTACCACAAGTACGAGTAAATAAAAAAAAAAAAATCTGGTTCAATAATCGGCTTTTGGATCCAGCGCTACTTATCACCACGAGTAGGTATATCGTATTATTAAAATAATATTATTATTGTCACCATTTTACACCTTTATGAATATTATATTTTTGTCGTGGTTGCAGTATATTGTACATTATTTATGTCTGTATAATGAGTTACTATGTGATGAACCAGTATATATTAAACTAAGCTGTTTTCCCTTCTTCTCCCTTCCCTCCCTTCCTCTTTCAATAATTATTTTATAAATATTGTACTACGGAAATATTCAGATTTTGGATACTAGAATTGGCGATGTAAATAATTGATTGTATTATTGTTATATCCGTTGTTTAGAGCTGTTGTATTCAATAAAAAAATAGAGTAGTTAGTTCCATGAAGTCCCAGCAAGAATATACTTCCAATAATTTATCTGTAAATTTTCAAATGACTTGTAAAAGACAGGTACCTACCTTTTTCCAATCATCACAAAAATAGGCATATTGTGAATCTTCAGTTCAGCGATGAGGTATGGTTAATCTCGAATAATAAATATCTAATCTCGAATAATAAATATCTAAACTCGAATAATAAATATCTAATCTCAAATAATAAATCTAATTATCCAATCCTGAATCTTGCAAAGTAAACAAGCATGGATTTATTTACATAACTTTTACACAAACATAGTTTTTCATATTGGCCATGCTTTATGCATAAATTTATTCATATTATTCGAATAATATGCGGGTGTTTATCAATTTCAAACAAATTTTCAATCCTGTAATCCAAGGATCAAATCACAGTACTCCACCTAAACGACACGAGTATATTGCATGCTTTAAGGATACTATTGGTTTTTCCATGGAGTTTTCTTCAAAGAAAGCGTATTCCACTCTTTTTCCAAAGTTTTTTAGTATCCTGTAAAAGGTATGCATTTGTAAAACATTCTGTTTAAGACATTTTACATCTTTAGTTCAGCGATGGGATATGTCACCCGTCATGAATATCTTAACTTTTATTAGCACACGTCTGGCAACTGCGAAATATTTTAATTCAACTTCAAAGTTTTTGTTTTATACAGTTGAGTTGTTTCTCTCTAGACGTTCACTATATGCAGTTAATCCTTGAACCAAACCTCTTGTGAGAAATGCAGTGACTGAATAGACATAGTGGTTTTCTCTAGGCATGCTTCACATTATTTTTTATATTGAAGATACTTCACTATTACACAAGTTACCAAAAACACGGTATGAAACGAAGGCGTGGATTTTAAAATATTATAATGAGGATACAAAATCAATCACTTTACATGTTGCATTCATATTAATTTCATCGTTTCACCCTTGTATACTGATCTACATATAATAAAAGACATTTAATGATATTCAGTATAAATTATCATAATTAATTCAGTACATAATAACAATGAGTATTACCTTCACTTATTTTGAAATTATTTTAATATCTGGGCGGAATACATTTTTTTGCCCCGAGGCACATCTTGAATGACATTTTTACTATGCTCTTGAAGAGAGATGCACTATTGTTATTGTGATCCCATAAAATATTTAATTTTATGTGCCATGTAGAATTTTTAACATTAAGTACCTCAATATAAATTTAACAATATTAAAGTATTTTAAATTCTCATAAACTTGTACAGTAATTAATTTTTGTGATTTAGGTGTGCTACGCGCTAGGTGCATTTGCGACGTCATTATTAGTGGCGAGATTGTCGCTGTAAAATGATTTCTTCCATTTAACAATATTTATATTTATCAATATGCGAAAGTAATTGGACACTGACTGGATAAATATAATAATTAACTCTTGGTAGACACACTAGGAATACATAGAAACAAAACGAGATTATTTACATAGACACATGTTACACAAAGTAGATGTGTCATAATCCATCAAACATTAGTTCATAGTCTGCATGGATATTAGGCAGACTGTACCTACTTTGAAAATAACTAATACTTTTCTCCATAATTAACAATATTATTGAAATACTATTCTAAATAGACATCAGATGAGAAGTAAAGCAATATAATAATTCAATAGTAAGATAAGATTTATTATTTATGTGAAGGTTTATTCTTATTAAAAAGGGAAAGTGTGGCTAATGTTAGCAGACTGTGTACATAGTATTATATTAGAAGTATTAGCATCATTGTGTGTCTAATAGGCACTGAGAAAATATTTGTATTATTATTATTATTTATTTACAATGTAGATTTATGCACTACTATTTAATATTAGGTAGGTAGGTACCTTCCTATATTCTGATATATCAATGTACAAAGAACCGAACAAAAACTAAATAAAATACTGTTAGCATTTAGCGATTGTCGGCGAATAATTTATTTTTCGTCTAATATCAGAGATTCATCAACAGTGAATTTGTACAAAATATAAAATAAATATCTTAAATTCTGCGTACGTGTACGATGATTATGCTACACAACCTCAACATCTTACCTATTATTATTTAGTTTATGGAAACGATGACATTTAGTTCACAACTTATCCTACGTATGAAGTGTGCAGTGATACATATTCCAATGACATATTTAATGTAAATTATTTATTCAGGATACTATGTCCTATTTTGTTTCTTATGAGTACCTTTCTACGTATTTTGTATTACGCTCATTCATTATTATCACTGAGTCCATTGTCTGAGTCTAGAATTGCAGAAACCTATCAAGAAACAACTGCCTTAATCAAGTAGTAAAATACGTGAAGAATTGTGCTATAGTACTATGAGGATTTGAGAAGGCTCATGGGTGACAGGAAACAGTAGAAAAAAAAGGGTGAGCTTTCGTTGCAGACTTATCCAATAAATTCCTACTCATAAGAAGGTGTTAATAAATAATATTTATAATTTTAACATTATTTTGTAATGTTTAGAACTTTTGTAGGAATAATTGCTTCGTACACATAATATTTGTAAATTAAGAATGTCAATAACTTGTCATTAACATGACAATATTACAAACATAGTTACGTAGCTGAAAGTTAATATATTAGCAGTAATAATATGACTTGCGAATCGTTGGCCTAATATCCTATAATGCACAATACAGTGTATGACTAACGGTGTACCTACGTGTATGTGATTAATACTATGCCTAATTGATAACTAAACAAAATATCAATATTGGCACATCTACCATAGTCTCATTCTAGTTTCGTTTCAAAATTCGTATGTCATAATACATGTGCGTAATAAATCAAATAAAATAATTCAAATCTAAACTTTTTTCTTCTCTAAATAATATAACAATTGAAATGAGCCTCATCTGTTTATTCTATTATTCTATGAACTAATCCAGCATTTAGAGAGATTCATTTCTTCCTATTGCAACATGGGATCTCCGAGCTTATCCAGTAAAATTGCCTTACAAAGTACGGATAGATACATAATTATGTCGTATGTATGTTTTATGACTCCTGAAATATCCGGGCATTCTGAATCCACGACAGTCAAAATACTAAGATGTTTTTATCATAGGAAGAATATATTTTAAAAGAAGACTATTCAGGCTGTTGAATGGAAAATCTTTTGAATGATAAATGTGCTCTTTAAGTCATCTATCATAAGACCATCACAATATATTCAAAACACAAGTCACAATAAAAAAGTACATACATTTGATTGTGTAGCAAGTTTAGTATTCGGTAATTGTTCTTAAAATATTGACTTCCTCTATTGTTTGGACATGCACTCGCAGTATATCGATTGGCGGTAACATCTGCATTGATTCGCTCATCAAACCATGTTGTCAACTAACAATAGATGAGAAAGCTGAACAACCAATAAAAGACACTGTGTAAATAATGTTGAAATGTACTGTTTTCTTGTATAGATATAAATAATATATGTATGTGCAAAACAGACATCTCACAAAAACTATTGTAGATTAGTACTCAATATAACTACCATTTAGTTATACTAAAACACAGACACCGATACTCACAATAAGTCCTTGTTTACTAGCCATGGCTATTCTGGGAATAATTTAATCCAAAACCCTGGTTAAACCATAACAATTTGCAAAAAGCAATTTTTCATAGTTACTTACTCTTACTCAATATCAAACCGAAAAATAAAAATTGGTACAAGATTTTTTTCTTTGGCTCATTTTTCAGATGGTAGCTGCTATTTTACATAAATGGTCAGAATGCGCTAACAAATTACTGACAGCCGGGAATAATTTGAAACGAACGTAAACTTTGAAAAATGCTAGTTTAGTTTGAGAGGAATTTTGTAATTTAGCCAGACATAACACAGGGAATAGCGTTTATTCAGTGATTGTGTATAATAATATGTCCATTAAAATGTTGTTAGTTACATGCAAGATCTATAACAGAAAATACATACATCTACAATGAACATGCTATGCAAATATATATTATTAACTTTACTTTTCAATAGATTATACCATGACATCTATTGTTGTAGAAAGATTTGAATGTTTGTTTACTTATTTATACACAATAACGAAAGTGATTGGATATAAGAAAAAATATGTTATTATATTATAAATGTTCAAATGTTTTTTTCGTGCTATGAAAATAACTTTTCTTTGTTCGTACACTCTACCATCAATTATCTTCTACGTTTTTATAGTGATCGAATATTTATTTTAAATATCTAATGTCAATATTCTGATAAATGGATATCTATACCAACCACATAATCATATGATATACCCATAGAGATGTCTTCTCCTCTTGCAAATTCTCTCCCAAAGTGTTTTGTGTATTCAATATATCAGATTCGTAAATATTTTAGTAAGAGATACCTATATAACATACTGAAAATTTATCAAACTTATGATGTATACCATAGTGTCCCTAACTTGTATGTCAAAGCAGTCCCTCCAGACTCAAACATCTTATGAAATAAGACTTTTGAGAGGACTGAGGATTCTATGAAATGATTTCATAATATGTGACCAGTGTCAGACTACCTACTGTTTTGATTCTTGAGAATTCTACAATATTGCGGGGTTCTTGAAAATGCTAAAAAAACTCCGTTTTCTCTTCGCACAATGTTTAATAGTTAAATTTGAAGCTCAAATATTTAACAAATAAAGACTTAAAATATTTTTATATTATGTATTTAAAAAATTCACGTACTTACTTATTCATTGTTAATTTAATCAGTGCCTATACATACATATATAAATACTTATTAACATCAAATTGGTTAAATTTTCGATATAAATTCAAGAACTCAATTATATACCCACTAAACCATTAAAATTTTCAAATAGTTTGGTACATAATAGGTACACGTGTCTGTTTTTATTTAGACAATTTTAATGCAAATAACTAATGTTACTTTAATAAAGGTAAAAAATAGAGATAGGTAGGAATTATTGTTGAAGTAGCGATACCATATTACCTTACCCACTCTTCGTATGCTGGTAATGAAATTTCTTTAATATTATGGAATGTGAAACAGCATTACCTATATAGGTATTTTTTTTTATCTAAGTACAAATAAATGCAATATCTATCTCTTATCAAAGTAATATTACCAAACACATTGTAATTTTAATTGTTTGGAGGTAGATTAGTAATTAAAAGAATTTCTCACAGATTTTTAGGTATAGTTGTAGGTATACATATTTATACACGATAAATATATTAAATATCTACATACTGCTATGTATGAAACAACTATAAAACTACTATTTGTGTAGTCCATAGATTCTTATCTCAATTCGGACTCTAATTGCCTATGATCGTAGCCACAATGATTAGGTATAGATGAGTCCAGGCTCCTTCCCTATATCCTAAAAAGTGCACACCTGCTTGAATGTCTTTCTATAATAGTTGCCCTAAGATATGTAAATCTGGGTCAATGCTTTTTTAATAAACACAAATATAAATCCAATTTTTTTACAGTAAGCAAAATGTCGTAAAGGCGGAGTTATGACGTTTCAGTTAAAGCAAACAACCTCTTCTTTAAATATGAAATGAATGGTCTCATTCCCTTATAATAATAATTCTAGTACTTCAAAATCGGCTTTCGCAATGAAGCCAGATAAATTTATTGAAATTGAATGTAACTTAGTTATTTGGTTCGAGTTGTAGCTACCTAATTGAGTTATTCCTAAGAATAGATAAAGGCCTTGCGCAACCTACATACTTTCATTATCAAAAGAAAATAATTATTATTACACTTAAAACATACTTATTGTGCACTATAATTTATGCTCATGATGTAGATACATTACTCTGTTTAGATAAAATAATAGGAGTTATGATAGATAGATAAAATAATTTTAAACTTACACTACTTAGATTGTTGGTAATAAACAATGTACATATAGGTATACTTACTTTCTATATCATCACCAACCGAATAAGGTAAATATAATAGTTTTAGTTACAATATTATCATAATATATATTTTTATTATTTATCTATCTTTATTACACTTTCACACGGCGAATTCACAATGTTCAGCATAGGTACCTACTTATACCTTATAAATAATCTGTAAAATTATTGCTATCAACGATATTATAAGAAATAATGTAACCTACTGCAGATATGGCAATAAATGCAATGGTATGGAAAATTGCTGTTACTTTTATGATTTTGGCCGAATTTATTCATAGATTATGATACGACTCACTTTTTGTATTTACTATCAATAGGTAGGTCACGCAGTACTGCAAGAGATTTAAATTGGAGAATTGACGGGAAGGAAAAAGAGTGGAAGAATGTCCATAGTGATTGCAGATGTTAGTGAAACGTAACAAAAAGGAAAGAGTGAAACAAGAAATCTGTTCTTTCACAATCTATTTTTTTAAGTAGGTATGCACATTAATTTAAAAAGTACTTCAATTAAAATGAATTATTTTAGATCGAAGATATTATTTATTTTCATCCTGTGTTCCCTAGAAGAGCTCTGAAGAGCATTAAAGGGTTTTCCACCACTTTCTCCTGGATGTTTTAAGAGCTGAACTCCTATATCGTCCAGACTCAACAAAACAAAAAAAAATTCAAAGGGAGGGCTCAGCATATACCTACCATAAGGACTCCCTCCGACAAAAACCTCCCCTAAATTACAACTCTTAATGTCCCTTGGAGGAGATACTCACTACAAGACACTACTTACCTGAAGGGCAAGAGAGTGTGAAATAATGGGATAAAAAATATTTTTTTTTATATAGGTTCATATGGATAAATTTCATCTATCAATTTTTTTCACACTGTTTGAATATTCCTACAGACACAAGTTTGAATACTCCTACAAACCAAGTAATTTTAATGAAATAAATCAATGTATCATTTCGTGTTTAATCATCATCATCGCCCTCAACGCTCCTCTCGGGAGCACAGGGCAGAAACCAGCCTCCTCCATTCAGAGCGACTCTGCGCCAATTGCGTCACCTCTTTCCACGACATTCCCTGCGATCTGATGTCGTTGTCATAGAAACGGTGTATTGTGAAAGAGGGACGCCCGGGCCGACGGAAGAACAGTGCTCTTTTTAGCCAACTATCATTGGGCATTCTCAAAACATGTCCCAGCCAGGTGTTTAATAAATGCGTATAAAATATATTATCTTATATGGGTGTGTTCATAATGCAAAAATCAATTTATCAATCTCGGGTACGAAAGAAGACGCAGATATGTGTGTACACTAACACTACGTATAGGTACCTGCACTAATTCTTTTGTTCGATTCTTAACAACAACAAAAAACTTTAAGTTTCATTAGCCTTTCTATGATCTTAAAAATATAAACAAGTCCATAATCTATAGATGATGATTTATTGAAATATGTAACAAGACAAATATTAATCTAAATTGATGTATGAATTGAACCATAAGGCGCCTATCAATAATAATTTAGGTATTTCTAGTACATAACTATGTAACACAAAAAATACACTGAGTGCAGAATCGTGTTCGATATAAAATTATATTGATTAATATCATGACAATATCCATTGTTCTCAAATCAACAAGTAAAAGTATACAGCTAACTAAGCAGGTACAAAGCATAACTATAGATATTTGAAATATGAAGATAATTATTTCTGTTGTTTTTTCACGTGTCTTAAATGTAGGTATCACTTTTTCTTTTATTTCTAAATGTGCATACAGCATACTGTGCATTCTGATTCAAGTTTGCATTACGTCCTAAATAACTGATTAAAATAAATTATTTTGTTAGTATTTATGTAGAAATACTCCATGAATATATTCTTCTTTTCTTATATAAAAGTGCAGTATTTGATCAAGGTTTATTCATTTAAGGCATTCCACCCGGAACGAGTTATTTGTGAAACTGACGAAGGTTTCGACATCTTAATATAATGTTGATAAAACTCACATAGGTATCTATCGTATTTTAAATATTTATTGATGTAAAATAAAAAAAAACGAAGTTTTTGATGGAATTAGTCCCATAATTCAACTCTTTTCCTGAAATCACACAGAAGAAACATCCATCCACCATTCTTAAGATTGATTTTACGTCTAGTATCGAGCCATACGTATAGGTATCCCCAATATGAGTGTTTTGAATTTTCAATTGAAAGATCCGTCATTCGAATTTTAGTGCTGGTATACATACTTTACCTTTTTGTGAAACATAAATATTGCTTGCTGAAAGTAAGTCTTTCTGCAGTTAATCTATTGATTTCCTTATTCGTGATGTGATATACCGTGATGGAGTATATTGTACAAAAATTATAGTTACCATCTTTGCTGCAAATAATTATTTTTTCATTAATAATATTTAGTTTTTTTTTAAATTCACTGTTTTTGTAGCTTATTTCATTGGTAACAAATATTTTACTGCACCAATATTCGCTTACATAAAATAATCCTTATCCTTATCCTTATCCTTATCCTTATCCTTATCCTTATATCTTATAAAAATGATTTTTGAATTTACATACTAACGAAGACCGGGCTATGCTCGCCCATTTCAAGGAATTTGCGTTCCATTGACCTGACCATTACAAGATGAGGTATCTATTTCAAATAAAAACCCACTAAATGCCGTACTTTCTTTTTAAGAAGCGAGAAAAACAGCAAAAAAGAGTGTAAAAAAAAAGTGTGAATGAGATAAAAAATACGTTTTTTACGTCAGTTTGAAGGGGTAAGAAAATATTCTTTACCGCCAAAATTGTGTAGCATTATATTGCCATATTAAAATTAATTATGAAAAGTACTATAAATATTTATGATTAATTTCTAAAAAATAAGCACAATCAGACTTTTTTTAAGTTCATGCAAATAAAAACATTTAAAATATTTTTAATTTCGTGCAAATAAACACATTTAAAATATTTTTTGCGTAAATAATCCAATTTAAAAATATTAAGCACGTGCTAATTGAAAAGCCAAAAACAATATGTTATTCGTCTGGCAATTATTTGTGTCATTATAACATTCCAAAATGGCGATTAATGAACGATGTGTCAAAAAGTACGTTCAATATTTAATTTAACATCAGGTGAGAATTAATTTACGTTTTCTATCTAATTAATTTTTCTATCTAATCTATTAAACCTGCTTTACATTTTTATTACTAGAGTTAACAGTATATTTTTTTGCAGAAACACAAAACGGTGCATTGCGATCTGGATGCTCATTTTTCAATGATGAAATTAATGATTAAGAAATTAGAAATTAAATTGATAATAAATTAATGACAACGACATTATGGCTTTAGGAATGTCGTGGGAAGAAGTGACAATCATTGCAAAGAATCTGAACGGAAAAGACTGTATTCTCTTCTCTTCGTTCCCAGGAAAATCTTGACGGTTGATCGAGTAGTTGTTTTATGAATTTTTGATGCAATAAATGAATTAACATAATAAAACTTTCTCTTTTCCTATGATGTTTTATAAAATATGTAGTTGAATAGGAAATTAAGAAAAAATAGGTGAGTATCCATTATTTTTTTGCAATGATTACGTTCTGGTTATATTTTTTGATGTGACATGACATGATTTATATTTTTGCAAAGTATCTTAATTACAAAAAAGGAGAAGGTATGTATTGTTCTTCTATTTTAATGTTCCCTTTATGCTTTGTGTGGAAAGATGAAAATTTTGACTCATTTTGAAATGCTTTTAAGCCTCAGATTTCAAAAATATAGTAGACCTTTATTATTTCTTAGTATTTGTGGGAATCGGCACAAATATTTGAGCCCGTACATATCCCTAATTTAGGAAAGGCATGTTGAATAATAAACTCTATACATAATCACAGACTTCAGGCCAAAAATATTTCAAATATCTTATTTATTGACAAAGATATCAACATTTTAATGAGGTAATGAATGAAAATTTGACTTCCTGATTGCCGAAATCGTAGACAAAACATTTTCATCATATTGAATTAATTTCAAAATGGAAGTGATAAAAAATACAACAAAACTGAATCTTAAAGCTTGGAGATTATTTTGGTTTTAAAACATCATGCTTGCACATAATGAAAACTCCTAATTTGTGTAAATTAGAATTGCATAATTTCGGCATATTTTCATTCAATTTCATAGACCACATATGACAGACTAAATATGACACATGAGAAAAAAAAACAAAGAAAAATAATTGTGAAAATGGAATTATGAAATTCATAGACAATATTGCAGGTATGCGTTTTCCAATAAATACATAGGTAGGTACTTTTCTCAATCAACGAGTAGTATTTATTTTGACCTAATATTTTCATGGGTCTTTAAAAAAAATCTGATGGAAGTATTTCAATTAAAAATATAATACTTCAGAATATTGAAGAATGTACATTCATTCATCAAGGTTTCTTTTGGGAATACAGGGAGGGAATGCCTATACAGGAAACATTAACAATTATTGTTTCGTTCCTTTTAAAGAACTGTTTTCCTTATAGGTACCTATGTATATATACATATATTTTTTTAGTACTTTTATCCACGTAGGTACAGTCTGGCTAAAAAGAGTAGAAATTAATTATTGGTGAACTAACATTTTATCACTCTGACAACACTAATATTTATTGTCATTCTTACTGACATATCCAAGATTATACATCTTGTTATCATAGTTTACAAACTTAACATCATTATTTTAATTAAATCGGCCGTAATTGGTAAAAAAGGCAGTGAATTTTTGTTTTAAAATCAGTGGCAATAAATAAAATGAGTAATAAAACTATTCACAGTGGAGCAAGAGAGATTATATACAATGTTTACGTGCAGTGTTTGGCGGATTGCATGTCCAACATATCATTGTCTGATTTTAGCGATGTTTACAAACGAACATCGATTCTAACCGATTAGTATTACAACAAATTCATATTAAATTAAGTATTATTCATTTGAATATGTTTACAATGTTATTTTTATGGATGAATCCGCGATATTAATAACCTCTCAATAAAGTATAGGTTATGTTTATTTAGATGACATTTACGAAAATCTATGGAGTTCGGCTATAATAATGTAAGCACCAATTGAGTTTTATTAGGGTCTGGTATACCCAATGTCCTTTATAGATTCTTTGAGTAGTTTTTGCGTATATTTTCTCTTCATATCTTTTTACGTGCCGAATCGACCCAATTCAGTTTCAAATTCTTTTAAATAAGCTTTACACAGCTCTAGATATCGCTTTCATGCGATAAACTCGCCCATAGCATGTTTTTTTTTTTTTAATTTGTAATTGTTCTTTTATCATGCAATAAAGATTTTAATTATTATTATAATCATAACACTTTTATTTTTAATTGTTGCCCAACATGGAAAAATGGTTTCGCGGGAAGTGATTCTCGTCAAACGAGAAAATCATCGCCGAAACAGTGACCTATTTTACAGAATTCGACAAAATATCTCTTTAGGATGGCTTAAAAAAAGTTAGAATACCGCTGGACTAAATGTATTGAGCTAAAAGGAGACTATATTTAAAATTAAAAAAAATGTGTTTTTTTGCCTACCCTCATAAGCATGAGAAACTTGTCCCAAAGATTTTTATATATTGCCGGGTTATTGAATTAATCTAATCCCTCTGGTATTGTCTCAATTTATTTTTGTTACACAGAAAATCTATAAAAATGTGATATTCGATTTATTTTTAATCAACAACAAAAAAATGGCGCTTACCTATGTTTACTGTAAAACCGTAGAGTGACCCTGATTTTCTGTTGAAGATTGCCATATGAACGACAGCAGCGCCCTCAATTATTTTCTACTCTTTTTAGCCAGACTGTACCTACCCATTTTTTTTATTTAAATATGGCCGTGTGGGATGTCAAACTTCAAGATTTTACAGTAGGAAAAGGATTTCAGTAATTTTATCCACATAGGTACCTACCCATTTTATTTATTGAAATATGGCCGTGTGGGATGTCAAACTTCAAGATTTTACAGTAGGAAAAGGATTTTAGTACTTTTATCCACGTAGGTACCTACCCATTTTTTTTATCGAAATATGGCCGTGTGGGATGTCAAACTTCAAGATTTTACAGTGGGAAAAGGATTTTAGTACTTTTATCCACGTAGGTACCTACCCATTTTTTTTTATTGAAATATGGCCATGTGGGATGTCAAACTTCAAGATTTGACAGTGGGAAAAGGTTTTCAGTACTTTTGTCCACGTAGGTACCTACACATTTTTTTATTGAAATATGGCCGAGTGGGATGTCAAACTTCAATATTTTACAGTGGGAAGAGGATTTTACTACTTTTATCCACGTAGGTACCTACCTATTTTATTTATTGAAATATGGCCGTGTGGGATGTAAATCTTCAAGCTTTTACTGAGGGAAAATGTTTTCAGTACTTTTATCCGTGAAATATGGCCGTGTGGGATGTCAAACTTCAAGATTTTACAGTGGGAAAAGGATTTCAGTAATTTTATCCACATAGGTACCTACCCATTTTATTTATTGAAATATGGCCGTGTGGGATGTCAAACTTCAAGATTTTACAGTAGGAAAAGGATTTTAGTACTTTTATCCACGTAGGTACCTGTACCTACCCATTTTTTTTATCGAAATATGGCCGTGTGGGATGTCAAACTTCAAGATTTTACAGTGGGAAAAGGATTTTAGTACTTTTATCCACGTAGGTACCTACCCATTTTTTTTTATTGAAATATGGCCGTGTGATGTCAAACTTCAAGATTTGACAGTGGGAAAAGGTTTTCAGTACTTTTGTCCACGTAGGTACCTACACATTTTTTTATTGAAATATGGCCGTGTGGGATGTAAATCTTCAAGCTTTTACTGAGGGAAAAGGTTTTCAGTACTTTTATCCGTGAAATATGGCCGTGTGGGATGTCAAACTTCAAGATTTTACAGTGGGAAAAGGATTTCAGTACTTTTATCCACATAGGTACCTACCCATTTTTTTTATTGAAATATGGCCGTGGGGGATGTCAAACTTCAAGATTTTACAGTGGGAAAAGGATTTCGGTACTTTTATCCACGTAGGTACCTACCCATTTTTTTATTGGAATATGGCCGTGTGGGATGTCAAACTTCAAGATTTTACAGTGGGAAAAGGATTTCAGTACTTTTATCCACATAGGTACCTACCCATTTTGTTTATTGAAATATGGCCGTGTGGGATGTCAAACTTCAAGATTTTACAGTGGGAAAAGGATTTCGGTACTTTTATCCACGTAGGTACCTACCCATTTTTTTATTGAAATATGGCCGTGTGGGATGTCAAACTTCAAGATTTTACAGTGGGAAAAGGATTTCGGTTCTTTTATCCACGTAGGTACCTACCCATTTTATTTATTGAAATATGGCCGTGTGGGATGTCAAACTTCAAGATTTTACAGTGGGAAAAGGATTTTAGTACTTTTATCCACGTAGGTACCTACATTTTTTTTTATCGAAATATGGCCGTGTGGGATGTCAAACTTCAAGATTTTACAGTGGGAAAAGGTTTTCAGTACTTTTATCCACGTAGGTACCTACCCATTTTTTTATTTAAATATGGCCGTGTGGGGTGTCAAGTTTCAATATTTTACAGTAAGAAAAGGATTTCAGTACTTTTATCCACGTAGGTACCTACCCATTTTATTTATTGAAATATGGCCGTGTGGGATGTCAAGTTTCAATATTTTACAGTGGGAAAAGGATTTTAGTACTTTTATCCACGTAGGTACCTACCCATTTTTTTTATTGAAATATGGCCGTGTGGGATGTCAAACTTCAAGATTTTACAGTGGGAAGAGGATTTTAGTACCTTTATCCACGTAGATACTTCCCATTTTTTTATTGAAATATGGCCGTGTGGGATGTCAAACTTCAAGATTTCAATACCCATTTTTTTAAATTTACATAAATATGAGCTGAAAAGGATGTGTAGTAAAAGTCTGAGAGATTGTGTGCGTAACAGTAATATACAAAAGGAATGTGGAATGAAAGTTGGTGTAATTACAAGGATGAATGTGAATAAGTTAAGATGACAAGCTCATTTAAATCAAATTCTACAGGACGGTCACGTGTTGAGCACATTGAACAGGAGAGCATGCATGAGGAATTGTATGACAGTGACGGAAGCGAAAGATGTATGCAAGGATAGAAGGAAGTGGCTCTCGATCCTTTCTGTCTACCCCGCGAGGAAAGCGGCGTAATGGTATGTATGTATGTATGTGTATGTAATGTAGGTACATATATTGTTATAATTTTATATACTGTTAGTCTCACTAACATATATTCTATTATATGTTCTCTACTTTAATGTGACACTGTGTATATAGTTGACACAAAAATTATTGCTGCCTACATAAAATAATTTTTATTTATATATCGTTGCCGTGGATGTGAAGTGATCCAACCCACAAGACAGACATTCCGAGAAAAAGGGTGTTGAAGTTACGCTGTTACATCCGAAAATACTAATCTTACAATAACTAAGTTATTTTTGCATGGATTTCGCTAAAAAAAATACACATTATTCCTGATCACATATTCCACTAATATAAATTACAAAATATTAAAGAATTTATATATTTTAGAAGTAAACACGAATTTATCACTTGGGTTATTTCACCACTGTAGCTGAGAAAGATCCACCTGTAAAAAAATTGTTGGAAAGTTACGCGCTATGCGGCTTAGATCTTTTCACTTCTATAATTTAATTGAACTATTTGTTCCTATATGCGTTAGTGAAATGCTCTAACATACTTGAAATGATTGTAAAAACACTTAAAATCTCTTCAAAATCTTCCAAAAATGCCCTTTAGGAATATCATATCACTTATTTCTCTTCGCCACTATGTTCTCCGTGGTTTTCTGAACAAAACTGCAAACTAAACCCATTTTTCAAAAAAGTGTGGCTTGGATCACCTCCACGGCAACGATATACCTACTTACTGTTTTTTTTATATATATTTCCCGTATTCCCGTGCAACGCCGGGTATTTAAGCTAGTATACTTATAGAAACCTATCTATGATAACCTATCTATAGTACCTACTTGCAATTTTTGTTCACTGTATAATATTTAATTAGGAGTTTAATCTGTTTATGTGTATTTCGAAACTGTTATCTTTGCTTTGTTATTAAGTTTAGTATACTGATTCTAAATCTCATTTGTTTTCTATTTATAAACTTAATAATTAATAATCTAATTTGTTTTGTCTCTCTATTGTATTTGATGGGTTATCACACATATGTCAAATTGTTTTGTATTGGTGATGATGGTGATAATATCACATATTATGTTGATAAATCGAGTATTGGTTACTATTATTTTTTCTACTTCTTTTTAGTTATAATATTACAAGAATATATAAGATTGTGCTTCTCACTGTTGTTTATAATTTAATTATTGTTTTATTTTTATTACATTTACAAAAATATACTATCGGTGCGGGGACATCGACCTATGGTTGCCAGCTCCCGGCCGTATGATGTTGCTCGGTGCTGTATAATGTAAGTGCTAGGTTATTGTTGCTTATTTGGGTGTCGACGGTAGTTTTTAGATTTTTGCCTATATAGTCTGGGCGATGTTCCCGGCTCCACAATCTACCTATTTAATATTGTACTTGCATTGTATTATTATTTTCATTTCCAATATTTATGTATGGGTACCTGTAATTGATTTATTATTTTCAAAGATGAACTATTATTACTTTGTGATTATTCATGAGTAGTGATAGGATACAAATACAATGCATGTATTTCTGGGTTGATAAAAAGATTGTTTTTATTTTTTAACTGTATTTTACTTTATTTTAATGTTTTCTTATGTAAATAAATAAATATAAATAAATAAATAAAACTTTATTGACCATAATTTTACACAAATACATAAACAATAAAATACAACATTACAAAACGTGACAATTAACAAAATTTGGCCAAAAGGCGGACTTGTTGCTAGGCAACGTCTTCCAGTCAACCTTAAAAATAAAAATAAAAAAAGTAGGTCTATGCCTACCCAAAATAATAAAAAAAGAAAAGAAATAATTAAAAATATAGGAACCCAAAGAGAAGAAATTTTAAATTTATAAATAAATAATCTAACTTATACATACATAATTAATACACAGATACAATAAATAATAATACATACATACATAAGATAAGATAAAATACTTTAATAAAAACAAATTAAACATGTGATACATGTGCAAAACAATTATTGAAACTTGCATTTCAGAAATAAGTATTAATATTAATAAATAAAATAAAATAGATATCTGTGCACTCCTGGTGAGGACAAGGGAGAGGGGGGGGGAGGGGGGGGGGAAAGGAAAAAGAGCTCTTTATTAAGTGTCAATAAGTTACATAAAAAAAAACATCATCTAGAGACCAATCTATTTTTAAATGAAGAAAACGATGAGCTGGTACGGATTGTGGGAGGAAGCAGGTTCCAGAGTCTAGCGCCGTGGATACTGAAAGATGATGAATAATAATCGGAATGATGTGAAGGAATTAAAAGCAACCTATTATTCCCAGACCTGAGTGGAAGTCCATGCTCTGCGGCAAATTGGAATCTGTCTCTGAGATATACTGGATAGTTAGGATCTGATAACACCTTAAACAGGAAACAGAGGATATGTATGTCTCTTTTCTGACTAATAGTTTTCCAATTTAACTGGTGTCTGTAAGATGATATGTGATCATATTTGCGCAAATTGAAAATATATCTGATGCAGACATTCTGAAGACGTTCCAATTTGTTTAGCAACTCAACAGTGAGATCCAAATAACATATATCAGCATAATCGAGCATGGGAACATATGTACTCAAATGTTTTTTTTATTTTATTATTTTGTTAACTTAATATTTATTCTCCATTGATTATGTAATGGGTTCTTGGTTGTATTTTTACTTTTTTATATTTATATGTAAATTATATAATTTTTTGTTAAAGGCTTATAGCCGTTTATTTTATAAAATAAATAAATAAATAATTATGTAGGTACATATAACATGGGTAGGTACTCTAAATGTCTTATTGAATTATTATAAAAATGTCAGTGTTATGAATGCAAGTCATAAATTATTCCATACAGTGTGATAAATCACAATAAAAATATACATAATGTTATGCATCACATCACAGTATCACACACCCACATAACATAATATGTACACCTATAAGACATGGTGATGAATGATATTTTATTTATTATATTTATACCTGCATTGTACCTACATAGATTATTTTATTATACATACCATATCACCATTATTCCTCATATGCATTGAGTCTGCTTGTGATGAATGACACCTTTCTTTCACTGTGCGTTCACTTTCAAACAGTATTATCATTTTGATTTTTTGAAGTAAATCCAAGTAACCTGACTGTAAGCAATGTTGTACCATGAATGTGGAATCAGCGACAGGATATGAAACAGTGATCTCTTATTGAAAATTCATGACTCTACCATTGATCTACCGACTACTTAAATAAATTTTAATCGATTCTAATCATTCTCATAGAATAATAAATATATTTCAACAAATAATCATTCTTGTAATTTTGTAGCATTAATTTAACTAGAAACTTGTATAATTAAATAAAGAAAATAATGTGCTTTATAGAAGAGGATATTAGAAGAGTGAGAGATGCAAGTAGAATGTTGTGGATAGATTATGTGTAAATCAGTTAAGACAGTTTGAGTGAATGATTAAAGGATGACAAAGAGGATATAAGTACTTATCTGGAAGAGGGAGTGTTAGAAAACGCAGATATCCGAGGACCATATGGCTTGATCACGTGGATCAAATTTTCAAGTATGACCGTGGGTTGAGTAAGAGAAATTGACGTGCGAATATGAGAAATTGTATGAATGTAGAAGCGAAAAATGTAAGGATATATCTACATGGCATTTTAGTCTCCCTGGCTACCCCACTTGGACTAGGGCAGTGATCGGCAAACTTATTCGCCAAATATGTAGATTACACTGATCAAAAAAAAAAATTGAGAGCCAAATCTGTCTATTAATTTAGTAAACCTTTATTATAATTTTAGACCTTAGCTAATTTAGGGAAATTAGGAATTATGTATGGTGAAATTCTTTTTAATTGTAACAAATTTTTTAAAATTTATTTTCTAATTTCTCGTTTTCAAATTTTTCGTTCTCTAACTAATTTGACTTTAGGCTAGGCCGTGAGAGCCGCACTTACAGGGCCAAAGAGCCACATGCGGCTCCGGAGACGCACTTTGCCGACCACTGGACTAGGGTATGAGGATATAATGCACATAGTGTGTTATTTATAGGCAATTCGAAAAGCTTTGCATAGGGTGTTGCAGAGCACATACACAGAACCAACACCTGAATGTCATTGGCTTATTCTAGAGATGTTACAGATATCTGGTTTAGAATCTCACCGGATTTCTGGGATCAGATCAAACTATTATTCTTTTTATTTTTAGTTTATTCATAAAATATTCAAGATGATGTCAAGATCCTAGCAATAAAGTATCGACAAGAAGATATATTCTAATCATTATTACATCATCACACTGCATCTCATAAGGAATAGACTGACACAACATACTTTTATACTTACTTAATAAAAACACATTTGAAATTAGGAAAAAATATCATTGTGATCCCTGACCAGATTTCCCAATCTATTCATTAGAGTGTAATGTGTAATTATTCTCAATATTTAACTGTCAAAATAATATAGATTTTCTCGTACTTCTGGTCGGAACTTTAAATTAGACTATCTCGATCAGTTCTAGGGAGTCGTTTACACCATTCAGAAGTTTGTGCAGGAAACAATGATTAAAAATAATTTTTCGACTCCCCTAACAAAGGATACTGAACTCACTCACCAAACAGGGAAGTCAATATTCTTGACGGATATTCCCAATTTGTTATCAAAAGTTCTCAAAAATTTCTTCTGTATTTTCTAAACTGCCTTGATATGTAAAGCATAATTTGGTGGCCATAATGATGTGTTATTCTCCAGCAAATTTCTTTAAAATAGAAGCAAATCAATCTTAAAGGCTGAATAAGTCAGAGGACAATTTGTCAATTTGAAATGAAGTCCAGCGTCATCATAGATCTACTGACAATTTCCTCTTTGCATATGAAAGTAAACAGTAAATAAATTTGTGGATGACAGAACCTAGAATTGGTAAATTGTACAGTGTCCTTGAGTTGCTTAGGCACATTAATGACACTATAATGTTATCCATAAATAATAACATATTGCTAAATTGTTGTAATGTATGAAACAAAATAATGATAATTCCTATTACCTAAACTCGATAACAACAATGAAAATATGAGTAATATGTTGACAACAATTTGTTGACAAACAATATGTATGTTTCATAACTATATGAAGAATAGGGTCATTTCATTATTCAAGTTTATGTAATATCATTATAGAGACAACATAGGATGTAACAGGTTACACAATGAAAGTAAACAAAAATATAATACATAACATACAATACTCTTTACAGAATGAAATGTACAGGTGTTTTATTAATGATATTATTTTGTTCTAGTTCTATAAACATTGTTTACATCTTTTCAATAATTATTTTTACACAAGAAATTTATGTGTAATGTAGGTTATGTTTTGAATTTATTTTTTCACTATATAACACAATATTACTTTGACTCAGACAAAAGCATTTGAAATGGTATAGGTAGAGTTGGTAAGTTGCATAATTAGCCTGTCTTTATTCCAATTGCATAGTCGCATTACATAATAAAGAAATTGGGTTAGGTACTATGCAATAAAAACACCTGAATTTCGTCAATGGATTCATGAAACATCCTATGTGCATTTATCAGGGTTTTACAGGAGATAAAAAAACTGTTTTGCTGGATGATATTATCAATGTATCTGATTCGTTACGCGGAAGGTGTCTTAGAAATACTATGGTACATTGAATTTCTAGACATGATTCTAAACAAAGATATACTAGATAGGTAATTCAAAGAAAAAATTGGTCAAGCAGCCAGTCAAATTTTGCATCCAGTTTTAAACTGACACTAACATCACGACAATACATTGCTAATGCTTGAAGGTCATCGATGTTGGAACACAAAAATTCCGTTAAAATGTTCCGCGTTGCAAGTCTAGTATGTCTGTGATTCTAAAATATTTTTTTATGCATATGTGATTTTTCACTAATTATACAAGTAAAAACAGCATTATAAGAGATTTAATTGCTCTCAATATTTTTTTCCTGTGAATATCTCGGTGCAAAGGTTAAATATTTAAATTATACATGTGACTCGACAGATGAATATCTCAAATTAAAAAAAAATACAAACAGGAGGATCCATGAATCCATCGATGATATGTAAGGTAAACAAAATATGTAATGAAAATGATGCAGTTTGCATAAATATTTACTCAAATGACATAGCAACAAAGAATTTAAATATTAAAATAAATTAATAATTTATTTCTTAACGCTCCAATACATATGTTAGCACAAGAGGTTTACCAAATAAATACAATAAATATATTATTTCTTAATATAGGTATTGGTATATATATATATATATATTAGCACAAGAAGATTAACGAATCAATACATCTAATATTTAAATAATACTTGAATATAACTGACAAACATAATAATAATAATTTCATTCAATAAATAAATAAATTAGTGAAATAAGATAAGACTGTATCTTCGTCATAAAAAATATTCCTTAGTTTAGTATGTACTTACAATGAATGTTTAATTGGTATGAGATCAACATGTAATATGTACTATCTTAACTACGTATATATTTGAATACAGTAGGTGGTGTATCATTTGGCGGAGTGAGGAAGGCATGATGATCTTCGTTGTAATGAGGTTTCCCCATGTCTCCATGTTTCATGCTGTTGTATCCATTCATCACTGACTGCAATAAAATATAGCTAATATATTTTCAAAACAATACACTCAAAAATTTATTATTTAAATCCTGTGGGGATTGCTCCCGGATAGCTCATGTAGAACCATCATTAGGAGTCCGTGAAAATGTTAATGGTATTACAATTGTAATTAATTAATATTTATTGTATTGTTGTTAAGGTTAATTATTATTGTTGGTCATAACTTTTTTCATTTCATTTCAATTCTCAACATATAAAAATTTGTAAACAAATGGAAAATATTTTTTAAAGACATTCTTACAGTGCTTCTATAGTATTCAAAAGATTATATAGAATGTTCAACAAATAAGGGGGATGTAAAGATAATTTTAACCTTTATAAATGTACTACCTACCAAACTATTCAAAAGTTAAGAACGGTAATTTAATATTCCATGAAAAACGTAAATACCTATGTGTTTTGATACAATGACGATAAAAAATAATGTAGATATCTAATAAAAGAAGAGATGATTCAATAAACTCTGAATAGAAAAGGTTAAGTTCCAATTTAAATAATTTATATAAAAAAAAATACTTACATAAGATGTTCCACTGGAAATTCTCTGCTTGTTGACTCTGTGTGGAGTCACAAACTTAGATTTGAGGGACTAGAACAATAAAATATACATAAATACTTAACATATTTTTTTTTTGTTTTGAGAATAAAGAATAAAAAATAACATGTAGAAAATTATAAAAAAAGATTATTGGAAGTAAAGCACCCCTTATTGACAGGATATTTGGCTCCATTTCGTCATACATTCAAAGAGTCGCTGGTATACTCACCATTAAAATTTTACTGTTCTATTTCATTCACTATCAAATATTTAAATTGGTGGTTCAAAATCTAAAACTAGTTAGATTGTTTATTATTACCTGTGTAGAAGGAGTGTTCTGAATGATTGAATGATTTGACTTCTTGGAGGAACAAAACATTGGTATTGGAGGGCTTTTGAAGGGAGTCATTTGAACTGAAAAAGTAAAAAAAAAAATATGGCAATTTTGTAATAGTTAAACAGTATTGGGATACCTAGCTATGTACTTATGTAGATAGTTATTGTTTGTTCAATTTAAATAGTAAAACACAAACAATGCATAACCCATAGCAAAAAGATCTTTGTGATCTGCTCATAAAAAGGCAATAATTTTTGGCTAGGCATCATTTCAAATTGAAATGTTATATTACAATTCAGCCACTTGGAGACCGTAACTAGGAATTTCGAAATTAACCCTTTTAGTGCCAAGGAGCGCCATCGCGCTCCTTGTGTATACATGCCAAAAGTGCCAGGAGCGCGATGGCGCTCCCGATATCAATATGTGATAGGCGTGCAGCGGGGAAGGTCACATGCACGCAAAAATATTTTTTTCACTTAATTCATATTATACGAGGGCGGTCCGATAAGTACTTAGCCTCTCCGCCCGGTGGCATCATTATCACAAGAAAAATATAACATCGTGTAGTGCATTCTTGTAGACAGCTACTATCAAAATTTCAGCCGAATTGGACTTATGGTTTTGTTTTGACCGCTTGTGGAAGCGGGCGGGTCCATGGATTTTCGAAAAATGGAAAAAGAGCAATATCGGTCGGTGATTCGATTCTTGTTTTTGGAAGGGAAATCAAAGACCGCTTGGGTGCTGTGTACGGTGACTCTTGTTCTTTGATAACGATCGTCAAAAATTGGTTTAAGAGTTTCGACATGGTCGTACGTCGGTTTTTGACGAGTCACGCCCAGGTGCCCCGAAAACGGTTACCTCGGAGGATAACGTGTCAAAAATCCATGATGTCGTAATGGCAGACCGCCGATTTAAGGTGCGTAAGATAGCTAAGATAATAGGCATCTCAAAAGACCAAATGGATTATACCATTCATGAAATTTTGGATATGAGAAAGCTGTTGGCACAATGGGTGCCGCATTTTGTCACTCCGGACAACAAGCGCAACCGTGAGACTATTTCAGAGCAGTTTTTGACGCTATTTAAGAGCAATCCGAAGGAGTTTCTGCATCGTTTCGAAGCCATTGACAAAACATAGATCCACTGGTCCATTCCAATGACCAAGGAACAGTCGAAACAGTGAATTTTAGCCGGTGAACGTGCTCCAAAGAAGGCGAAGACTGTCCTATCGACCGGAAAGGTGATAGTCACCGTTTTCTGGGATTTGCAAGGTGTGATCTACATTGACTGCCTGGAGAAAGGTAAAACGATCACAAGGCTCTACTATGCCAAATTATTGGGCCGATTCGATGCCGAATTGTAGAAAAAACGGCCCCATTCGACGAAGAAAAAGTGATCTTCCACCGTGACAATGCACCGGCTCACACCTCCGTTGTCGCCACGGCCAAATTGGTCGAATAGGGCTACGGACTGCTGCTCTATCCACCGTATTCTCTAGATTTGGCTCCGTGCGACTTCTTTTTGTTTCCAAACTTGAAAAAGTCACTCGCTGGGTGGAAATTTGAGTCGAATGAGGAGGTCATTGCCGCCACGGAAGTCTACTTTGTAGAACTCGAGAAAACATATTTTTTAGACGGGTTAAAGAAGTTGGAGAATCGCTGATTCAAGTGTATCGAGCTAAAAGAAGACTATGTTGAAAAATAAATCACCTCTTTTCCAAAATTTTAATTTTTTCTTATGTAGGCTAAGTACCTATCGGACCGCCCTCGTATAAAGTTCAACATGGGTAAAAGCTAAATAAAGTTTAAAAAAGATCCCGGGTAAAAAAAAAAATTAACCCAAAATGTCCCAAATATTTTCAAATAAAATATTTAAACTTGAATCAATATTAATTAATTTAATGTAACAAATAAACATAGTGATTCAAGTTTAAATATTTTATTTGAAAATGTCTCGTAATTGTTACATAGTGCACACCTCTAAAATTAGTGAAAATGTCCCAAATAACCCAGAATTTGAAAATAGTTCAAATAAGACTGCTCATAGTTCAAGTTGTGAAGAAAGTGATGGTAGAAGCGACATTGTGGTCCTGTCAAATCGCATGATGCTACTTTTGAGTGAGAGTGACTTAATTTGTGCCCTCTGCAAAAAAGGGCCCCATGGGGTCTGTGCGGAAAAAGCACATATGCACATTTTTTTTTTTAGATTTCTATTTTCGTAATAATTTTCTTCCACAATATTTTTTCCATAATTTTTTTTTTACTTTGAATATCCATCTTTGAGGTTTCTTGAAAGAAACACTGAAAGAATTTTGAAAATCGGGTTATTTTCGGAAAAGATACATTTCTTTTTCGAGATAAGGGTAAATGACATCAAAAACTACGGTTTTCTTTGGCATTTTTAAGTATACGTGAGAAAAAAACAATGGCACTAAAAGGGTTAATGGAGTTTTATATTTATGTTATGTAGAATTTAGAATTGCCATCTGACCACACTCACTGCAAGTTTCGTTCAAATAGAGTCCCTTTTATTTAAAGTCCGAAATGTTACAAATCTATTGCTACTATGGTTACTGCTAGAAATTTTTTCAACGAAATTTTTTGTAGAACCGGTCATAAGTCGTTGAGCACTCCAAGCATGAAAACCTTGCATAATAAAGTTGAATATCTATGTAGATATCTACTTTAATATCATCAAAAATTAACAATTAGTTATACCTTGTGGTGTATTGTGCCGATCGTTAAGAGCTATTTTAAGACACTTGTTTTGTTTATGGAGCTCCTTCAGACTGTTGTACAATTTCCCAGTCAGCTCTTGCAAGCGACGAATTTCTCCTTTAGCATCTTCATACTTTTGATTCTGAAAATGATTTTGAAAATGGTAGAATTACCTATATATCATACAAACTGAGTGAGTCTCGAGAGCCTTATTTCTCGAACAATCATTTGAGGGGTCCTGGGTTGTATTCCTCGATATGGAGTAGCAGTGTACTTGAGGTTTCTACTAACTCAGAACGACAAATTATAAATATGTTCACATCACAAACTGAATTAAAGAAAAACAAACAAATAATTTAAAAACTTACTAATGATAACCAATGTGCAGTCAACTTCATTCTATGTTTCTTTTGAAACTCAAGAACTTCCATCAGTTTTGTCACAATATCCTCAGGCTGGGCAAAAAAATCTTTGACATCGGACTCCATCTAAAAAATATTATATAATTACAGAACTTCCTTTCATTATCTGCAAGTGCTCATTTATTTATATACCAATTTATTTAACCAATGAACAGCATTATTATGCCTTTAATATAAAAAAATTACAAACATATACATATTTGCAAACATATAAAATAGTACAATAATGTTTACACTTTCATAGAATAGAATAGAATTTTATTCAATAAAATATATAGTTACAATACATATCACGATAAAATCAAACTGACACATACTACTAAAGTTCTGGGATGTTAGTAGCACCTTCTGTTAAAAAGACAAGTGTACAGGTTGGGCCAATACACATCCCCTAAACAATAATTTAATTTATATATTTTAAGAAATACCCGTTTTTTCTTATAAACCCTTTGTAGACCTTTCACAGATTAATTAAATGAACTAAAAGTTTAATACAAAAAATGTGTTGGAGCATTAAAAAAAGAATGCACTTACATCTTGTACCAGTTGAATACAACTGCACTTGGATTGACAAATTTTGCATTCTCCATTTTGTGTCCCTAAAAACATAATGCAACAAATTAATACAACCGAAATTGTTTATAATGTTTATTGTTGTCAGATACAAGTTCTACACACTACATACATAAGCAAAATACAACAACTTTCTATTATTTTGCAAGGCAGCAGTAACTTTAATCTGAACCATGTATCAAGCAAAATCAAAGTTTACCATTTCCCAAGCAGTCATTGCAATACATGTGACCACAGCTTGTTAATGAGAAAGCTTTTTCTCTAGAAGGTTGTAGAAAACAAACATTGCAATGAATCCAATCCATTGATCGTAATCACACAGTTGTTTATAATAAAAACTTAAAATACTTTTGACTCTTACAGTTTCTTCTCCAGTGTCAGCCATTACAAAACAAAAGATAGCGAAATGAATAAATTCAAATTTTAGAACTAATAGACACTTAACCAAATTTGTAGGAAAAATAAAAGTAGGTACCATGCACGTGAATAACAAACGCAAATTTAACAAAAATAATTATACTATGCATAATATTTCGACAAGAAGACTTATGAAAAGAAAAAAACATTATTTAATTCAAAATTCCACATTTAAATTCCACATGGAAATAATGTAAATCAATTACATAAGTATTTAAAACACTACTGATGGGATACAAAAGTCCAAGGCATTTACCAATAATAATTCATCTCATTAAATTGTGGAAGTCATCTGTCGATTACATTTGCAGATGAAATATAATCACAAAACCGTGCGTTATTTATTTATAAAAATAATTATTCACAAATCTTCAAAAAACATTTCAAATCCAAAACGTAAACAAACCAACCTGTCAATTCATGTCTACGGTTGAGCCACTTATTGTGAAACGGGTTTTTGTAGAATAAAGCGACATCTATGAATGAATAAAAAAAAGTCTTAATAATAATACTTTGACTATACTATTATAGGTACCGTTTTAACCAAAGTAAATTAATTAAGATGCAAGCAATTACTAAATTGAACCATGTAATAATATTATAATTTGAGAAAATCAAAAACAATATTATAATACTTCTTTTTAAAAACCACGAATGCACTTGAGAACTTAATCCAGTCTATGTTGCAATTATTTCATAAGATTATTTAATATTATTTATTTAATATTAAGCTATTATTCCATATTTTATCAGTCGATGGGGACGATGGGTGTCTACAAGTAGGTGCCTATACAGATAAATCTTATCTAGATAAGTATATAGATCAAGGGCGGCCAACCCGCGGCCCGTTGGGTGTATTCGTGCGGCCCGCGAAGTATTTGCACACTTTTTTTTTAATAATAGTCGGTTCAAGTACCCGTTACTTTTTTTGAAAGAGGTATTTTGAGAAAATATTCTTAAGGAAAACCGAGGAGTTTTCAAACATTTCAAATTCCTATACAAGGTGAAGGAAAATTATCAAATGTTCCATATTTGGAGTACATAATATTGTTGTGCGGCCCAGTACGAAATCTCATTCAGAAATTTAGCCCGGCTGCTGAAAAGGTTAGCTACCCATGATATATATGTTTATAGTTTTTTTTTCCATAGGTAGGTATAGAAGAAATAATGAAACCAGCGGCATATTAACAAACAACTTTATATATTTACAATGATATATTATAATACGTAGTAGATAAGTCTCTAAGATTCATTATCACTATTCTAGTTATGAACATTATTATTATTAAATTTACTATTTTATAATTATTAATTTAACTTTAGGTACCTAACTATATTATAAAACTTTAAAAGTTACGAATACTCTATAGAATTATTTCCCAAATACTTTTCATGTAGAAATACCTATGTTTACATTATATCATAACGCTTTACATTAGGTAAGTAGGTAAGTTTTTCATTTGATCATCATCACCTATAATGAAAAATAATACCTACATATGAAATTATGTTTTATGTATGTACCTAATTATGAACCTTTTTTAATATCATCAATCCATCAGACCACTTCCCTTTCAGGATAGTTAGAAATGATCAAGCGCCATTTATTCTTGTCTTTTTGCATCTACAGCATTCGTGCATATCTTCAAACATGCTCTCCTATTCGCTGTATTCTGCATGTGTCCATCCTTGAGGATCTGGTCTGAGTGAGCTAGCTATTTGATCTATGGAAGACTACACTTCAGAGTACCCTTTTTAATAACATAGAGGAAATTGAACAAAGAACTATTATGCTTCCAGCAGGGTACCTGACTCTTGACAATTTTTTTTATTTTTTTTTAAATTTATCTATTTATTCATCATTATTACAAAACATTTGAAAAAACACATGGACAGAAATAATACACACAATCACAAATCAAAGACAATGCATTATCCTACTCAACCCGCACTCATTATCCAACCCCTTGCTATATAATACCAAGCCCACAAGTTTGTCATTTATTACAAAAGTTATATAAAAAATGAAAAAAAGAAAAACAACAAGACACCAATCCAACATGCATAACAGGCAGCCAAAACAGATAATGTGACTGAGCGTGCGCGCCGGAACAAGCAAGTTAATCAGGACTATGCAGTCATAACCCGCAGCAACCTCACTAGGCGAGTGCCTGTATCGAGGCAAGCCGCTACAAAACATCAAGAAAGTACCGTAACAACCAATTCACCTTGAAATCGCACAAAAAAATTACACAACATGTAAAAATAGTCTCTTTTTTGCTTCCTCTCTACCCGTGTCAAGCAATTATCTATATACGATCTTAATCTCAACCCTACGATGCGCGGAGTGGCTTTAGTAAAAATTAGACGCAAGCCAATCCCGCGGTAGCTGGCAAGAGTCGTTTTCAACATTTGCACGAGTATCATACTTTTGTTATGCAATATAACCCCAATAATGTACCAAACATTGGTGTGTACATTTATTGTTGTGATATTGATAAACTTTTATGAAATAAATCTTCTAATTTCGTCAAAAAACAAAGTGGTGAATTATTACAATTTGGGAAGTAAGGCTATAGGTATACATAAGTAGACAATTACTAATAATTAGTTAATATTTCCATAGGATTTCCAACTATTTTTATTCATTAAATGAGAATAATTAATTAAACTAAATAATTTTATCAAGATCTATTATACTTTGTGCTATAACCACTTTGAGTGGATATATTATTATAAATTGAGTCATTTCTTATAAATTTAATTTTATATTATAATAGTACATAAGATATTTTTTAACAGTGATTGAGTGCCCACATTATTTCCTTCGAATCTTTTTGAAAACCTGTGCTCAAACTGATGTCAATTATATAAACCAATAACAAACTCTCTGCATGTGAAAATAAACCATATATGACCCAAATTGAGTAGATATAAGGTAGGTACCTTCAACTTTAGAGACTATCAAAGTCTTTTTTATCCATATACAGCGATAAATTGAATTTCTGGCCAAGCTCACGGAATTAAATTTTGTCTTATATAAGAAATTTCAAGCTCTTTAAATACGCGTCTCGTTTATTTCGTATTTATTAGCTTTCAAAGGTTTTAAAATCACCATTTTATAGTTCATACAGAATAATTAATATAGTATATAATAGGTAAATAAATATATACAGAATACTAACATTGACTTTCCACGAGATACCTACTTGAGCTTTGGAATACATAAAACAAATTTTGTGCTTTGAACAATCTTATGAAAAATATAATCTGCATCATCTTCGATAAATTATTTAAAGTATTCAAAATTTGATCAACTTTTGATAGTGACCCCTTTAAATAGAGATCTTTCTCATCAAAATAGTAATGCTAATTCTAAATTAATATAAAAATGTCAAACTCAGTATGGTATAATTTAGTAATGGATTAATTATTAATCAACTATAAACATCATCGTATTTTTCAAAACAGGATTTTTTAATAAATTAGTAAAACAAAAATCTAATAAAATAATCATTGAAAGTAGTCTTAAATAGTCTGAAAATAATATAAATAAATAAAATGCAATATAACACATAACAAGAGCCCACGCAAGATATTTATTCTCCAGGGGAAGGGGCGACGACAGCTAAGAATTTTTTTTTATGGTCAATAAATTGTGAAATCCAGATTCATCATAAAAAATGTGCGGAACTTTTTTAGTCTCAGATTTGACAATTTGCTATAAAGGCAAAATTTCAACTCCTCCGTCGCCAAATTTTCGTTTTAGTACCTATAGGATTTATTGTTTCATGAGTTCCTAGTTTTTGTAGAGTGATTTTAGAATCAATTAGTATTTAACCTTATTTCTAAGCAGAGCGGCGGGGAAGACTTTGTATTATTTTCGAGATCCTCCCCGGTGTACACCAATGAAGCACAAGTAGTGCTTTTAAGTTAGAAATAATATTTGGAGTTTTTCCTTACGAGTAAATTATTTTTTTTCTATAAAAAAATGGTTCCAATTTTTTGATTGGCATTGTCAAAATGTAGATATATATTTTGGCAATTTATGAGAATACAGTAAAGCAATCACGCTCCAGAAGTGTCGATTTCATTCAAATACAGTTTTGAAACGATAAAAAAAAATTCTCGCAACGTCACAATACTGAAATAGCATATCAATAGGGAGATAATAATGATTATTTACTACTATTTATTATTGAGATCTGTTTCGCTAGAACTTTGTGAGCTTTCCCTAATGACTTCTAATTCTCTTATTGTCAATGACGGTGTTTTAGTGAATGGTTTGTGCCCGTGTGAGGATGATGTATCTGAAGAACTATCATGATCATCACTACTTATATTATCAAAATAACAGTCTGTCCCTTGAGCACATGAGGTCTGGGTGTTATTATTGCTGGTATGCAATATTGGTCCAGTGTACGCGGCGCAGTCTTCCGCATGCTCTATTCTAAATGGTACACTATTTGAATCACACTCATGAACATCAAACATATTATTAAAATTAGAACTTGGATCAGAGAAATACACAGTATTTCTATTGTAACTTTTTTCATTTGACTCACGACCACCACTAGAATTATTGATTCTGTCTTTGTAAATAATATCTTCATTTTCTATAGCATCTTCGAAGCTCCACTTGAAGTGTTTATCAAACGTTTTCATTTTTTTATTTCTCCTATCTAAACTGTTTGTATTACAGTAAATGTATTTTGTGTCCCAATCTCATGAATCGTCATAATGTTTACTGCATTTGTTTAAGCTTATTTCATCCAGGCTTAGGTTGGATCTGGCTTCGCAGAATCTCAAATCTGAATGATCAAATAGTTTCATCTCAGGTATTTTTATCCTATTATCCAATGGATGTCCATAGCTGTCGAGTCTAAAATCTGAGCCGGTATTATAATGATTATAATCCCTCGAGTGATACATGTCATAATGTCTTGGATGGTGAACTTCTTGAAATGATCTTATAGAATCCGATTTATTATTTTTTATTGATCCATTACATTTGAAAGAGGAATCGTTCTTTGGTCCGTGATATATTTTCTGAAGAGCGTGTAAACTAGTTGATGATACTGTCCTCTCTAATATTTCACCCCAATACTTTTCAGACAGTCCCTCGAGATCTGGTTTGTGAGGAGGGGCGGGAGGTTCAGAAGAGAGAGAATTACAACAACCAGATGATTTTTCTATCGTTGGAGAGGAATCTTTTTTGCAGCAAAACTGAAACAAAAACCAATAATTTATTTTAGACTACTAAAATGACATTTTTTGGAATATTGTAAATAGATCTATACTTTTGAGAAATATTATCTTTTATATTATATTATATTATATTATATTATGATAAATGCTATGGGTAATAAAGCTTGCTAAGTACGTAAATGAAATGGGGTTTGTTAAATTAATTACCCCCGCCGATACCAGTTCTGTGCTGACTCTTCTAAAATTGTTATTCAGGAGCCAATACAGAAAGGGATTCCAGAAGCTGTTGCTGAGTGCCAACCAAGTTACCATGAAGTCCAGCATTGGAGGAACCTGGAAGAAAAAGAGTTAGCACATTTTGAAAAACGAAATATTTTTGACTGATATTTATCTTGAAGGTTTTATAATAATTGATTTATTATAAGCAAGTGCACTTAGGTTTCATTACTTATGGTTTTAAAATATTTTTAATGATTTTTAATAGTAAAAAAAATTCAATTTGGTTCAATTTAAAGTACATTAGTTCAACTAATTTGATGGATTTGCGTCCTATTAGATTTGAGGTAGATAATTTAATAAAATTATGAACAAGTATGTTTTCTTTACATCTTAAATTCGGCGATGAGGTTTGCCACCCATCCTGAATGTCTTAATTTTATATTGGTACGGAGAGGACAGCTTGCATGTTTTATATGCAGCTGGTCTGCTGGCTACCGCAGATATGCCGTGATGGTATAGTAGTAGTAGTAGATGTTTTCTTTACAAAATTTCAATAAATTTCACCAATTATAGTTTTATAATAATAAGTGCTTCGAGAGAGATTAAATTGACTCTTAAATGATAACATTGAAAATACAGATTTTTTTTTTAGATGAAAACATATTTAGATGGTCAGAAGATATGAGATAAACTCAGAAGTGAAATGAATGCAGTTTATTCAGAGAAACAACTTATGAAAGATCAAAATATCTAATCTCTATGAATGGGTTAAGAATAACTAAAGAAAAATAATTCTCCGTATCACCGCTAAACCATTTCCAGAAACATTATGGTAGATAGTATTAAAGTTATATGTAAGTAGTAAACCGTGATATTAAGACATTGGATACTTGTTGGTTCTTAGTTTGAATTGTCCCAATAGATAATACAACAGTTCTAATATATTAATAATATGTGTAAAGTTTGAAGTCAAATTGCAGTAAGTTTCCATTTTGCTAATATTATATTATAACATAGATATTATTATACTAGAATTAGCCTGGTTCAGCTCGGAAAATTAACCATAACAAAATGTAAATATCGTAATATTTTCTATATCGATGGCTTAGAGCACAGATATTGTAAGTACAATTTTTGGTAAATCGAGATACGAAGATAAGTTCACAAAAAATGTATTATCTCAAACATTATTGTCCACGAAAATGATAAGTTGTAAATAATGCATTAATGAAGTCCCCAAATGCATAATCAAAGCAATAGTAAAGCTTTCAAAATGCTCCCCTGTGAAATCCCTCTGTTGCACTTACAACATCTGTCCTCTAAATCAATATTTAATTTGTTGTTTGAAAATACCTTCCTATTAGATGTGGTGTAAATCTAAAAAACTATGATTTTATTTATGAAAAATAGAGGCAATTTAAAATTTGCTAATACCTTAATAAATAAAAATATATTTTACCATCTAGAAACTGACTCAAAGTGTGTAAGTTTACATATTTGACATTATTCTTCCAAATACTTGCTTTGTTAAAGTAATAACAGAGGATAAAATATAAATAGGTATGAACATATTAACAAACAGACTCAAATATTTATAAGGAGGTTTACAAAGAGGTACAAAGTTAAAATCGAAATGGGGATATCTTACTTTGGATCCTGTGCACGCGGCGACGATTTCCTGTATTGTAGCTGGAGTTACAACCACAATAAAGCCAAGTGACATGGCAGCCATAGTTCTTGAAGCGTTTGTATTCAATATCCTTTCTTGTGGGTCCAACTGCAATTAACAAAAAACACATTTCAGAGAAACAATGTCAATATTTAAAAAAAAAAGATATACCTATCTGGGTTTTGTTATAAACCCAAATACAACCTTATACACCTTTCACACTAAGCTCAAAGCTTGTGTCGTGAAAGGGGAGTTTGCCGACACCTGGGATCGAACCACGGACCCCTTGATCACGAGGCCGAGACTCTACCTCCAGGCTACCGACGAACTCAAACTAGTAAACCTGTTAAATTGAAATATCAAAAATCCATGAAAAATCAAAATATTCCATCCACGCCTACCAGCTTTTTTAAGTTTTTGCAATGAACAGATAACTATGTCATTCAGTATGTTTGATACAGGTTTATTTCGTGTATTTTAACGCTATTTTTATATATAACATGAAATGATTCGAATATTTCTGACTGAATGAATAATGCAATTAATGGGGAATTAAAATAAAAAACACTTTTTAGTTAACTTCCAAGTGACTTTATTATCCACGCTTCCTAGTATTCGGAGACTCTCGACTCCATCTTCAGAGTGGCGACTTTTCTTCTAATTGCCTAAATGTTGAGTCAAGAGTCTCCGAATAGTAGTAGGCGTAGATAATAAACTCTCTCCATCTTCAGCCAATTAAACTGGCGACTTTCTTCTAATCACCCGAAGATAATAAAGTCACTTGGAGGTGAACTCAATAGTGTTTTTTTCAATTCACCTTGAAATAGACTTCCAGCAAGTACTGACGGTCAATAACGTCAAAATAAAATAAATAAATGGAATTAAAAATTGCATTAAACTGATCGTTCAACACCGCATTGTAATTTTGCAAAAAACTTTTATGACAAGATTTAAAATTCCATACAACGTGATTCAGTATGTCTGTACAATAATATATAAAGTTTCATGTTATAAATAAATACTTAATATCCATGATGATAAAAATCTATAGCATGTATATAATATACGTGTAATATTGATTACGTACTACCAACTAAGTTTTGTAAATGTTCCATTTTAAGCACTTCCATAAATAATAGTAATAATAATAAAATGCAATCTACTTTTATTTCCTGACAACAAAGTAATAATAATGTTAAATGGGAATGTATTCAGGAATATTAATTAATGGACGATGCAAACAAAATTTCAATACTTTTTCACTACCGTAGAGTAAGTAAGTGATAATTCATGTTTTAATGTAAACCAGTGGGGACACTTTTGTAATGAATATTAGTCATTGACATGTTATACTATCTAAAACACCTAAGTTGAGTTCAAGGATTTTTGTGATAGGGTAGAAATATGAGATATCGTTTTAGGTACCCACTTTTTATATTTGTTTCAAATGGCATTTTATACAGAGTACCCAAATAACTTGTATTCAGTTTTATAATCTGACAAATATAGAGTTTTTTGTAGTTATTGGATTAAAGCTATGTAATTGATAGCATTTTTTGTGTAGAAAGACTTCCAAAAATGGTATTTAATTGCACAACACTTGTTTGTATCAACTGTACTTGTACGAACGCCCTTGCAACAAAATATTATTATTGATCGACAAGTGACGGATTGTCTAGAAGGGAAATGTCAACGGGTCTCCTGTAAAACTATAAACTATAAGTTACGTAGGTAGGTACATATGTTAGTTCATGCAATTTTGCAATAATAGATGCAATCGGTAGGGCATGTGTTGAAATTTTGTAAGTTTAGAAAGCACACTACTGATGTCTACAAACATTGTGTCTCCCACCATAGTCTACGTAATTTTGTACTAAAATGTGCAAAGGTTTATTTGCTGAGTACATATATAATAATAATATGATGTGCTGAGCGCAGAGTATTCCCTTTTAATAGCTACTTGGATTGAATGCATAACAATTCTGTATCTAATGAATAGCCATTCCTAAATAAATTTCCTTCTGTGTATCGAATAAAGAAAACTTCGGTCGTTATAACAGATAGTCTGCATCAAATATAAATTGAATACTGTTGAATTTGTGCTAGTTTTAAAACTGAGTTATTTCAGGAAATTAAAAAAAAAAGTAAAATCAATAGGTAGAAAACAAATTTCTTAAATTTGAAAAACATTATGAATGATTTTCACATTCGTGTTTTTATTTGTATTCATTAATATAAATCTTTGAAAGTACTAAACTAACAGTAGGTTAATATTAGATCATCATGATGCGTAAATGATTCAAAGAAATGAAAATAAAATGTACTCGTATACAGTACCTACATCAGAATAATAATTATATTTATTAATATATAATATGGTGGGTTACAATTCATTGGATTGGTATGCGATGAGTTTGGATTTATTTCTCCAATCCTCCTTATTTTCTGTTAGTCTCTTAAATTCTATGTATGTATGTATGTGCCACAGTTCATGTCCTTCTTCACTTGTCCTTCTTCTCTTGGTCAACCTCTCCCATGTCTGCCTTCGGTTTTGCTCTACGCGATGGTGATGAGCAGGCCTGGGTGCCTGATGTTGTGGCCAATCCAGTTTGGTGGTTAATATCTAGTATATAGCTTGTTACTATCTACAGTTTGTTTATTAATATATTTCAAAAATTAATACTGTTATCTAAATTAATAAGTAAGTATTAATTCACAATTAAAATATCAACTAAATACATTTTTTGAGAGCTTTCCAAACATACTTATACAATAAATTATATGGTAATAAACAAAATATTGCAATTAATTCAATCAAGAAATTTTTTTATAAATTATTGAAAATAAAATCCTTTTCTTTTTATACGAAACTCCAATAAAACAAAAACCATCTTCAGCTTATAAAAAATTTCAATTAGTACCTACCTACATACAAATCTCTTTTTTCCTTTATTTTTTTAAGTTAAAACTTTATTTTATAAAAAAAAAAAAAATTCGAGCACACTTATAATAAGCAGTAGTACCAATGCTTGTGTCATGAATGTTAAATAGGTCGATAGGATAGGGGGATGATCCAAACTCAGGATTTCTCGATAGAAGTCCGAGACTTTCTCATCAGACTGCCAATCCCCTGTTATTTATTTATTTCGCTTTATTTTATATTTTTATAATGATTGCATTCATTGGAAAAATTCAATATAAAATAAGTATCTACACATTTATTTCTATGTCGATAAAAATATAATGCCACAAAGAACTATTTCACAGATTCAACCCGCAAAGTAAATGCAATTTAATTGCTCAAAGGAGAATACTCTGAAGGTACCTAGTTGTAATAATAATTTGAAATATAAACTTGTATTAATGATCGTTATTGTGTGAAAATGCAATATAATAGTTGAGTCGTTATAGTAATTTAATCTACAGTGTTTAAGCCATAGTTAAAAGAAGATAATATAAAGAACCAACACTCCATGACAAGCATTTGATTATTTTTTTCAATAGAATCACGTTTAAGGATTGAATGGAGGAAACAGCCGAAAATATAAGCCCGCATATTGAATGTTTTTGTAAAAATGTTTGTATCTTTTCATTATTCAATACTTTGTCCTTCACGATGGTGGAGTCTGCTTTTTTTGTTTTTCTTCACTACGTGGCTCTGTCTAATGCATTCTGGGTGACATTGTAGTTTTATATGTCATGTTTGAATACTATATTGTTGCATACATACATTCATCTTCTTCCCCTTGTCCTAGTTGGGTCGGGAGCCCATTGCGCTTAGGCACCTCCTCCAGAAATCCCTGTCCATCACTGCTTCCAGGACCCCTGGCCACTCCAAACTAAGCCTTTTAGCCCACAAATTCAACACTTGTCCTTGCCAGCTTTTTCTAGGGTGGCCTACCGGTCTTCTGCCCTCTCCCACAGTCTCCAAAGATCTTAGTGGTAGTCTGTCTTCTGGCATGTGGAGAAAGTAACCCAGCCATCGCAACAGTGTCGCGTTGACCTTGACGGCGGTAGGTTCTCAGTCTTGCAGTTGCGTTCGCTCGTCGCAGTATAAATAATTAGCTCGCAGTTTGCTTGCCACAAACTAGGGTGCAATGTTACCGAGGGCACAAAAGAAAGATCGCTCAAAGTGCATTAAAATAGGGATATTGTTGCATATCAATTCTTATTTGTTTATTTAACCTCCTGAGTCCTGAGACATTTTTTGATATTTTTTTTATTTTTTTGTGATATATGAGTCTAAAATAACCTAAAAGACATTAAAAAAATGTTTAAAAAAATCCTCGTGGAAAATTCTGAATTTTCTTTATGTCATATATATGACAAAAGGTCTCAGTGCAGATAAAAAAAATTAAGTCATATTTCTATATATTAAGTGAAATTTAGATTATATTGAAACATTTTATTATAATAAAGAATAAGAGAAACTCAAAAATAAGAAAATTAATAGGAGCGGGGACAAATTCTCCATTCCAGATGTTGATTTGAGTTTGAACAGGTCTCACGTTTTTATGTCTCCTCGTTGCAACTGTAGAGTGCACGCAGGTTTTACCTCGAATAAGCCTCCTGATAGTATTTATAACAGACGCAGTTGAAGACAAGTTTGTGGATTCTTCGCCTTCTGTGGATCTATCAAATGAACTGGACGAAGAACAATTATCACGTACAGATACAGTAGTGATATTAAAATCACGATTTTCATCGGATAATTCAATATTAGACTCTTGTAAAGCATTTAAAATATCTTCCTCGTTCAAATTTATAAATAAATGGGCAAATAAAGACACATTTTGATACTAAAAAAAAATTCAAAGATGAAATTTCAATGATATAGGGACCTCTTGTAATATCAGTATGACATTAAAAAATTCTCTATCTAGACATTAGAACCTGACGTAATAAGTATATGACATAAAAATATGAAACAAAATATTTTGTAGCAAAAAAACACAAAACATCAAAAAAACATCACCATTGAATAAAACAATGATTATAAAATGTAATCCGAATAAAAAATTAAAGAAAAATTCATTGATTACTCTAAAATAAAAAGATTACTTATATGCCTGCAGAGAGAAACTCGCCTTACATGTCACTTTGTCCGCCATTTTTAAAAAAATTGTCACATTTTTAAAACAATTCGCTAGTTGTTCCATAAGCAATGTGTTAGAAAAAGATTAATCTACAGGAGTTTTGAAGAAGTATGGTTGAAAATTGTTAGATGGCGTTGGAATATTTTTTTGATTTTAATGTAATATATATATGACCGAAGGATTCAGGAGGTTAAAAAGAAATTTGTCTTTACAAAGCCAAATGAGCTGGCTCTCGACACTAGAGCCAAGACTGTAGAGGACATGACGCAGCCCACATGGGTTAAGATTCATCAACACCGAGCCATACGAAAAGTAAGTAAGTAAGTACAAAGCCAAATTTATTCTAAATACTACTCCATAGCGGGTATGATGACGCTAAAATAGACTAGTTGCAGGATTCTAACCAAGATCAAAAGTCTAGAACTTTAGCTTCATTCATTGCTGCCGAAAACTTCGCAAGCAAAAGCTTACATGTTTATTATAAATCATATTTACATTTCTGTAATTCACTAATTGTAGGTACTCACGAATCAAGCTGTTGAAATAGGTACATAAAAAGTATCTGCATTTTCCCCAAAACTCATAATGAAAAAACAGCATACCTACCAAAAAATATATAGTTCATGCTTGTCATAGTGTGTTAAACTGTGAGTATCGAGTGCAATGGAGCGAATGCAGTAAATTGATGTTTGTACTTCCATATTTTTGTTTCAATGACGTTAATTGCAGGATATTAAAAACCTATATTCTTTTTATGTTTACAATACGTGATAAAAGTTATTGTTGGCTTAAATAATATACATTTTAAAGTATATTATCTATCTTTATTATTATCACAGTATATGTATATAATATGTATCACAAGTAGGGTAACTAGCAGACTATCTATATCCGTAACAATACAAATAAAACGTTCAATTTGGGTGTTATTTCTTCAGGCCATTCGCATTGCATTTAAATTAAAATATGAACTACGTAATTTGTACATCGATTAGATGGATACTGTTTATTTATAGAAATTAATGAATATACAAAAAACCTATCTCTAACGAATATATATTCCTCAAAGTGCAAGCTCTGTACCATTTCGAACGAATGAATCAATTATAAACTGTGTGTTTTTTTTTAAATTGTGTTAATTGTTTAAAAATAAATATTCCTTGATTTTAATGTACTTGAAAAGATAATTTAAAATTATTTCAATAAAATTTACTGGAGTTAAGTTAAAATTAAATAAACACAGGAGTTTAGATTAAATATTAATCTTCGAAAAGACATTGAATTATGAATCAAAGTTTGTAATATAACAATTATCTAAGTGACATAACGTACAATGAAACTTTAAAATTGAGAAAGTTTCAGAAATAACATAATATATAATAATAATTAGTTTCGTATATTCCTATATATATACAAAAAGTGCGTATTTCACAAAATGAAAAAAGTTCACCGAACCTTTAGCTAGAGGTAAATGTTTCATATTAATAAGTAATGTTAATAAGTAATGTTCAACTACTTATTGAATACAGTTCGACTGATCACATTTTTTTTTATTTTATTCCTTCATTGTGTCTTTCAATCTGTTCTCGTGAACCGGAGCTGGAAATAGGGTTCTACTATTTAAGACAATTTACGACAGCTGGAATATATTATTTTCACGACAGTTCTAAAATGTTGAACTACAATATTTGATATTGATTATTATTTTTTATTTTTTAAAAGATATATCTGGGTTTTGTTATAAACGTAAATACAACCTTATACACCTTTTACAGTAAGCTACTAAAAGCTTGTGTTGTGAAAGGGGAGTTTGCCGGCACCTGGTATCGAACCACCGTATTATTTACACAAATATTGGAAAACTTGATTCTATCGTCACGGCATATCACACATGTGGGGTAGCCAGCAAACCTGCTGCATGCAATAAACTTGCTAACTGTCCTTTCCGTGCCAGCAAAAAGTTATAACAATCAGGGTGGGTGGCAAACCTCATTGCTGAATTTAAGATGCAAAATGTCTACAAAATATTTTTTTTAATAAATAAGATGAATATATTTTTTTACTGCGATATATTTTGGATGTCAAATGGTATGAACATGTTACAAATGATGCTGTGCGCCGGCGCACCCAGCAGAGACCTGTAATCTCCGTAATACAGGAGAGACGATGGTCCTGGCTGGGACATGTTTTGAGAATGTCTAATGATAGATGGCCAAAAAGAGCACTGTTCTTCCGTCCGCAGGGGTTCCGTCGGCCCGGGCGTCCCTCTTTCACAATACACCGTTCCTATGACAACGATATCAGAGCACAAAGAATGTCGTGGAAAGAGGTGACGCAATTGGCGCAGAGAAGCTCTGAATGGAGGAGACTGGTTTCTGCTCTGTGCTCCCGAGAGTTGCGTTGAGGGCGATGATGATGATGATGACTGCGATATCAAAGCATGCAAATTTGAAGAGTTTTAACTTATAGATAGTCCTCTCCGAATTCTAAAAAATAAGACATTCAAGATGGGTGGCATACGTCATTATATTGAATTGAAGATTTTAAATCTCTTATTCGGGATGTTTTACAAAAACATATATTTTTTATAGGACACTGAAAACTTTCATACAAGATGGAAGACTTGCTCAATGCTGAGAACCCCACAGAACGTATGTTACATCCATATCGTTTGATTTTTTTTCATTTTTATTACTATTTGATTAAGACATCATGTTAACTTTGGTACACACCTGAGAGTTCATATCGTTGGCACATAATAAAAAGTTCACAAGGTTAAATTCAGTCACCGCAGAGTGTTTCATGTGTCCCGAGGGATCAACATAACAATTTTTTCTAGTTTTCGTAATAAAAAGTCAATTTTCAGGTAGAACTGTGTCTACAAATATATTTATATACTCAAAGGTACTATTCAAAAAGTCTCGTTTGTCACATTTTCCTCGTAAATATGTACCTTCAGACATATTTGAACCATTATTGTATCTCCCACTTTTTTCGGTAAGTTTTTGACTGCTTCGTTTAAAGCAGGTATTCATAACGTAATCCCTGTAAGATATTTAATACCTAACTACAATTCAAGAGTACAATAGATGTTATAGGTCGCGGTGCATATTTTACCCCAACAAATAAAATAAACTACAATTATTCAATGATGATTCAACATTCAACAATGATGATGATAGGGTAATACATTGTTTATATTATTTTGTCTCTTGTATATTGTTTCAACTTACATGTATTATCTGAAGTGTGTCATTGGTGAATAAATAAATAAATAAATAAATGATGTATGTTGCTCATCCTGAATATCGTGACTTTTACTGGCACGGAGAGGATGATTTGGTGTTAGTTAATTTGATGGCCTCCCCACTCACGGGCAAATGCATGATGGTATGAATGAATATACTTGAAAATCATGAACTATTTCATACAATAATGGTTTACAGATATCTCAACAATTTTAATATGGATATAATGGTATATAATAAATACACAAACACCATTACTTAATAAACACTTAAATAATAATTAAATAATTTCTTTTAAAAACACAAAATAAACATTATTTAGTTTCATCCGACAAAAAACAGAGAAACGACAATTAATGTTATTTCATTCTTCTATCTTTTTTACATGCCGTCTCGATGAAAGTGGCATAAATGCAGTTGAAATGAGATCGTTGAGAAGAATGTGTGTGATAAAAGTCTGAGAGATCGTGTGCGTAACAGTGTGGAACATACGAAAGAAATGTGGAATGAAAGTTGGTGTAATAACAAGGATGAATGTAAATAAGTTAAGATGGTTTGGGCACGTGGAAAGAATGAGGACAGAATGACTAAGAAGATATATTTGGCTGAGAGGAATGGTGCTCGGAGACGTGGACGTCCTAGGATTAAATGGCAAGATCATTTAAATCAAATCCTACAGGACGGTCACGTGTTGAGCAGATTGAACAGGAGAGCATGTATGAGGAATTGTATGACAGTGACGGAAGCGAAAGATGTATGCAAGGATAGAAGGAAGTGGCGCTCGATCCTTTCTCCCTACCCCGCGAGGGAAGCGGCGTGATGGTATGTATGTATGTATGTATATACATAACAAAATGAAATCATTCAAAAATTCAAAATAAAATAATCTTACTAGGTGCCTAGGTACTTTCATACATGGATATTATTGAAATAGCTATCAAATTTGTTTTTGCGAGATTTGGATTTTGTTTAATGACATATTATTTCTCATTCTCTTATATAATTTGTGGATACTCCAATATTAGCCATTCATCGAACATTTGTAATTTTTAATAAAGTGAAAGAGATATTATATTCGATTTCAGAGAACATTTGGAAATCACCTCCATATAGATTAATGTCAATCAATTTGGTAGTCGGAAGTCTGATGAGGGTATCGGACATCGGACTTTCTACCGAGAAATTCCGAACCGATTCAATTCCTCTAGATGTCTTTAGTTTAGTATAATTATTATCTTATAGTTTCTAATATTACGTTTTTAAATAATTTATCGATATTAAACTCAGACATCCTAAATATATTTTTATCGGCACGAAGAGAACAAAATGCATGTTTATTACATGAAGTTAGTTTACTGGCTACATCACTTGCAAGATATACCGTGATAGAATAGAAAAAAAGTTTCATAAACTTGTTGTAGATATACCCACCGCATTCTCATAATGTGACTGCTTTGTATTTGACGTTTTGTGAGATATAGCTACGTAGATTACTATCGAAACAATATTTTCTTCCGGAAAACATCGGGTGTTTCCGTCTGCACTCGTTTCGTACATAGTATATAATTATGTATTTGACCTAGAGAAGCAGTGGCGGCTGGTAGAGTTGGTTTATTATTACACTATACTGCCTTTGACTGGATGAGATTTCCTTCAGTAAAAATAATAATATATTGCATATCATATACTTAGGTCTGCGTTGTATGTATGTTGTATGCATTCACTTCTTTCGAATAACACTAGTCTGTTTACAAACCATAATGATAGTGAAAAGGCGAGTTTTAATTGCTTCGCCTAAATTCATACATGCAAACTGCCACTGTGTATACTTATGACACACTTAGCTATTTGTCTATTTTTTTCAACAAAAGTACCTATACAAGATGTAAACCACAGTTTCTTTCATTCAAAGCGGTTCATACTAATTGAATCAGCTACTTTTTCTTGTGACATTCCTATCTTTCTGATATAAATAAATAAATAAATAAAGCTTCATTGGCATCAATATTTATAATGTGTACATGTTTTTGGTCCAATAAACTACCAAAAGGCGGGCTTATCGCATATGCGATTTCTTCCAGCCAACCCGAAAAAATAAAAATAAATAAAAATAAAACAATAGAAAAAACATATAGATTAAAGTATATAAAAACAAGATGCTAAAAAAAAAAAAAAAAACTACAAATAAAATATATACTTAATAAAAAAAAAATATCGTTTATGAAGTAAAATTGTAATGTGATAGATGGTCCTCCAATTTATATTAATTCACATACTTGAGGGTTTGTTTGATAGTAGGTACTTAAATATAATATTTATGGAAGGGAATTCTCTATTGGAATTGAATTAGAATCTCCCTGTGGAGCACCCGATAAAGATGTTATTGGTCTCCCACTCTTCTCCGTAAGTTTTCGAGTGGCTCGTAAAAAGCAGGTGTTCATTTTGACATTTTACATCTTAAATTCAGCGATGAGGATTTCTACCCATCCTGAATGTCTTGATTTTATATTGGCACGGAGGGGACAGCTTGCTTCTTAATTATATGCAGCTGGTCTGCTGGCTGCCCCACTTGTGGGATATGCTGAGGTGGTATGTAAAGTGGTAATAGTAGCAGTAGTGAATTAAACTCAAAGTCAAAATAATAGCCAGATTCATAACTAGATAACTGTTTTTGTACCTGCCTTGACAATAAGCACCTGCTCGATATTCAGTAATATTATTACGTTTACGTTTGCACCTCTGCAAATTAAATTAGTTCTGCCATTAAAGCTTCATAATATTGTCACTAAAGGCATTACCTACTCCAATACTTCCGTGTGAAGCTTCTCCCTTAGGAGTCGTTCACGACAAGTACAGTATCTGTACGATTAAAGTTTTCTTGTTTAACACTTATTCATAAATAAAGTTGGTAAGTACATATATACAACTGCATGATAGTGAATTAATAATTCAGCTTATTGATGCATAAGTAGTAAAATTGCATATTGAATGGAAGACAATATAAGAGATGATATTCAAAATTAGATTGACAATGTCCTATGTCTAAATAATTTTCCTTCAGTTTTATTAAAAATTAAGGAAAACTAGAAATATTTGTCTTAATCAATTAAAGTTAGGATTATCAACCTTTTCTGGGCAAAATAAACACTATAATCAAACAACTTTTTTTACTTTGCAAACCAATTTCCATATTGCAACACTAGGTACATGCAGCTAATCTTCTGAATGCGCCACTTGTGGGATATGCTATGATAGTGTAGTAGTAGTATATTCATACCTATAAGGAATCATTCATCGAAGGAGGTAAGACGATCTGAAAGAAGAAACGTCCGCGTGTTGAGTAAGAGAAATCGGTATGCATGTAAGAGAAATAGATCTGCGTGGAGTTCCATCCTCTGTGCCTACCCCATTTGTGATAAGGATATAGTATCGTTGTACAGCAGTGTAGTTTCTAAATAGAATAAACATAAAAAAGTTGAAGAATTGTTGCGCTGTTAGCAAAGAAACTAAGTACTTTTTCCCTGCCTTACAATTTTCAAGTCAATTTACAAGACTTCAGCAGAAATTATATGTACCTATTTTAGTCTAAGTTGCGATGTTTCATATACACCTATATATTATAAATATTATTGAAAAGAGGTCGAGGAAAGAGTGTGTTGTTTTATTACACCTAACCTGAGATAGAAGTTTGTTTACTTTTATCTTGTTTATTGACGTAGAGTGTTTTGATTAAACCAAAGGCTTTATTTTGAGAACTGCATTAAATGTTGTTGTACCTAGTTGTAATTTGATTGAAATATAAACACGTTTCTACTAATTCAGTGGACTAGTTTGCTCTAATTTGAAAATGTCGAGTTAGGATTCAACAAAAATATTTGAAACAGGATAAGATTAAAACTGATAATAATCCGCAATCAATTCAAAATCATCGTTTGAAAGCAACCCTGAACCCCTGATGTTATTAATGAACATAATTAGTTACCCTGATAATATCATAACAAATATTTCAAATAAATTCTTTAAGTTTATGATATATACGAATCATAATAATATAATTACAATTTGGTACACTTTAAGATACATTGTTGTAAGCTTCAAAAGTTAATGAAAATTATATTTCTACACTCATCCAACATTCGTAGCCTTCTAGAGGATTTAATACAGAAAGCAGTATGTATGTAATATCTCTGGCACTATCTTAGACACACAGTGGATTAACAAGTTTTCGTCTGCACCATAAATTCTCTTTCGTGATAAGCCTTTGTATTATTATACATAATTTGTGCGCATCTGTGAATTAAATGGCCTGAGAAGGATAATAAAAACAACAGTCATTTCAGCTTTTTATATGAATGCTGAAAAATTATATTTCGTTCACATTTTTGTTAATATACCCGTCCATTAAATTCTTGAGTGTTTATTTTGAAGGCGGATTTAAGGTGTTTTTTTAAAAATTGTTTATCGATAGTTTTACTGATATAAACTAATTAAAACTACTAATATAAAAGAAGAAATTGGTAGATAGAATTCATATTCATAAATTCCAGCTTATTGCGATGTTTTAGATTTTTTATGCGAATATTTTATCATATTACCATAAAAAATAAAAATAATGTCGAGTTTATTGATATTAAAAATTGTTATGACAGTTAATTCATCTTCTATATCATGGCTTCTAAATTTCTTTACAAAATTTGTAATATTATGAAACAAGTCAAGAATTTTATATTAAAAAAATATTCTTTACGTAAAAGTAATTGAATTTTCAATAAAACACACTTGGTTTATCCCTTGAAATGTTGAAAACACGAAATTCTGAAACTCGTTTCCTTTGTTTATTAACCTACAATATTATCGTCAAAATGGAACCAAAGATGACACCGCAAAAATATGATATTTTGTTATTAAAGTAATAAAAGATTGTGACGCCTGTTTGTTAGAAGGTATATCCTATAAATTTGTTTATTACAATTTCACAATATTTCCTACACTCGAGGTGGCTAGTAAGTACCTACTTGCATATCGGCACCAAATTTCACACGATATATGAATAGGTATTATACTCGTACACTAAAGAGTCAATAAACAAAATGGATGCAATAAAAATTGGTTCATATTATGTTCCTTGTCTTTGTAATAACAATTTTTTTTTTACATATATTGCACAGTGCTAAATCTCACAAACAGGATGTTATTTACATATTTAGGCTTAAAGCTGTCTGCCCACTACACCGTACCATACCATGACCGGTATAGGAACGTATCAGGCACGTAACGTAGCACGATACGCTGTACTATGCCCACTAGAGCGGTCTGTAACAGTATGCTACATGTATGATGACCGTATGCAACGCGTATGTTGACCGTTAACAACGCGTATATTGACCTATGCAACGCGTATGTTGACCGTAAGCAACGCGTATAATGACCGTAAGCAACCCGCATATACCCGTATTGATTATTATATAAGTATAATCTATATTCATCTCCTAGCACATATCTGAGTGTACCATGATATCTTGTAACAGTGTACAGTGAAAGATAATAAAAATAAAAACAACTATGATCATCAAAATCTATTTTCATCTATTTTCTAACTGGATACTATTGGATAACGTATAGTATAAATTAATTCAAACGCCTTTGCAACGGTCATAATCCGCGGCTACAACGCGTATACTACGCGTTTCGCCGTCTGCATGCAGCAGTGTAGCAACGTCGCGTATCCTGCACGTAGCGTATCGGTAACAGCAAAATATTCTCGCCGACAAATTGTTGCCGCGCCGTGCAGGATACGCGACGGTGTTGGTCGGTGACGGAACGGTCCAGTGGGCATAGTCACATACATTTCAATACAAAGAATACGTTTTTGCCTGATACGTTCCTAGTACGGTCCTATGACGGTCATGGTATGTTACAGTGTAGTGGGCAGACACCTTAACTCAATAAAAAAAAACACAAAAAAGAAATTGAAATATTTTGAATAGATAACAAATTTTATCAATTTTATTGGTGAATTAAACACGTTTAAAATTTAACGACTTTTTCTTATTTATACTTACATGCCGCTCTCGGGAACCTCTTCCTTCAGAACGATTTGGTGTTAATTTAATTATATTACTTCGTATGACATTCCCGACACTCGCAGTGTTGCCGTTATAATATTATTATAATATCTTTTAGAATAAAATTTTCCAGACTATCAAAAACAGAATACACGAATACCCGCATTTAACATTGTACCAGCAAACTTTGGTTAAACAGAATCGGTGCTACTATATTGAAACTATATATTATAATTATTGTGTTGACCGAAAGTTGACATTATTTGACACTACCCTGAGATTTACTTCATGTTTGTCTTATTTTTGTATATGCTTGGGTGTTTTGTCCTAGTACTTAATAAGAGACAGCGAGGAAAGTAATATTTTCTCATAAATCATTGTATTTATCATCGTAAACGGAATTAATAACCCGTGAAAACTTACGGGTCGAGAATACATGATTTTTGAACAAAATATTACAAGTATTAAGTCACATTTTTGAAAATTGGTTCGAACCAGATGCATTTGTTACAAAGTTCATTGATTTGAAGAAACTTTTGACAAAATAATGCCAATAATAATTAATGGCGGTAGTGTAGCTGCATTAATAAAATATAACCATATTAAGAAGTTATCTAATAAATGAAGTGAAATATTTTTTTGGATATTTGATACGTAGAATACCTACAGACAGATTTTTAATGAAACAAAAAAAATATTGCAATTCAATTAGACACATGAAAATCCATAGAAATACATGGTGTTGATATTTAATATTATTATTTTATATTACAGCACTGATGTCGAAATTCGTTTCAGTTCACACATAATTATATTATCACTGTAAATATAAAATACGGCGAGACGTCCACTGTCTAATATGTTTTTGTAAAATAATAATTGTACGTCGAATTATTGTGACAAATACATTTTACAAAAACTGTCCCATATAATTATTAAATTGGATATTGAGTATATTTATCTGCCTTCTCACGCTGACGCATTCCTAACGGGATAGGCAGCGAAGGCGGAAATCCATAACAACATATCTCCGTGCACATTTCTTCTGTTATTACCATATTTATACAATGCTTCATTCAAGTCCGTCAATTTCTATTACTCAAATTAAACTGTTATTGAAAATTCGATCCATGAATGGACAAAACACACCTCGTGAAAAGGTTGGGTTGCGGGTTCAAGTTCCATCCAGGGCACTACCAAATACTTAAGGTGACTTTGTCTTTTCTTAGCCTTGTACGGTAGTTTCGTTTGTTAAATTTTCATATGTAACCTTATACAAACTTAATTGTAAAAATTATGTCTATAAAAGAAATATTATTAGGTATTTTTCCTCAAGAAATATTTTTGACAAGTTTCAAATAAAGTGGATAAAAGGTTATCACTGCTGACACAATCCTATCGCAAAGCCACTCGATATCAGAAAATGTCTCAATTTGTTCACATAATAAACCAATAAATGACATTTTTTCACTTCTCTCGTTTCAGTTCAACGATCAACATAGGGGTTTATGTAAGATAAAAAAATATCAGTATTTTTTTCTCTAGAAAATATTTTTAGTCCATTTTCCAACATACGTTTTATTCTCTAATCTTTTTTACCCAAAAAATATTTTTTTCATTGATTTCTGATAACATAATGGCGTTTTAATGAACGTTGAGAAAATGTGGTCCCTTAAAAGTTGACTATCATAAAATATGTGAATTTTGTTGATTTGAAACATAAATATTTTTTATGTTATTTTCTTTGTTTTTAAAAAGATATATCTTGGTTTGTTATATGTTCAAGTACATCTATAAACTCCGTCGAGGTAGAAATGAATGCTTGTTTGTACTATCTAAGACAAATCGAAAGCAAAATTGAACTTCTAATCTTCCAAAAGAGACGAAGCTGCGACCATGCTACTTTTCATCATCATTCGTCCGTAAGTGTAACACTGAGAAGAGACATATCTGTTCAAAATCATTTTGAACTATTCAATTTTATTGTGATTTTAGAATGGTGAACAGGGATCAAAATTTTTCGACGTGTCCAAAATATGGTACCTAGGTAAAAAACGCATTTTGGCTACGAACAAACCTTTCTATCTATCTTAACTATCACGAAATTTAATACGAACTACGTACTGTGGTAGCTACAGGACTTATTGTATATAATTAACATATGAGTTGTCGTCGCTGAAATAATATAATTTAAAGATAAAAAAATAGAAGGTATATATTCCATAACGTAAAACTCTAGCAGCTCGAATGTTCAATGAACAATTACAGTTCATAAAATAGACAGCGAACTACATTGTATTGTAAAATTATTAAACGCCATGCCATAGTGAAAACATTTTGAAAATAAGCCCATTTAATATGAAAATATATTTCAGTTTAACAAAACACGTAAATTAATAATGTAATAAAAAATACTGTAACCTACCCTTTGTGTGGCTTAAATAAAACTAAACTTTTATGAGAATAATCAGAATAAACAAACAATTATTTTTATGACATCTTCATTTTCTATTGAATATAACCAAAGCCTACAAAAAATACTTAGTGAAAATTTATGTACATATAGTTTTAAAACACATGTTTGATATGCTTTCTTTACACAAACGTCTGGAAAGTCAGAACTCAGTGAAGCATTTAAGGTCCAAAATCCATTATTTTACAAAAATGTTTTTGTAAGTATTTTAGTAAAAGTTACATAGGTAGCATTATCATAGTGTGAGAAAATATTTCCAAGTTCATTTTTTTTTTGGAATAAATACCGAATAGTCAAATTTGTTTTACAATGCATGTAAATTTGAAGTTTTACAATATTGACCGCGCAATGTATCTTGACCACTTATTTTTTATCGCTACATAATTTTACTTATTGTCGCTCATTAATTATAAGACACCCAAAACATAATTGAAGAATTCCAGTTAAAAAAAAATGTGTCAAGTTTAATAGAAAAAATGTTTCAAAAGTGTACCTATGTATGAATAAATTTACTATTACAATGAGATTTAAGGGTGGCAATTATAGTCAAAAAGCCCTTTACATAAAGCAAGTTACATCCGTCCAGTATTGTGCTGGGTGACCCTTCCATCGGCCAGGCCATCCGACAGCTGTTTAAGCGAGATAAAAATGTATTTTATTATTTATTATGCAGAGAACAACAATAAAATAAAACAAAAATATGTAACATAATGGGTATTGTCTACAATAGACCAAATTTTAAAATATTTTCCCACAACAATTTTCATGTAAATTGAATAAATTTTGTGTGATGCATGTTGGCAACGTTTTGTGCCCTGAATTGAAGCAGTTCATTTTTTTTATAATTATGTTCTGCTAAGTCATCACGGCATAATATATCATATTTAATGAGTTTGCAAGCTTTCTTCTCCGAGGCAACAAAAAATAATGCAATCAGGATGGAGGCAAACCTCATCGCTGAATGTAAGATGTAAAATGTCTTTGTTTTTTTTCGAACATCTGCTTTTTAGAGGACACTCGAAAACTTAAGGTTTATAGTGGGAAAACAACTTGTTGCCGGGTATTCTACGAAATCAATTAATATGTTACAGAAAAAAATGGCACAGAGACAATGTTTTGTGTGTTTGTGAGGTATATAATAATATAATATGTATAATGATTTCGTTACCTACTCTGCTTGTGGAAGATGGCAACATAAAATATAATTATATGATCAATAGAAGATTTTATAAAAGAAATATAAGAGACTGTATCGCTATTTAGGTCTTAGTAGAGTTCCATAATGAAATTAAAAACAAATGTATTTTCCTACTATATTATTTTTTCATCGAGAGAGATGTCTGCCGATTGACAATGTCCTTGAAGAACGAAAGACGTCTCCTCAATAAAAAAAACAATATAGTAGAAAAAATATGAATTTAATTTCATCACAAAACACACAAATATTGAAAATATTTCACGTATTCAATAATGTTAATTTTTACCTTTTGGCTTTATAACTTCTGTGAAATAGTTATGTACGCTATGTTTTTGATTTGTATTGTATAATTTGATTAAGATTCGTGTTCATGTATTTGCAGTTTTACATTTTTTAAATGTTATTAAGTCTATATACCATAAAAGGTAATTGGCGTATATTGTTCAAAATGAATAATATTGACCAATAAAAAATGGAAGGAACAGGATCAAGCAATCTAAAATAAAATAAAAAAAACTACTACAACTATACCATCACGACACGTCCCACATGTGGGATAACCAGAAAAAAAACTCAAAAAATGTTATATACCTATTGATAGTAAAATATCTTTTCAAATGAGATTTAATCACTATAGAACTTGATCTTTCTACTATGCTTTTTTACCACGTTTTTTTTCAAAATTTCGAACAAAGCGACTTAAAAAACTTTGTAATATGTATGTACGGAACGATATAAAAAATATTGTATCAAGTATAAACCTTTATTCATCTGACCTCAAAGTTCTTCCAAAATAAATTTACTTTAACAATCCTTTTTCCCTTTTACCCTTTCAGATTGTGACTTTCACAGGCTGTAGGTTTGTCAGGATCTCGCGACCCGTGATGGTGAAATTATCTTGATGATTTATACACCGGAACCAGCGCAGCCTTTATGCTCGCGAGATTCACACAATGAACAAAACTGAATTATTATGACTATGAAATATTTTTTAAATATTTTGATTTGTTGTAATTTCAGTAAAAGTAGAATTATTTCTGTGAATATGTATCCTACATCACACCATGACCGTTTTCACAAGTAAGGTGAACAACGGGCGAATATTCTGACACGTTTTGTTTCAAAAGGTTTTCAGCGAAAAGTTAATTTAAAATTTGTATATGAATTTAAATATCTTAATAAAAAACATAATGAAAAACACCAACATATGGATATACCTACCCATTATATTATGTAGCAATGAATACACATACATTTAACTCTTCTTATGGGATATACCGCGATGGTAAAAACTGAAGAACAATGAAATCAAACATATTATTACAAGTATATCTAAAGTTTAATATTCCCGAAAATTTTAATATACAGAACGAAGTGAACTAAATAGAAAACTAATAGATAATATCTATGTACTTTTTATTGGCAGCCTTGTATACTAGGCTAAGTTATAATGTGAAAAGGTATTCTGGATACAAAATATCTACTTTGTCAATTTTGATACTAATATGAGTCTCATAAAGGAAGGCTAGTATAATAATTATGTACATAACAATGTATCTATGTAATATCTGGTGATGCTTTTATACCTGTCGTGTATAACTTAATAAGCATATCCTTGAGCACACAGTAAAGCGGATGAATGTTTAATTCTCAAAGTACTCTACTTGCCTTTATTTCATTGAAACGTTAATAATCAAAAGGCATTTTTCATACAAACAAGCATACTTTCAGACTTTTATTTGATATCAAAGAAGAATTGTTTACACGTTATTGGTGATGTTTATTTGTACCAAAGACATATATTTTTTGGAAATATTTGGTTTTCGGCAAATAAGATAGCGAGAAATAGCTTTTACTATAAGGCGGTATTGAGTTTCAATGCTTTGCCAAAGGATATAAAAGAAGTTAATAATTTAATTTTGTTCAAAAAAAGAAAAGTGTTCTGGAGAAAAGAAATTTGTCAAGTGCTTGAGATGTAGTGGTATACATTTTATATATATTGGTGAATGATATCTGTGATTATTTTTGACCCCTTATACCAGCGTAATTATAATTGCTGTCTGGGGTCTTTTAATCAGAAGTCAACAGAGTTATTTATGAATGTATTATTTTTACAATGTTATTTTTTTTTTGGTAATAAATAAATAATAAATAAAAAGATGTAACAAAGAATTCCATCTTCTTTTTCTTCATGTGTCATGTCGGGTGCCCTCAAAAACTGTTTACTTGCAAAAATGCATCCCAATCATGGATAGTCAGAAACAATTCCTCGACACTCCGTATTTCTGTCCACTTCTGTATATTAAAGTACCAGGAGATCCACCTTCTTCCAATACTTCTTTGAACCTCGATCTTGCTGACCAGATGCAGCTACATTTATTTTCTCAAAAATTCCACAGAATGTTTAAATAATACATAGTCAAAATTGATTACCTTCAGAAATCCAGGACACCAGCTATGAACATCTTAATTTAAACAGTACAGACAGTATATTCTTACTTAAAATTAGCTGTTGACAGTGTCCACTTGTACCTATGTTAACACGTGAGAAATTATAATATTTTTTTTTTAATCTGGTCTTCTGTAAATGATTTATTAAATAGATTTTACGGATGAATTTGAGCATGCTGTGACTCCATCAATTTGCAACCTCGTGGACCTAGCCGAAAACAGAAGAAGATGGTGGGAAGGTTTTTGATGAAGGGTTATCCAGAAACCATGGCCACAGAATGAAAGAAATAAGTGAAGAGTGTGTTTGTGTGTGTGTGAGAGAGGGGGAGAGAGAAATTGAATGGATTATAGAATAATACTACCTATTGTTTATTTTACAGGTATTTACAGGTAAATGTTATAAGACTGCAATCTGCAGTAAATAATTTTGTCTGGTGGAGTCAAAGGAAGAAGAAGCAAGGGCTGAATACCAACAAGATGGTCGGATCATGTGAGAGATGCTGCAGGGGGAACAGTATATGAGGCGTATAGGTAGGCGGAGGACAGGGCGAGGTGGAAGAGCTTGTCGCTTGGTTGTGGTCATGGTGGTCAAGATCCTCAGCATTGAGGGAACGACTTGAAAGAATAAGATGGGTAAATACCTATATTTTCAGAGATCCATGAGCATTTGTTTGAGTACAAAATTTTGCAAATAGTAAAGGAATTTAAAAACGGATATATGTAGCTTTGGATTAGTAGATTACAGGAATACATTAACCTACAGAGAAATTTATGAAGCTCATTAAAGTGTGTTTTAAAAAAAACTAGGTGAGTATCTTGATTTTATTAAGTCAGCATATATTGTAAATGTAGTTTTACATACTACTTATGTGTTTTCAATTTCATTGCAAGTCACAGTAAAAAGAACTTATAAAATACTTTACATTACATAGGCTTATAAAATAGGCTTACAAGGTAAGTTGAAAAGTCAGCACTAAAATAATGTAATGAAAATATGAGCTTTGATTATGCAAAGTACAAAGATATTGTTTTAAGAAAACTATTTACTTATATTTTTTTACAGTCGGGTAGGGAAATTAATAAATTCATTTGACGTTCTTAGCTCCTGTAATAACTATGCACATTCATAAAAATTATTATTTTCAAAGTTCTTTTTAAAGGATGTAATTGAACACTTTAAACATCATATAAAACTAAGAAATTAACATCAAACGAATATTTAGTATATATGGAAGAAAACACATTTGGTTTTAGTTTAACTTAATATTTAGTTAAGTAGTAACCGGGTTTCGACTTATAAACTCAGTTTGAGAATGAATAAAGTAATTGTCAAACTGACTTTGTAAGTCGAAACTAGGTCACTATTCAATTAAATATTAAGTAAAACTAAAACTTATTGAAACATTAAAACATTAATGTTGTCGACCGAAGGTACATGTTGGAAGTCCATTCCAAGATAATTGAAAAAAAAAAACAAAATATGTAGTTAACTTCCAAATGACTTTATTAACTTCGCGTACTAGTATTCGGAGACTCTCGTCTCCATCATCAGGCGATTAGTAAAAAAGTAAAATAAGATACAGAGACAAACAGTATTTATAGAATTTGAACAAAAGAAAGTTGGGAGAAGCCCGTGTTGATAAGAAAGTAAATATGTATAATTCAGTGATAAAAATGATGATGGTGGAGTGATGATGGAGACGAGAGTCTCCGAATACTAGTAGGTACGCGAAGTTAATAAAGTCATTTGGAAGTTAACTACATATTTTGTTTTTTTTTTCAATTATCTTAAAACTTATTGTGTTTTCTTTCATGAATAAACATGGAGTTTGACAAAATATACAAATATTTAGTAATCACACTTGCAAATCTACTTTTAGAATTTTTACATAATCGGAATTTACTTCCTCCAAGAACCATCGGTCAACAAATTAAACTTTCGCATAGAGAAATTATTCGAAGTTTAATATAATAATTAATGTATGTATGTGTGTTCATTTGCACTCAAAAATTAAATTTAAACTTCATTGACAGGTCCAAAGAACTGTCATTTTTCTATAATAGATACCAATCTTATTTTTAAACATAATTTATTTATTTATGCTTGGGGAATAAAATAATGTTCTTCATACAATCCCGTTTTTTCCCACAAGTAGTGATACCGGTGGACCAAATGCATGTAACAAACATGCAGATCGTTCTCTTGGTGTCAATAGAAGTTTAGACATTCAGGATAGGTGACATACCTCATCGCTAAACTGAATATGATAAATGTCAATACCAGCCTGTAACAAAACACTCAAAAACTAACAGAAAAAAGTGAGAGACGTATTCATTGCTGATGATGTGGAAATAAATGTTTTTATTAACAATATCATAGAAATAATCACAGTTTTATATCCTCCCGGAAATACAAGAGAGAAACTAGCTTTTTCCATTTAAAGCGTTGATAAGAAGTATATTAATTTTTATAATATTTATTTATTTAATCGCATAAATGCCCAATGCCTTTTTCATAAAACATCACATTCAAGATATAGGTAGGTTTAAATTCATGTTTATTGGTTGGTTGTCTGACCAGGTCTAACAAGTTTATAAATTTCAAAAAAATCATGGTAAAGCACAAAGTCTACAAGTTGAATTGTGGTTATTATAAAGTGGAAATTTATTCATTGCTTTTTCTAAACTTATTCATTAAAGAAGAAATTATTAATTATTTGTTTGAAAACTCAAAATAATCCCCCAGTACAAAAATTTTCCTGGTTTTAATGAATTAGAAGCAACCAACTATCCACGGAACTTTTACCATTATTTTTTTAAAGGAAGGTAAATCCATTATGCAATATTTATTGTCGTTGATAAAAGTTCATAATAAATTAAAAATATAATTTTTATATGTATCTTTTATACACCAAGGTATAACATTTTTACTTCTTACCGTACAGTGTACCAAAAAATATTTGGAAAAGTGCTAGCAAACGTATCCTTGAGTTGCTTTTAACATTGTCATAACGTAACGTTTATATTCCCAAGTTTAATAATTCTTTATTGCGTACCTTTTCAAATTTTTTCACGATGAATATATATTATTTTGCCTTTTTCATTTGTTTGCTTTTTATTGTATTTTTGTTTTTTTTATATATTTATAATATTACTGTAGATATGTATATTTATGTCTGTTTTTGTTTTTTGATTTTAATAACCGGGTTAGTTGGAAGACATCGCATTTTAGCGATAAACTCGCCCTCTGTGCATTGAATTGTATAAATGATATTTTCTTTGTTAATTTGTATTATTGTAAACAATGTACAGTGAAGAATATTATAAATAAATAATAAATTATTACTATCTGACCCGGCAAGTGTCGTTTTGCCATATACTAATATCGCTATTAAAAATAGGAGTTGATGGTTGAAGAGTGAAAATTAAAGGCTGTAGGTATGTATTTTTAATGGCTCACCATAAAAAATAAAAATTGACCAAAAAAATAAGAACTTTTAGGGGTATGAAAAATAGATGTTGGTCTATTCTCGGATCTACCCGATAAGCACACAAAATTTCATCAAAATCGGTCGAGCCGTTTCGGAGGAGTATGATAACAAACACCGTGACTCGAGAATTTTATATTGGTCTCTTTGTACTATGAACATACTTCTCACTGTGAACCACAGCGAACTTATGTATCTATGAGTGAATTTGCTCGCAATATTTTATCAGTCAAATAAACAATTTCACAAATTACCTGCAGTTTGTGTTTTTTGTGATTGTACAATTTTCGCAAGTAGTAAAGAGCAATAACACTGAATATGATTCAATCGGATGCTTTTTTCAATAAAGCAAAGGTTATTTAATCGGGAAATTAAATAACTCGCTTTTATGCCGCTGACAAAGTTATCAAAATTTATTTATTTTATTTTTACAGTGAATTGAAATCTACAATGTTTTGTTTATAGAGTCATGGAAATGTTCGAGAAATGTAAACTTTATTTAATTTTAAACTTTCAATAAAACGATGAAATATACCACCCATCCTTAATGTCTTAATTTTTATTCATGTAGAGAGGACAACTTCCATATTTATGACATATAATTAGTCTACTGGTTACCGCATTCTATGTTACGTTATGATGGTATAAATAGATGTGAAATAAATTACATCGTATTAATAATAATTCGTCCACTGCAGTTTTTGGTATACTATGTTTTTTATTTTATTTTAAAGAGACACTCACAGAAAACTGAGAACACAATACATAAATTACAAACATACAATTAGATCTGGCCAGTTCCCCAATTAAGAGTGTCTACAGCATGCACAATCAGAGAATTCAATTAAAGCGTGATTCAATATAATGCCACGATAATGATAATCTCTATAAATATAGTGATAATCCTGCCACTGCACATCATCACATTTTTCTTAGGTAAACTGCTCTGTTGATTTTGTTATATGAATGATGATGTGCAAGAAGAACAAAACAAATGAACAAACAAAATGTTATGTAACAATAATTATTGAACAACAACACAACTATTTAATGTTTTTAACTATGTTGATAGATAAACATACTAAACGTACAAATTTATGCAGTCATATCACCGGAACATGAACTTATAGATTACTTGTGAGAACCAAAGCATTATTTGTTATTTTCTTATTGAAGGGTTACTTTTGTAAACAAAAGGATGAATCGTGTCTCTTCACATCTAAGGTATTTCATGATAACTAACTGACCTTTTAAATTCATAATTAATATTAATTAAGCTTGTAATAAAATTAATTTATATAATGAAAATGCTTTTATAAAATATATAAATTAGTTGTAAGTACGAGTAGGTATATGAAATTAAAACATTCGATAGGGGAGCATCTGAAAATAGCATCACGTAGACAATCACCAAATTTATCCATGGACCAACTTAATTCCGAATAATATTATTATGATATGATATTATCTCCATGGAATACGTGAATTCATTAAGACAAAACAAAGTCGGTCAAATTATTTTATTAGGTATCTCTTCTACCATGCAAGATCTTTCGCAGTCAACTGAAGGCTTTATGTGTCGTACCTGCCTGAAATATCAAATAACTATTTGTATCAAGAAATGAACCTAATATAATATCATACATAGTAATAGGTACTTTCTATAATTTTTTCATCGCCCTCAACGCTCCTCTCGGGAGCACAGGGCAGAAACCAGCCTCCTCCATTCAGAGCGTCTCTGCGCCAATTGCGTCACCTCTTTCCACAACATTCCTTGCGCTCTGATGTCGTTGTCATAGGAACGGTGTATTGTGAAAGAGGGACGTCCGGGCCGACGAAACCCTTGCGGACGGAAGAGCAGCGCTTTTTTTGGCCAACTATCATTGGGCATTCTCAGAACATGTCCCAGCCAGGACCATCGTCTCTCCAGTATTACGGAGATAACAGGTCTCTGCCGGGTACTAATAATACTTTAGCTCCTAAATAAAATGTAATAAATTTAAATGGAGTGTCAGATAATCAATATTATTTCACTATATTAAAGGTAATAAGTATGATTCTGAGCTTTTTCCTAGATTCATAATCATAAAACCCTTACGATATCATAAACGAGATTACCTGCTGTACATCCATAAATGCTGCAATTGTATGCAAGTTACTCTACATCTTAAAGGATCGAGTGTTTATATATAACTATAGTATTATTGTAAACAATGCACAGTGAAGAATAAAATTAATGATTAATAAATAAATAGATGGATCATCTTACACAATCTTTTGCACGAAAAATAAATACAATAGGAAAACGGGTGAGACCAGCATACAAAACACAACGCTGTTTCAAAACGTTTTTTGTTTATTTTGAAAATCGTATGTACGTGCAGATATTATCATTATGTCATCTTGTCATATCGTTTTGCATATTTGCTGCACCCTTTTATTAAATTTATAGAGGCTTTAAAGGTAAAATGGTCGACTAAAATGTTATCTAGAATGTATTTAGGTTCTGATATAATGCTTTGTTACTGATATTTTATTTTGAAAATTTGAGCAATAAAAACAAATCAATTCGATTTGCATCATTTGTGATTGATTTATTTCATTTCGAATTAATGAAATACCACAATAAATTTATATGGGGAAAGATTAAAAACATTAATACAATATCCTAATACTAAAAAATATTGATGGAATGAGGTTGGAATAAAAAATATTATAGACCTATTTGAAAAATCTTGAAGTAAAAAGAAATTCCCAGTAACAAATTCCGTTCGTATCTCATTTCCGGTTTATGGATGAAGAAAACGACGACCTATGAGAAAATGGAAATAAGAATGTCGTTTCGTGGTGAAGCTCCATCTGATAAAGCTGGTAATCTCGTGACATACAATCTGTGTAAAGTTTAAAGCTTCATGATGATGGATGCTAAGAATTTTACGAGTTTTTACAATATGTGCTAGTTTTATGAGTAGGTAACTTTATATGGCGATTTCTTGGAGGTATGATTTACGTTGGACGAATAAATAAATATTGTTATTTAGTATTATATAAGCTTTTTTCTAATGGTGTTAATATAATATAAAGCGATTATGAACTATTTTAGTTTGTTAGAAATGTTAAAAAATTTTCCTAATTACAAATTGTTTTATTTTGACAATATTTGTATACACCTGCCCAGATATCTCTCCAGTAGTAACTAAGTATATTTTTATCTTACATTACTTCTATCTGGATACGCTTTACAAGTAATTGAAAATCATTATTATTAGGTATTCTTTAAAAGATTGCGGTATCCTGTCCCTCGTGGGACCATCAACTGAGAAAACTATTTGAAAATTTTTACCTTGAATTGTTCTTCCATTGGACTCTTCATACAGGACATATGGTTTTCATTATGTTCCAAAGGATCCGTGGTTTTCAGTCTCAATTTATTTACGTGGAAACCAGACCCATAACAGTACATCAAGGCCATGGTTGTAGGAAAGTAATAGGCACAGCAGGAAAGTATTCTGAAAGAAAACAAATAGATTTTACATTAACAATAAAGATGATCTTCAAGACCGAAAGAATTTCTGAAATCTGCTTCAAAAATATTATAAATTTAATAGTTTAATCAATTGTATTGTTCAATAGAGTCCTAGGCAAAAATTGATGCTCCATTGTTTTCTGTTAATTTTTTAGTGTCCTGTAAAAGACGGTTATTTGTGAAACATTATATTTTCGATCAACTATGAGGTACGCCACATATCCATAATGTTGTACCTTCTATTGGCACGGAGAAGATAACTTAGTTTTTATACTATATGCCAATAGTTTACTGCTTATCTCACTTGTGGGAAAATGCCGCGATGGTGAAAAGTATGAATTATTCAATTAAATAGGGAAATAAAATTTAACTAACGTAAAATAAGTATTTTTATACTAAAGGACAACCTTGAATTTATGATCTCATTCCTAATATTATTAAAGATATCGAATACAGTATTTCTATATGTTATAAACAATTTCGTGTAACCTTGTACCTAGCCCAAAATGTGTCAAGTTCTAAAAAAGGGTTGCAATTGAATAATTCTAATATATGTAGGTCTCACATATATCATAAAAATATTCACAGTAGCTTCATATTATACACCTACAAATGATATAAGAAAACCTCTGTCAGTAATACAAAATTTCAAATATTTATATTTTTATTCTTTCTTCAAAGCACGAGCTTTGCTGATACTTGAGTGTGAGGAAAAACATGTAGGCAATACTGTTATAGAGAATTATCAAATAAATAATTGATTTGTAAAAAAATTGATATTGTATTTGTAAGAAAAAAAATTGATATTAACAAATTTAAATTAAAGCTTATCATTTTCATTTGTTACTACGCATTTAGGACGTCTAATTATACTAAAACATTAAATAATTTTATTATTATTTTCATTATTGAAACATATATGTACGGCAATAAACCTTTTAAATGTTAACATAAATTAAAAAAAATATGTATATATACATCAATGACATAATAATAATAAGAAGAACACTTAATTGATCAGAAAAAAAAATCATGAGCAATTGGCGAGCTTATTGCCTGGAGGCAATATCTTCCAGCTAACCAATGACATAACAATGGGTAAAATGATTCATAGTATCGAAGATCAAACAGTGAACAGAGAATATCATATGTATTAAGAATAAAATAATTAGTAAAATATAATATTTATATAAAATTAACAACACTATAAATACTAATGATTATAATCTATTGAAAAAACTTATATATTGCATGTAGGTATTTGATTAGTTTTGGATAAAATTACGTCACCAATTAGAATTTGTATAAAACACAAAAAAGAAATGAAACTATTGAATTTCAGTCCCAAAATGTATGGAACCCATATAAAAATACGGACAAATACCTCTGCAATTATGTAAAAAAAACTTAAGTTTTTATGATGATGTTTTCTACTACTTCAATACCATCGCGGCGTATCCCACAAGTGGGGTAGCCAGCAGGCTGTTGTGTCAAGTACCCATATAATTATATTCATGATAAAAGATAATTTGATAAGTAATAAAGTAGGTATAACAAACCTATATGCGATTCTCGTATGAAAAGGATCACAAGCTAATAATCCTGATGAGTTGAAGTAGTGTCCTCCTCTAGGAAGGACCATCATGGCGAATAAAGTGACGGAAAGGACCCATGTTAGGCTGATGACAAGGACACAACCCTGGAACAAGGATGATAAAATAACAATTAATTTATTCACTTCAACGTACAAAATAATATTTCTACATACTTAAAGAGTCATCTTTATAAACCACATGAAGAAAAATTTGGTAAAATATTATATTTTATATTAAGTATAAATATATTTCATACTTTGGACATAGTACTTGACATATTCATTAATGAAAGTAATCTATATTTGACTATTATTCGTTATAACTTTGTAAATTTATCAAAAAAACATAATGCCTTTAAAACTTATGACTTAAAATAACTTTTGGATGTATTATACTATCACAGCATTACCCACAAGTAGGGTAGCCAGCGGATTTCATGTATTAAACATGCAAGTCATTCTCTATGTTCCAATAAAAATGTGACATTCAAGATGGGTGGCATATCTCATCACTGAACTGAAGATGGCTTAAATGTGATATTTTATGAATACCTGTCTATTACAGGGGACTCGAAAATTAACAAAAGAGAGTGGGTGACCAACTTTTATCTCCACAAGAATGTAAAATACTATAATTTTTCCAATTAGTGAAAATGTTACAATTATGTTTGTGAAAATAAGTAATCAGTTTGTAAAAGATAAAATATTATAACCACTTTTGAATTTATTTCTTAGAAAAAGCACTTAAAATGAATTAAATTACGGAAATACAAAAATTCATTGATTCTTACACATTTTCAACTAGGTATGTGAGAATAATAACTATATCATCTAAATTTATACACAAGTATGGAAAAGCACTAAAGACTCGTAACAATCTTCACATATTTTGTGTAAACTCGTCGTCATAAGAAATTAATAGGAGTGCAAGAAACTTCATCCCTAAGTCTGTTGATTGTTTACTATTAAGTGTTAACAAACAAAACATATAAACAATATTATGGAAACTTGTGCATGTAAAAACACTTGTCCCGAGACGACGATGTACTATATAATATACCTACTATTGTGTACTGTACTCAAGTGGTATGTCGTTTGTTAAAACAATAACACAGAGATGTTTTCCGAAATGCGACATAACGCTCACATAAAATATTTTAATCCGTTTCACCAATAATTTAAAATGTCTGCAAAATGCGTATCATTAATTTTATATAATTTATTTCGTAGCCTTCTACATTGTTCTTGAAAATCGATTTTTATTACTAACACAAGAATCTAAGTGCAGCGATATGATCCAAAATGCAATAGGATATAAACATTCAAAATGCAATAGGATATTTTATTCAGGACACTCTTGGCATACTGCGTGTTATGATGACGTATATTGCAATTTAATTTTGTTTTGCGAAATGCATTTTATTGTGAAATCTAGGCATAATTCACTCGATTGCGGGTGCATTTCCATAAAATGAAATAAGAAGAAGAAGACACTCTTCACATGACTTAGGACAGACGCCAATGAAAATATAATATCCAAAAGGTCTTCTGCTGCCACCTTCTTCAGATATGATGAAAATGCAAAGAGAGTGAGAGAGAGAACACAAAAATCGTTTAACTATCAATTAAATTCTGTTATTTATTTATTGTTTAAGACTACATTTTTTATAACGATTTTAATATAACACATGAAATGTGAAATAGCCTACTATGTAACTTGTGTGGATGTGACGAACGTGTGATATGATTTCAAATGCGGGAATTAATAACACTATAACGGTGTGGCGCGGAGGCTAACGCACTTGCCTTTGAGTCACGAGGTCCCGGGTTCGATTCCCGACCAGGGCAAAATGAAGAAAGACCTTTTACAAATTGTCCTGGGTCTGGGTGTTACATGTATATGTGTTTAGTGCATTGTATATATGTGTATCGTCGTGTTAGTACCCATAGTACAAGATTCATATCTGAGTTTGGGACTAGCTCGGTCCGTGTGAATTGTCTATACATGTTATGTTATGTTATATTCTCTCTGCTTACAGAACAAGATATGAGCTATATTTATTACTCAATGATATGAGTTGATAGAATATTTATTTTTTATAGATTTGATCAAGTCTGATAAAGCACTATTTTAAAATGTCAAGTTATGATAAACGAATGCCTTTTTTATTTTGTATAACTAAAGTTATAAAATATCTAGAAACATAACTTCTCCCAAATTCGAGAATATTGCATTTGAATATGAAGTGTGTTATTATAAAATAATAAACATACATATATATTAGTTTCTACGTTTGCATATCATTGATGCAGCAATTTAAATGCTTTTGTCACAATATATATTGGTAAACAATAGAACTTAATATTGCATCTATTATATATGTGTAGGTAGGTACCCAATAGCAAATGGTACAGAGCGGTAGATTAATTTAATTTTCATAACACAGTATGGGCTGAACAAAATGTCCGAAATACTGAATTTTTATTAATTCGGTAGCTCGTAGGTATATTATATGTAATTATATCACAGATTGTAGAAACATTTGTAGGTACCTATGTCATTTATAAATGAAACATAGGATATGGAAGACATACGAACAACCATTTTATTACATATTTGAGGAAGAGAAGGTTTAACATTTTGATCCTGTTGATCATTGGATAAAGGACGCAGAGTACTTGTCTTTTCTTTTTTTATCTATCTCTCTTTCATTTAACATTGATATTCATCAAAGGATTTTGTGTCAAAGAGGATCTTGGTCATTTTCAGGATTTGCCTTAGATGGGACCAATGTCTCTCGTATAACGGAATACTGATCTTATAAGGGCCAACATTATAAAAGTCCGTTAGCTCAAGTCATTTTAATATGGTCCAAAATTTGATATAACTACTCGTTTTTCATCATTATAAACATCAGTTGATATTATTTCAGTAAAATGTTACCATCTGCTTTAACTGGCCGACCGACCAGGGATTAGTTTTGACGACTAGCATTGCTGTCTCACTATTTGCCTGAAGAGAGAAAGAAATAACAATAGATGAATCTACGCACGTGTTTTGTTAGGATATATTCTCATAGCATCGCTGTCATTAACTCATTTTTTTTGTGTAAATTATGAGATTGTTGGGTGAAGTTTTTATGAATGGGGAGCAGGTAGATAAAAGGGACAGGCAAGATCTTATGTGACCACCGGTTGAAAACAATGGGTACAGTAGGCAAAAATATTTCTTTTTAACGAATTGTCAAAATAGTTTTATAATGCAGTATCTAGTAGAATGTACGAACAGATCGCCATCCGTTCGTAAAGTGTTGACATACTTACGAATATCGGGTTCCTCGTTTATAATTTCGGCCCTAAATGTACGTAGGAACACATTCTTACGACATAGCTTTGTAAAATAATTAATTAATTCTGTCGGCGAATACAGTCCGGTTATTGGTCCAGTTTTGTATATACAGAGTCCGGACCCTACCATTAAGTACCTGCTATGTATAATAATTATGTTGTTGGGCACTCGGTGACATTGCTTTACTTACATCTTTATCTTATTTTAACAAAGACCAAACAACTTAGAACGGCGGTGGTGATTACGCCATTCCTGCGACATTTTATTACATCATAAATTCAGTACCTTCATAATTTAGAGTGTTGTTCATAATCATAATGTTAATAATGACAATATTACTTACTTATACTTACTCTGGCAATATTGTAATGTTATGTTACGTTGTTTATTAAGCCCTCAAAATATAATAATGTAATAGGTATAATAAGACATGAATACAGACTCCCATTTATTAATTGTGTCGGTGCACACGTAGTAGAATTCCATAATTATGTAATTGAAGCAAGTGTTTCTTTCTACTATAGTGATAATGACCTGATAAGTCGAAAGACGTCTCTCTCGGAATCAATAATCTATAGTAGAAAGAAACACTTGTTTCAATTACTTAACAGGCTCCCATATTTTAGTATTGTTACATGAGATGATATCCCATTGTCATCAGACCACCCTTTTAATCGACTAAGATCGAATTAATGAAACAGTAGGCGACCGGTGTGGCGCGGAGGCTAACGCACTTGCCTTTGAGTCATGAGGTCCCGGGATCGATTCCCGGCCAGGGCAAAATGAAAAATGACCTTATTCAAATTGTCCTGGGTCTGGGTGTTGCATGTATATGTGTTCAGTGCAATGTATATATTATATGTATCGTCGCGTTAGTACCCATAATACAAGATTCATATCTTATTTTGGGACAAGCTCGGTCTGTGTGAATTGTCTACACATGTTATGTTATGTTATGTAATATTATAATTTTTTATTGCCTTTTAACATTTGTTTAAAGCGTTTCATTTAACGATAGGTATTCAATAGTAACTTTTGGAACATTATCTACGCAGGAATTTGTAAGCCAGCAAGTTCTGTAAAACAACTGAATAAAAGTCTTTGCTTAGTCTGTTTCCAAGTCTGACTTTTTAAAATTATCTAAAAAAAACTTATATCTGAAAAAAAATTACATTACTAAAATAAAAAAAATACAAATTCTCCCTCGTCCTAACTTTTTAACATCGAAATTTTTTAATAAAGTTTATTTGATGTTTTTTTTATTTTTTTTTATTTTATTATTTTAACAGATACAACAGCTTTAACAATGAACAATACAATAATAAACATTTAATAATTTACATCGCCAATTTTCAATTATTATTAACTTTAGCAGACATAACCTTCTCTTTGATAAAATTCTACGAAACTAATTATTCATTTATACATATTCTAGTCAATGTATTAAATCAAACATTTATAAGTTAGTTGGTATATAAGACACAAATCTAACCGCCCTAAACCGAGTAATCTCATCGGCGTCCCAGTCATGCTGTGATACTTACAAAATTATACTCAAAGGTACTCACCATGAAATTAAGACCTTCTACACACATAATTATTATTACTTTACGTACTAGGCATTAATACATACGTGAACATTAAGAAGACATCCAGTGGTTAATAATTGTATGCGGGTTTTATCATCATCGTTTTATATTATCATCCTTATGTGGATAACGGATGAGAGCAATGAATAGTAATTTATGTTTACAAAATAACATTTTTAATAACGTAGTTAAGTAAATTGTTGTATAAATATTTTATTACTTATTAATATTTACTGTAGCAAGTAGCTGATAACTACTTATAACCAAGCAAATATTATAAAGTTTTTCTTTCGTCTTCAACGTTCCTTTTGAAACAATCCCCCCCCCCCCCTTCAGATTGATTCTACGCCAATCTATATAATTTTTCCTTTCCACTTGCTTACTTACTTACTTATGGAGCCCTTGCTGCATATGGTCGTGCACGTGGACGGAGTCTATATGCGGCAGTGGGTGCCCCCCGTTTTTCTTGAACCAATTCTGACCAGCTCTTTCTGTCAGCAGCAATGCTTTTTGCATCCTCGGGTTTTAGTCGTCTGTGGAGAAGGTCGGACTCTACGTGCTTCAGCTACGTTTTTCACTTATTTCTAATTATCATATTGGTGGTAGAAGGTAATCTAGAGTATTGAAAATCTTGTAAACAAAAGAACAGTTAAGTTCATGGAGTATATTGGTTATGGAGATTTATATTTCACCCCTGAGTACTTTCACAGTAAGCTCTTTGCTGATATCATGAAGGTGGAGTGTATCGGCAGGCAATGGATGCATCAAATTCAGCATCTGTTGATTCAAAGTTCGAGACGCTACGATCTGACAACTGACCATCTCAAATATTCTAAGATATTTGTACATCGAAATGTAAATAATATAATATTGTATATAAATATTTTTTCAATTATTCGTTCACCAGATTCTCGAAAACCTTAAAAATGACTTCGAACAATATGGCTTCAAAAACAGAATAACGGAAACGTACCTGGCGGTGTTCCTACGGGGCAAAAGTCGCCAGGCTACTAAAATATCTTTAACTAAATCATCTCAAGTTGATCGGTTTTCAACTTTTTCGAAACAACTGCATTGTTTCTATTATTTGTGCAGGTATATTTTGTATGTACAATTGAATCCTTTTTTTTGAACATGGAGGTTTTGAAATTATGAAATAGAATAAAATTATTCATATTAAAAATGTCGTTTCTATTTTATAAATTATCATTGTTTTCATAATCGAAGACTACTGTTTATCTATCAGCCAAGTTTTCGACAGTCTGAATGACCCTCTTCCACAATACAAAACTATATAAGAGCGTAAGCATTGTCATAGGTTGAAATGACTCGATTGGTACAAAACCTCTCTGAATGTAGAAGGCTTGTTCCTGTCCAGTGCCTTCGAAGAACAAAAGAAAAGTTAATAATATTATCATATTTCAGTAGTGAACAAAATTTTTTTTTTCACATGGTAGTTATCTAAAATCATTACTACCCACTCATCTCATACCATAAATTGCTATATCTCTCGGATATAGAAAAAATATTCAGTCATACGGGCAGTGTACACCAACCTGATTTTGTGGTATGGCAGTTTTTATAATTATTCTTCCAGTTTTTAGTTGAATGGCTTTGTCGGATTCCATATGAACACCTTTTTGTTCACTTACATTGAATACTTTGAGAAATTTTCACTTATGCAAATCGTCTCGTTTGAGCACACTATTATGGAACAAGATTCTTGTATTAAAACCAAACTGCTCTGAGAAAAGAAGATTGTTACTTTTTTACGATTTCAAAAGAAAGCTAACCATAATCATAATTTAAAAACAAATTGGTGATCCTTACTCGAGTTTGTCCAAAATATCAAATAAGACAGCAGATGAACAATACGTCCTTAGTGAGTTTTATAGTTGAACCATACATAATCGGGTTCATTAACTTACATATATGATATGAGAATGTTTATAAAAAAACGACCTAATTATCGATGCTTTTGCTTTGTGATTGCACTATATATCAATTTAAAACCCAATATCTGTGTGTGTAAGGTTAACAAGTACATGAAGCGAGTGATATTTTATGATCCTTTGCATAAAGTTTATTTCGTCAAAGGTGAACTAAAAGCAATATTATAATTACCTTTTGAGTGTTTTATGGTGTCTAAAATGAAAGTGTGTAAATCATTTAATATCTATTGCCTTATACCTACAGTAGTTTTGAATAATATGAAATTATTAAATGTACTTGATACTCAAAAAAGAACAACGCATATTTTATTATTTATTAAGCATATTTTACATAAAGATAATAACATAAATTGATATAAGATAAGAAGTAGATTACTAAAATTGAAATTATTTAATTTACAAGTTGTTCATAGCTTAATATAATAATTTATTATCAACATTAAAAATGTAATTAATATGGAATGAAAATATAAATTAGTAAGATATATAACATAACGAGTTTTCTCAAATTTATTTGTGCAAAGAATCACAAAAATGTGAAATAAATACTATCTTGCAAAACAAAAAAAAACAATTAAATGATTTTAAAGACAAACAATAAACAAAAAACTAAAAGATAGAAATAAGAAAGAAGTAAAAAGAAAATACAAATAAATAACATAAGCAATCAGGAATGATTTAACAAATAAAATAAATACCACGTAGGTAGGAAAGAACATAGTCAAGGAAAGCAAAGCACTAGAAGCAGAATATGACGTAGAAAATAATGGAGATGACATCTTAAGAAGTGAATTTGATATTGCATTAGCAAAGTTGAAAGACGGCAAAGCACCAGGTATTGACCTGATTCCATCAGAGCTGCTTAAATGCGCAGGAAAAGGCATGCTTGATACATTGTATAAGCTTGTCTGCAAAATATACAACACAGGAGAGATACCTGAGGACTTTGCCAAATGTCTGATACGAGCGCTTCCTAAGAAAGCAGGCACGACAAAGTGTGAACAACACAGAACCTTAAGCATGATATCACACGCTTCTAAGATACTCACCAACATTATAATGAAAAGGGCGGAAAATAAAATCAACGAAACACTTTCAGAAGATCAATTTGGATTCCGCAAAGAGACAGGCACAAGAGATGCAATCCTGAGTCTCAGACTTACTCTAGAAAAGAGAATAACAATTAATAAAAACACATATATAGCATTCATCGACCTTGAAAAAGCATTCGATAAAGTAGAATGGGAACAACTTTTTAACACCCTCAACCAGATAGGAATGAGTTATAAGGATAGAAGAGCAATCTGGAGCTTATACAAGAACGAAATGGCTGTGATTAAAAGCGGAGAGAGCTGTGCAGAAGCAAGGGTCGAACAAGGCGTAAGACAAGGATGCTCAATGTCGCCAGCTCTCTTTAACTGCTATATACAGCGAGCCATTGATGAACTGAGAGAAGAAATGAAGAACTGGACAGGAGTAAAAATAAATGGGAAAAAGGTCGACATGATAAGATATGCTGACGACATAGCACTGCTCGCAGACTCCGAGATGGAGCTGAACGAAGCTTTAGGAAAATTGGAAAGTATACTGTTGTCAAAGTACAACATGAAAATAAATAAAGAAAAAACAAAATGTATGGTCGTTGGAAGAGAGGAAGCGACTGCGAACATTGCATTAAATGGAGTGAGCATCAAACAAGTAAGTGAATTCGTGTACCTGGGCAGCAGAATAAACCAGGATGGACGCTCCAAAGCAGAAATTGTAAGCAGAATAAACCAGGCAAGGATTGCCTTCAACAAAAAATCGAAGATATTGGAATCCCCAAATATCGACTTAAGCGTAAGGAAGAACCTTACTAAAGCCTTTGTATGGAGCATTCTGCTTTATGGTTGTGAGACATGGACCATCAGCAAGAGTGAAAGCGGACGGTTGGCGGCCTTTGAGATGTGGTGCTACAGACGCATGCTTAAGATCCATTGGTCGGAGCACGTCGAAAACGAAGAAGTCTTAACCAGGGTAGGCGAAAAAAGGCAACTCCTTAAGAGAATCAGCCAACAACGAGCTAACTGGATTGGCCACAACATCAGGCACCCAGGACTACTCATCGCCATCGCGGAGGGTAAGACCGAGGGAACAAATGGCAGAGGCCGACCAAGAGACGCATATATGGACCAACTGAAGAGGGACATGAACTGTGGCTCATACGTAGAGCTTAAAAGACTGGCTGAGAATAGGGAGGAATGGAGAAGAAAAACCAAACTCGTTGCAGACCAATCCAATGGATTGTAACTAAATATATATAGGTATACCTACGAATGTGAAAATTATCATATTATTTAATAACTACCTAAATAGAATATGAATTCTGCAGATTGATAATAGGTAATAGGATAATAGGTAATAAATAATCCTATTGATAATAGGATAATAGGTATCTACTAGGTACTGGTTTTTGTTTTATCAACGTAGGTTCCTATGTACTGGCCATACTTATTTCTCTGAAGTTTCACCCCTCATAAATGAAAGAGGAACAGACACATAATGAAATTGACACTTCATCATTTTGGCAATAAAAGTTTCATTATGACATTGTGTAAGGATAAAATAATAAAAAAAGAACATAGGAACTCAGCTCACCTATACGAATATAAATATATATTTTTCAGCAATGTAATATAATTATGGTACTTATTGTGATACTTTTTCCCGTTGTATTTTCTTCAGCGAGCTCAGCTTGATAGGTACGAGTATACCGTCTCACGATAGTAAGCTCATCACCAAATGAATATCACTGTCAGTCCGATCTTTACGAACATACCCTCGAGATGATTATGTTGTTGGCTGTGATATTTTGTGAACCATTTACAAAGTCGACATATCATCACATCCGCGACTTTAGTCGCCTTTGTCGCCTGTAAAACGTTGTTCTCACGAGGCGAATATCGTCAGCGTGTGAAAAAATTAACAGTTAATCTGAAACGACTAAAACCAGTAAAAACGATATCGTCTCAAGTTGACCACCTTTCAACTTTTTTCGTCGGTGGAACGATGCGCGCATGCGTATATGTGTGCGGCATCCGTATCTATGGTAATAACTTTATAACCTATAAACTTTATGACGTTTCCAGTTAGACAATTATCATCTTTATTGTTGGTTTGTGGAGTTTGTTTTCTTAATTAAAAGACGCCTTATCACCTCTACTATAACATTTTCAACTAATAATAAACCCTCCGCGATCTCCATCTCGAGTCTGCCATTTTGAAAACAACGTCAATATCAAAGCGCATCTGACAGATTAAATCTATGCTGATGAACTGTGTGAACACGTCTGACGATCAATGGACGACCGACGGATTTTTGTTTTTTATGCAAGCGAAATAGTCAGGCTTTTATGTCGCCTCGTATGAACACCATACAACGTAGCCAGCATCGTCTCTCCCGTTACATGTATCGCCCTTCTCGTCACCTGTATTACATTCACCGTTATCTATATCAACTCTCCTGCATAACCTCTTATATTATTTGTGTTGGTTTTGGTCTTCGGCTTTCGGGAAAATTGACACAGGCAGCAGAAGAGCCATAAGTCGCAGTGGTACAACGGTTGTTGACTGTGAAAAAGTACTTATGTGAAAATTTAATTTAACATTTGTTTACAGAAATTTTCGTTAGTTATTTCAATTTGCAGTATGTATATTTTGAGTTGTTAAAGTTGCTACTATATACCTTCATCAGTTGTTTATTTATTTAAATATAGAAGTGCAAACTTTCGTGTTAATTTATCATTATAATGATTAGGTACATACACACAGCGACTTCTATTAATTCTTCACGTGTTATATTTTCCTTTTAATTCTACTATTTTTAGTTGAATGGCGCTCATTAACAAAAACATGAGCGACAAAAGCCTACTTAATTATGGTAACGAAATGGAACAAAGGCGAGGTTTGCTTAATACAAAAAAAAATGTAAAAACTCAACTCACATAGAAAGGTTTTCAAGACAGGCATGGCAAATTGGACAATATAAAAATGTCGAAAACTTATGATTTTTTTCTCATTTAGGTATATTCATCCTTTAATTTGCTTCCTGGAGTCCTATAAAATTTAAAAGGTGTCGATCTTTCGTAATAATATTCTCAAATAGATAGATATTTAGCGACTTATTCTGAATACGAATGATATTATTTTAATGTACACTTTATGATGAGCAGGTAATATCAAATCTGTTTAACTAGGACAGTGGCTCATTCAGTTATCTTTGAATCGTATCAAACCCCAATACCTAATGTCCTAAATACTTTCACAGAAAAGAATAATAATTAAATGTTCATTGTTGAAGCTACGTAATATAAACAATAGGCGTAGGTATTGTCTTAAAAAAATATCTTCAATGTCGTGCCGTTCCATTCCGTAATAGTATAATATAGATTGAAAAAATAATACATTCTGGTTCCTGATGATACGGCTTAGTTTTTCAGGAAGAGACTATATTATAAATTTAGTCAGACATGACAATGATTTAGCTTGTGACGTAAATGTTGAATGACAAAGTTTGAACTACTGATCTCTCGATCGAAAAACTGGAAAGCCACCACCAGATGACTCACATGAAAAAAATCAAATTGAATTACAATTATTTATGTTTGAATCTTAATCATTTTTTGAGTATATGGTAACTGTTAATCTTAATAATAATTGTGTGTATGTCTAAAAAAAAACATGAATACATTACATTGAAAAAAATGACATAAAGTAATTATGTAATATAAAAAAAAACAATGTAAGTTTTCGACGACAAAAGGCAGTCATGTAAAAATTAAAAAAATAAAATACATATTTCAAAAAATATGTATGACACTGACTCTGATTTATTTCATTCGCAGAACGAAAATAAAATAAAATCTCCCAATAAATGTCTTTCCTCCTTTACTTATTCAGAGTTCACTGATTCGATAATATTAATATTATTATATTGTTATTACATTTCTCGTCTTCTTTCATTACATGGTGTTGAGCGTATGTCTGTTCTTGTCTTAGGTATAAAAAATTTGCTCCGAGAAAAAATATTATTGCTAGAATTATAGAATACGCAAGACCGTTGGTTGATATAATAATTTTGTACGAAGTGAACCAAAGTCGATTTCGAATGTTTCTCATATTTTTCTTTTTGACAAGGATAACTTGGTATCGTCTTTTTTATTTTTACAAGAATATAATATTCTGAAATTTACTGTGAAATTGGTCTACACGAGAGTTTATTATTTATCAAATATTTATTCTATGGTGTTTCAGGGAATTTGTAGCTGAATTACAACTTTGGCAATTTTTCATTGAAATAATTTATTTCATATATCGTATGGATAGAAATATAATATTAAATTTATAACGAGTATGAAATAATATATTTTATTTGTGAAATATCTTGAAGGTTTCGCTGTGAAAACTACTTTGTTGAAGGACTCCTACTTATTGGGATTTATTTGAATACCCCTTTCGTGGTCAGACTTCAGCGCTCTTGACAAAAATTTTCCCTTATCGTTAACTTATTCAAATTCCTACTTTTATTTGATTAATAAAGCAAATAAAAGAATATTTTTTTCAAATAAAAAAATAAATTCCTAAAGCTCATAGAATTATAATGATTGTATAGTACTTTGTGAAAGTTCATTTTAATAGAAATAAAATAGATTTCAAATAAAACACTGTATTACTTTCACTATGAACAATATTTGACTCAGAGGCCTTTCGGCTAGACACCCATCATCAGTGAATTTTCATTAAGAACTCAGTTCTAAATAAAAACTCACTGATGATGGGTGTCTACCCGAAAGGCCTCTGAGTCAAATATTGTTCATAGTGAAAGTAATGCAGTGTTTTATTTGAAATCTATTTTATATCTCATAGAGTTATAAAAATATAATATTCCTTATGAGTTCAATGTCTACTAGAGATGCAGAACTGCGATGTTTCCCATGAGGATGCACTCAACAGAACCAAGTGGCGAAATAAAACAAGAAAGGCAGAGCCCAACACCATGTGGGACTAATAAGTGCCCATGGAGAAGAAAAAGTGTCTATTAAACATTTTATATCTACATACTATGTAAGTGATTTAGTTTGAAGTTTTCATCATTACCCAACCTTCGCTTACTTTATGAATCGTTGTTTAATGAATAAACATTGAAGGGTAACCAAATATTTAGTTGTTACGTATATTGTGTTCACTTAAATTTTAAAGTGCGTGAAGCCAAAAACCAACTATGTATATTATTGTCAAATCATTTGCAATGAAACTTCTGCAAATACTCCAGCAATAATAGATAAATACAAATTTTAATCTCGTCATTTAATCGTGTAACAATTTTTATTAAAAAAGTCAATAAAGGGATAGCTTTAAGAAATTCTTGTTGAAGTGTTAAAATTTTGTGTTCCAGTCCTTAAAATTCGAGCAATATTTACAAGAAACGTTTAAAGTTTTTTTTTTTTTTTTTTTTTTTTTTTTTTTTTCCTTCATTTATGGCATAGCATCCTACGAGGATGATTTGTGCCAAAAACAGTCTCAAGGTATAGTTAAATAGTCAAGAAGATAGTCATCACAGAATAATAAAATTGGCTTTCATTGATTTGAGAAGGGACAAATGGATTGATTCGGATGTCAGTTTAAAGTTTTGAAGATGTTGAAAGCAATAGTTGAAGTGATTTGCTCGTATTCTGATAATTTGTTTGCTATTTTTTAAGATAATAGTTTATGTTTATTATTTAATTATGGTTGGAATCATTACACAGTACAACAGAATCATTCAACTAGGTATGTGTCTGACTAAAAGAAGGGTGTGAGAAACATAGAATTATATTACTTCGTAGTGAGAAAGCCCGGACGTCTGAGAACAACGTGACTTGATCACGTGGATCAAATACTCAAAGACGGCCGCGTATTAGCGGAAATCGGCGTCAGTGTATTAGGAATTGTATGAATGTAGAGGAAGCGAAAGAAACTTGTAAACATAAGGTCTATACCGCATTCCATCCTTTTTGTCTACTCCACTTAGGACACGGCTCTAAGGGTAAGTATACATACCTACATCGAGTTCATCTTTTTTATGATATATCTGGCTTTTGTTTTAAACCCAAATATAACCTTATACACCTTTCACAGTAAGCTACTAAAAGCTTGTGTCGTGAAAGGGGAGTTTACCGGCACCTGGTATCGAACCAAAAACCCCTTGTTCACGAGGCCGAGACTCTACCTCCAGGCTACCGACGAACTCTAAAAGCAGAGTTCTCATACTTGTCGTCTATGAAGCAAATCATGGTAGATAATTATGTTTATTGAATGTTTCTATAGGTGTGTACGATTACTCATATTTCATTATATCCTATTACGAGTACTAAAAAAAAACACAGGAAATAGTTTACGACTCACTTACTTTCTTTATTCTGAGAAGTGTGTAGGTATCTTTTTCTGCATAAAATTATATTCTTAAAAATCAACGTCAAAGAGTAGTTTAGTCAATGCAAAATACGACAAAAAATATACTTGTGGAATTTTGAAAGTCAACATTTCTAAAGCATCTATAGTCTACATAAATATGTATATATATTACAAAATATAGAAAATTATCAAATCTTGGCAATTGTCCATGAAGCATTTACATATAGCAGTATACCTAATAATAATAATGTATGTATGTTTGTTAATATTACAAATATACATCGCTGGCAACAACTACAGCCTCCAAGTTACATGGGACAATAATTATTGCCTAGTTCTACGCTTACACACTATTACTATTACTATGTACATAGTATCAAGGACATTTTGAACACGACTCTGCATTTTAATAGGATTATTATAATTTTATGTTTATTTTATTTTGCATATTTTGTGTGAAAAGAATATTCACTTTTTTATGAATTAATAATTGATTTCATTTCATACAAAGTATCTGTTAATAATTATGTAAAATAAATCTATAAAATCTTTAGAAATTTTGAGTACAAATCTTATTTAATCATTTGCCCTAAGTTAAGAGGAAAATTATTACATACTTATATATAAATCCCATCACGCCGTCTTCAGACAGAAAGTATTGAGCGCTATCTACTCCAATCTTTGCATACACTTTTCGCTTCCGACATACAATTCCTTATGCATTCTCACCTATTCCATAAAATGAAATAAACAAAAACACAATTTTATTTACTACTAAAAAAAATTGATAATATTGACAATGACGTCTTTCATATTGAAGAAAGTTGTTAATCCATTTGATTTAATCGTCAACCAATTGACAATATCCTGAGAAAACATAATATAGCGTCCGTCTCAATTCTTAAAAATATTCCAATAGAATAGAAGTCTATCTTTCGAAATATTCAATATTTTCGAGTATATCTTTGTTAAAATTCAATATTAATGATATCTTTAATAAAAACATTGTTTTTGCTTACAGTCACATTTATTTGTTTTTTTATTTTTAATTTGCACAAAAAATATGCTTTTAATTTTCAGTTTTATTAACATAGAAATCATTAGGTATACTTTCACATGTACCGTTAAAGATTCTCAAGGTTTTGAAGAAAATCTAGTGAAGCTTCTGGATGTACAAATATTATAAAGTTGTTAAGTGGTTGCAGTTAAAAAATTTAGGTTCAAAGGTTGTCTTGTTCTTTGTTATTTTGCGTGCCAAAATAAAAGTTTAAATGCGCTTCTGAATGCAGTACTTTTGGAAGATTTCAGAGATCATTTAAAAAATTGAGGTATTACTATTCCCGCAAAGAATATTACATAGTTACAAAATTCCTTGTTTATCAAAGAACCATAAAGGCTCATTTTTCTTGTATAATGTCGTAGTTAAAAATAACAATAGATAATTATTAGAGTATTCCATATTAAAATTTACTTAGTTACCATTTGACTTTTTTTTGAAGGAAAGATTCCCGCAAATATTAAATTAAACTCTATTTTGACATCCGTTAAATTTCTCTTTGTTGAACATTCTGTAACTAACTTTACTTGCTCCTTGCTTCTGGCCTCGGTAGCACCCGTCCGACGCTTTGCGTTGGGCGGTGGCTGAACCGAAAAGAAATAACTTGTGTTAAAAAAGTGCTAAACAATAATTGAAACCTGTATCAATATAAACTGTACATAGTGATAAGTTACTTGATTAATTTTAACTTAGAATTTGTTGTATAATATTAAGTGCTTGTGTAAAATGCATCGGTGTGTCTGTTTGTGTTGAACCGGACAGTGTAATAATTTGAACCATGAATAAATGTTTTTGTTATTTAACTTAACTTCTGTTTTTCTTTTGATCTGTGAAACCAACCTAAGAACTCTACAATTATCCCTGACCTGAGACTCAAGTTCTTCGACTGAATTAGCTGGACAATGTATAAAAAGGTGGACTGGAGTCAGAGAAAGTTTTGGAGGGAAGTATAATGGAGGGAAGTTGTGAATAATTTGAGAACTAGTAAATAAAAGTGTACAATAATGCGTCTACAATTTTTATTTCTATTGTTTAAAGCAAATCGCAAATGAATCTTTAAATAGTAATTGAGGAATCAAATATTATTGTATTACTTTACTAATTGCATGTGGCCGGATAATTAATTTTATTAGTTAACCTCGTAAGTTAGCCTATCGCCACACATCCTGAACGTCTTGATTTATATGCGTTTATTTATTGAATCATTTACATATTTTCATTTTTAATTAATTAGTTGATTTATATATTTGTTCATTGCTATTTTTTGTTGGATATAATGATCGTTTGTTAATTGTATATTGTTTATTATTTTTATTCGCAGCACGGCTCGATACAGGGTAACCTAGTGAGGCTGCTGCAACTTAATTGTAGCCATGTTTTATTTTTTTTTTTATTTTTATTTTTACAAATGTTGTTTCAGCTTTCATGTTTGTTTTTATTATTATTGATTTAATAAAGTATTATTATTATTAACATGTTGGAACGAAAAGGACAGCTTGCATGTTTATTATGTGCAACTGATCTGCTGGCTACCCCACTTGTGGGTTATGCCATGGTAGTATAGTAGTAGTAAGTTAGCCTAATTGTACGATCATTTTAGACTAAATACCTATCTATGCCTTCTAATGCTCACGGAAAAAACAGCATATATTGACAATTGAATATGATTAAAATAAATTAGTTATTGTTGATAGTTTTTCATAAGTATCTATGTAATTACTCTATAAAACTGAACCTGAAAAGATATTATTTTTTTGTGTGATGGATTATGAAGTGAAATAGAAGTAAATTGTTCACAAAATCTAACAATTTTTTCCAGGTTTAAGTCGTTCAATGACCTTCTAACCAAATATATTTATATGTTATATCACCTTACGTTGTGAGTTAAGAGACACAAATCTAACAATTTCTTGTACTTTAATTACGTTCCCTTCTCCCAAATGGAACAAAATCCAATACTAATAATAAAACTTACCGTTTGACTCTAAGACTATAAACTTCAGACTACCCAGACATTTCAAGTCCTTTTCACTTAATGATATTTTCATTGGTTACTTACAGTACGATGTTTTAGGGTCGAGTAATACAATTGTATACGTGAAGGATGATTTTTTTCAATGCGATTAAGTATCATTAGTTTATCTCTTTACGATTTTTTTACTGCAGTAATATTGTTGATTTGAGAACGATGCCATTGTAGTGTCAAGGGTTGTTATAAGTTTTTGTAACTGAATTTATTTTAAAACACTACGTAATAAAACACAATATTATCAGAACCATTTTCTAAAACATGATATTACAAAAGTAAGATATCAATATATCAGTGTGAATCGTTACAATATTGAAGGATCCAGACTCGAGAATAATCAAATGGGCGAATTCATGATATTTGTCTCTCTCTTTCGTTATATTTAAAAAAATATATGAAAAAATAAAGCATTTATCCATTTCATTAGTTCGAACTCTCTTCAAACCACCCGTTGTTTAATAGAATATTCAGGTTTTCACGGTCTTTATCATCTTGTTTAATGGTTGTCGGGATCTCTGTGAGGTGCTTGTTTTCTCGAACTCTCGAGTTTTAAGACACTCTTGAAGATGGTGACAGCACGTTTGCCGAAAGCTAGAGAAAACAAGTACTACATGGAGATCTCGACAACCACCAAAAAACACTCGATGTTTGCTATGACAGCTTCCGTGTAACTGGTATTCTACTAAATTTTAGTTTCGTATATACTCGTATTGTGAAAATGTGATAAGAAATTGTAGATTATATAGACGGTAGTAATAATACTATTATCATAGGACTATTTAGTCAAAGAGATAAACAACAACACAACAATATTATTGTACATACATAGATCGTCCAAAGAGGACTGTACCATTTGACTTGAGGCACTCTTATTATTTTATTATTATGGATATAACCGCCCTTTCCCTGTTGCTTTCTTGACAGTATAATCTAAGTGAAGTTATTATTATAGGCCACTTGACACTATTGTAACTATTCGACATAAAATATTTTTTCAATAAGTGGATGATACTAAAGTATGTAGTTTCGAATCTTGAATGTGGGAAATATAATATAATATATTGGATAAAGTTTGCAGTTTTGATAATAAATTAAACAAATAATTTATTATATAATGAAGGGTACCTATTAATTCACTACATGTAACTAGTGAAAATTCTTCTTATTGGAGAAGAGAAAATTCTCCGAGAATTTCTCCTCTGATGGAAGAGAAATTTCTCTCCATAATTTTTCTTAGTGGTATTATGACCTTTCGCCCAGTACAATTCGCAGCCAACCTGATTGGTCCAAAAATTTGTGGGGCTGATTAAGGCCCAAATCAGAGGTTATTAACACTTTTTTCCATGTACGTACCTGCAATTTTTTTTTACTTTATTATGGGCATATGGGTTGTCATTGTCAACCATCAAGATTTTTCATCAGTTATTAGCACTTTTTTCTATGTAGGTACTTAACATTTTTTGTTTCCATAATTAATTGTAGCCATATTGGTGATAAATTGTCTCAACATTTGTAGATTGATTGATTGAATAAAGTATTTATTATTATTATACTGTTAAATAAAAAATAAAAAAAAATCTCCGAAAATTCTCTACTTGAAAAATTATTTCTTGAGAACTCCACAACACTACATGTAACCGAGTGTCTTGAAAGATTGATATGAATAAAAACTTGTTTTGGATTTTAGATTCAACTGTAGATTTACAAAATCAAACATTATCCAATGATTAACATTCGCAATCCCGTTTTAATGACAATAATTTCCGAGATTTTTAGAATGTGGTTAAAAACTTATGCAGGTAGAAGAGAGGTAAGCACGGTAAATATTTTGTAAATCGTATACGGTATCGTTATACATTTTTTTTATAAATATGTAATGTTCATAATTAAGTTATGATTAACTTTCCTATAAATTAAAGTTTCCAGGTCCTATACTAAGATTGCTGTGTTAAATATTATATATTACTCTTATTAGATTAACGATGTCATTATGCATATAAAAATATTTTTTTAATGAAAAATGACTTGAAGTTCCGCTCGACATCAACCTTTCAATATATTGATAAAAATAGGTTAATGGTCTATTTTTCACGCTCAATTTTTCCCCCTTCTTTGAATCTACATTATTTTATGTCTGGTAGGCAGGCACCATTTATTTAGATCATTTTTTATCACGAAAATATGCATTATTTCCCGCAATTCATATGAAATATCTCCATTCAGTTCAATTAAACTGGCATTCAAATACATTTGATTAATTTAGCCGTGTACCTACTTAGTTGTTTTCGTTATCTGAATTTGTAACGACGGTAATTTAAAAAAATAAAGATAGATCAATGTTCTGCCATACCAAGCTACATAGTATAGATACCTACGATTAAAATTTTATTGTTCAACTGAATGTTTCAAAATGTATGATAATATTGACAGTCGATACACATTTCGACACATGGTCCATAAAATGTGTATCTGGTGTTGTCATGATCTCTAAGCTCAAAAGCATTTAATTCAATAAGTTTAAAAAATTAGAGATTTGAATTTGGCCTTTGTATATTGATGAATTATGTACTAGCGCGCAAAAAATGAACCGTAATTATTACAAGCTTCTTTAATACACGAACTTTGGCAGTTATTTTTGATACACTTTGGGAGTCTAAATGTACAACTATTTCTTATACTCTCGGGTGACAGTGTGTATTTTTGCGAAGTTAAGTTTGGCCAAGTCGATCATATGGTTTGAAATACTTTGTTTCAATTTTCATGGACTTATTATCCAATTTTTTCCCTTTGATCTTGTAATTGTAACTATCAAACTACATACAATTCAAAACCAAAAATTGTACCTTAAAACAACATCAAGCTTTTTCTTAATATTCATAAGAAGCTTAATAGTCTAAAATCTAAATTTATTCATATTACTAAAACTGAAAATCGCTCATACCTAGACATATACAGAACTTAGTCCTTACTTACTCGTGTATAATTCACGTGCAAAGGATTTTGAATAAGTTCTAAATGCCGCGGTTGTACGTGACCTGCTGACACAAAATTGGCTGAAAATAAACTTTGGTGTACCTATAATAAATTACTCTGATAATAGACTAGATTCATAATATTCATAGAGAATCTGAAAAATATTTGAATCCGTTTTACGTCTTTATGTTTTTATAACTGATATGAAATTTACCACCAATAACACTAAACAATGTATTGACCCCTTATACCAGCTAATATGCTAATCGGACCAGTATGTACATGATTGGCGGTTTAATATATTCTGTTGCTATTTTATTGTGTTGTTGTGTTTATATTTTGTTGTGCTTAGTTATTAATAAAAAATAAATGAAGTAACATAAACGAAAAGCTGGACATACCTACATAATTACCAAGTATGTAAGTAATCATGAAATCTATTCCTTCGCATCCATTAGCAATAATTTAAGCTAAAGGAATAATCGCCATAAGATTTGAGTTTTAAAAAAATATAAATATACACCAAAAAACATCACAGAGAACAATAAACTTGCATTATTGAGAAGTACATATAATAACGGCGGAAGGATTCGAATCCGGGATCTCTCGATTGAAAATCTAAAACTCTCCTATTAAACTTTTAACCTCCTCATTGGTATGTGTCATAATAATTATTTTTTATTAAAAATACACCTAATTTAGTTTGATCGTCAACAAGTGGTCATATCTGTATGAAAATCAATATTTTATTAACGTATTTTATGTCCAAATCGTATCAAAATCCCCTCTCACGACACAACCTTCCATTAGCTTACTGTGAAAGGTGTATGAGGTTGTATTTGGGTTTAAAACGAAACCCAGATACATCTTTTTTAAAAAAAATGCAGGTATGCGTCGTGGTTTTACTTTAATATTATTGAATTGTCTGATTCAGTACTAAGTCTTTGTAGCAGGTATAAAAGCTGGTAAGTCAGTTATCATAAATAATGTTTTATTTTGTTTCTATACAACATTAATTTAATTTAGCAGTTAGGTACAGTATTAATAGTAGTAGTAGCAGTAAGGTGTCATTAGCTGGTTTTCTCAGAGACACCCAAACTACTCGTAGATACACATAAATACTAGGCGAACATTAAACCCCAGCCTCCACCTTCAATGGATAGATACCGCAAGTAACTACCAACCACTATGGGATGCCTAATGACTTGATAGATTTTCTTTTCATTACAACATTCCCATACCAAATACATAATAACTATGTACTTACTTATTACCTCATAATGTTGTTTCAGGGCTGAATAATCACATTAATATTTCAGTTCGTTCATATATGTGCACAGATAAGTTCATATGTTATTCTGTTTAGCGCAGATATACATTTTTACTAGATTATAGTGACAAAAAAAATTAAAACCCTTATTCCCACCTGAATAGTAAAATTAAAAGCATTTTATTTATAATTTACTTAACCAATATGAAAAGTACTTTTATGAGGCATTATCTAGGACCAAACATTATAACCCCGTAATCAATGAAGCCACTTGGAAGTAAACTAAATAGTGTTTTTTTTTTTCAATTCACCTTGAAACTTATTCAAAAGATGACGTTGGTTTATAAGCAGGTACTTTATTACTTCCTGAGCAAAGCCGTCTGTATAGAAAGTGTTATAATAAGCAGTATTATAATATTATTATTACGTTAGGTATCTACAATTATTATTAGGGAAGTTGTTTTACATACTGTGGTATACTAATCTTCATAGTTGGTGTGTACATAGTAGGTACATAGTTTCAAAGGTTTCAAATTGTTATCTACATTAAACACCTATATAAGTTATGTAATTGAAACAAGTGTTTCTTTCTAATATAGATTATTGATTCCGAGAGAGACGTCCTTCGACTTATCAGGTCATTATCAATCTATAGTAGAAAGAAACACTTGTTTCAAATTACATAATTATGGAATTCTACTACGTGTGCACCGACACAATTAATACCTATATTAGTATTATTGTTAATATAATTATTAAAATATTTGGAAATTACATAAATGATGCTAAATTAGTTAAAGATGGCTATTTTTTTTAAGTTCAACCTTCAAAGTTCTTCTTAGAAACACAGTAACAGACTAACTGTATGCAATAATCCTTTGAGTGGTCCTCTCTGTGTTAATTGAAAATAAAACATTAAGGAAATATGACATATATTATCTCGAATGAATCCAAGATGTAAAATGTCTCATTCGTGATGTTTTACAAACACTTACAGAATACTCCAAAACTTACAATAAAGGAAAGGGAATCTGCAATTACTTTGTTTCCTGTCTCCTGTTAAAAGTATCATTAATATTATTTTTCGTTCATTACCAAGGGAAAGTAGAGAAAATTACTAATTTGAATAAAACTTTTGTTATACTTATGTACATATAATAAGAATAATTATTAATAAGCCTCCTAACCACCATAAAAGGATTTCCATTTAGTGTAAATGAAAAAGATGAATGACTTTCAGAATTTGTAGATATTTAAGCTTTTGGTGTGTTTTCACTTTTCACTGATGATAGTTGGATATTTCTAATAATTATAATATATACTTACATTATACATATTATTTAATGAGTAAAATCTGTATTAAATATGTATATTGAATAATTTCTGGATGCTTAAATATGTATATAACAATTATATTTTATACCTTCACAGTATTATATCACTCTGATGTAATCTCTTTAAATTTTATTTCATATGTCGATAGCCTGGAGGTAGAGTCTCGGCCTCATGTACAAGAGAATTGCGGTTCGATCTCAGGTGCCGGAAAACTCCCCTTTCACGACACAAGCTAGAAGCTTACCGTTTATAACGAAAACCCAGCTATATCTATTTAAAAAAAATATATGATAGACATTTTAGTTAGATGATGAATAATTAAATAAATATTATTTAAATGATCTAGAGTTTGTGTGTTCACATTGTGAAAAGACATTTTAAACATATTTGATATCAACAAAAACACTGTTTAATAAAGGTCAAGGGACCTTGCATCCCTTGTGTAACCGCGACCATAGTAGATCTATTATGACATCCTTCTGTGTCATATCTCACTCTCAAGACCTACATGCGTCATGTAGCTCATGATTTGTCTTGGTGTGAGAAGTCTCACCTTCTCTGAGTACAGCGGTGGTCATAAATATTATTGTAAGTCTTATATTTTAAGATTTGAAATATTTATTTATTTATTTATTTACGGATAATTAGCCTTTGACACAATATTTTTTTTTACATAGGTACAATATCATAACAAAACAAAACATAGGTACCAAACACAAAATTAATAAATCAATATTACAAACATATATAAAAAACATGGGTAGGTATATAACGGAGGAAGGGTTCCTACTAAGATGTTGATTCCTGATTATTATATTGAAATCTTATTGTGAAAGTTTCTATGCCTAAACTTCAGTAGTAATATGTTTTATATTATTTGATTACCGAAGTTATAAAGAATCAAAGTGATCTCTCAGCGCCTAAAAATACAGTAATCTGGGATGAGAAGTATTCGTCAGTGGTGAAGACATGATAATAAAGATACCATTGGTCAATTAATTAGTTCTTAAATTTAGATTAACGATATCATAAAAGATAAAAATCCTCCAAATATCGACTAACGTATTCTAACATTGAAAATAGTAGAATGTACAAAGTTATATTATAATATTCCATGTAGGTATGCTGTTAAGTGTAAAATCTTGTAATTACATGTCCAATGTTTCATTTCTATACAACGAGATGACACGTATAACAAATATTAATCTCACTGCTGGTGGAGGCATAGCAGTATTAGCAAAGAAACAAAATTAATGTAAAAAATGGAGCTGTACGAAAAAACAGCCAAAAGAAAATAGTACTTACTTTAAGTTTATTTAATTTGATTTGTGTGTAAGATCGTAATAAACAAGGTGGGTCATTTTCTATGTACCTATTATAAAATATGTATACTTTTATGGTCAATCAAATATCGAGAACATGCCAGAATGGATGCCTCCGAAATCTGGTGCTGGAGGCGTCTACTACGCATACCGTAGACAGCACATATAACAAATTCGTCCATCCTCGCAGAACTTAAAATAATGGAAAGATTGTCCACCATATGCATGCGCCGAGTCATGCAGTAATTTGGGCATATCGCACGGAGAGGATCAGACAACCTGGAGAGGCTTGTTCTAACTGGACGTGAGGAAGGCAATAGAACTAGGGGACGCGCACCAATGAGATGAAGTGAGCAGGTGAAGGGGGCTTCAGGGGGACCTTGCATGAGGCACTGCGAAGAGCGGAAGATTGGTGTCGTTGGAAGCATTTTGTCCACACCTATACAAATGATGGTCACAATCCTCAGCACTGAAGGAGCGACAACAAAGAAATGTGTATTTTAAAATATGTGTGTTTAATCATAACATGTCCATTAAGGCTTCATTACAACCTTGATTACGGCTACAAAAAAGCCTTTGAAAAATCATATCGGTCCACCACATCTAACACTGAGTATGATAGATGATCATTTCTTTCCATTCCTTAAACTGAGAAATCTGTTTGTTATCGGATATTTATTATTATTATTATCTACAAAAGTAAGCGGTATTCCTATGTATAAATCGTAATCATCGAGACGAGAAAGAGAAGGCGAAAAAATATTAATCTAAAGTAAAACTTTCTTGTAATAAATAGAGGCCGACGAACTGAAATTTATAAAGTTACCTACCTATATTTCACGGTTAGATACGAACTTCTTAAATACACATAGTTCACTAGCGTTATCTTTCTCTCCTACTATTATCTTATATTAATAATGATTAAACTAACTTGTTATAAACATTACATAGAAGGTTACCCTTCGTTTTCCTGAATATTTCAAGGGTTGAAGGTGAACTATTTATCCAACCTTAGAGTTAAACAATTTTAAAGAACTTTTACCAACAAATCTCATAAGTAAAATACGACCCTTAATACCCGAAATTCAAAAGCAGTATTAATAATAAATTCATAATATCTTTAATATATTTTTTGTCAATAGATTTCTCACAGGTTTTTATTTTACACGATTTGAAGGAATGAGAGCTATGAAGAAAACTCAATAGTTGGCAGATACTTAGAATCTGCTTTGTAGGTGTATATTATGTAACTTTCACATTAATATGAAATTTGTAGAATAATCATCAACTCAAATACGTGCAGTAAGAGATAATTGTATTAGTACAAAAGGAAGAGAGCAAACACAATATAATTCAAAAGACTTTTATTGAAAAACCGATTTACGATAGTTCTTAAAAAATGTCTGCACCAGCTGATCTTTTGTCATATGTTGAATTGGTAGATTAATGAGTTGCCCCGTTGAATTGAATAGATCTTTTAACGAGTTTCAAACATTTCATTTCAGCTAATTCAATCCCAATTCCATAATATTAATCAGCAGAAATTCTATGTGTCTATAACATAACAGGCCCCCCTAGACAAACACGCACTTGTCGATCGACTGCAAACGAATTTACGACATATACTTACATGTACCGTGTAATTATGCGTAATCGTTGCGGTTATTGTCGAAAATTCGTTTGTAGTCGATCTACGTTAGTAGTAAGTTAGTAGGCTAACCGTACATAAAAAATGTGCAGGTAAACATGACATGGTATAAATGACATATTTGATTGCCGAATAGAAGATATTTACTAATGATGTTTTACGAATACGAAGACAGTATTTGTTCGAAAATTTATCGATGAAAGCGGGATACCTATCTCACGAATATAAAAATGATATCATTTCGAGTCGAAAAATAATGTCTAGCAAAATAAAATATTTAAACAGTTTTTGACCTTCATCACCTTGTTTGAATATATTTTCTTTGCCATTAATCCTTCGCAAATTATTAAACATCCCTAAAGAATTACTTTATACTTATCCTTCCTAGTGATAAATTACTGAAAGATCACCTTAGGCTATAGGGAATAAGAATTGACGTCTTACATAAATCAAACTATGCTCAACAATGTATCTATGTACGTACAACGTTACGTCATATTTTATTGTTATCGTTGTTAACTATTTATTTTTGATACCTCTAATGCATGACAAAATAAAAACATACCATTTATTTCTATATTATTGCGAAATAAATAATAATTTGTGAATTGAAAAAGAAATCAAAATGGAATCATCCATGATTGTTTTAACATACAATTGCTTTTTATGTGCCACGAAGCGGTATTGGCCGGCCAATCCTTCAGGCTGCCCATTAGGGCCCGCCCGTGAGGACAAAAGTTTACTTAGAAGAGCGGATAAATAGAAGTCCCCCGACTTCTGAGATATCCGGGTATGGGATGGAGTCTTCAATGTACATATGTTCCACTTTGTCATTTTTTTTATTGAATTATTATTGTAATCAACAAGCAACAGGTTTAAAACTGATTAACTTTTTTTACTTATTATAAAAATACATATAGTTCATCACGGTACATCCCAAAATGGGGCAACTAGCAGACTAACTGCAAGTTTTAAACATACAGATTGTCCTCTCTCTGCCAATAAAAAAGGTCGTTCGGAATTGGTGGCATTATTCATCACTGATTTGAAAATGTAAATTGTCTTGTACATAAGGCTCTACGAATATCTGCTTTTTACAGAACACTCGAAAGTTTACAGAAAAGAAAGGGAAAACCTATGATTTACCGGGAACTACACTTTATTCCATTTATTGATTTTTTTAAAACCTTTTTCCTACACTTTTTATTCCCTATTTTTACAGTCAAGCCAATGAATTCTATAAATTTGAAGTCATAAATTCATTTTAATCTATAAAAAAAATATTGCAATTTTACCTACTTCGTGGCGAACAAAGGGAGAGGTTATAAATTCAATACATTTGTAAGCCAACAAGAGAATTAAGTGAATATTTTTGACATATTATTCGATGTCATAGGAAAAAAACATGACGAGAAGAGTAATTTCCAAGCTTACAGAAATCTTAGACGTGTTTGTTTAGATAATATTAAATTACATTTCCGACGCATTATTATTTGTAGTGAAAACAACTTTGTATAAATAATTTATATATATTTATAATATTATATATAATATATATATTTTTTATAGATAAATATATATATTAAACTCGGCTGTTTGCGCATTTGAACTTACGGGAAAAATTAGTATCTACACCATTCTAAGTAGGTACCTATGTTTGTCTGTATTTTTTATCACGTGTCGCAAAAACTCTCTCCAGTTTCCATCCCATTAAACGCCGGTTGACGTCGGGTATCTGAGGTTATTTTCACATAGTATAATTCTCTCGTGCATGGCATTAACAGTATAAGTCAAAAAAAATCGATTTTTACTTTTTGATGGAACCTTGTAGTATATCTCAAACTACACATGTGTAATCGATAACAAAAGTCAAATTGTAATTATAAGACCTTAAAAACAATATTTGTATTTAATAGTATATCTTATTTATTTTCAAACTCGTATAGCATTAAAAGTATATGTCGACCTATACTCTTAGTGACCAATCATTATGGTTAGTTTTCAACATTGTGAGTGGCATCAACAGTATAAGTCAACATGTACTATGAGCCGCGTGAATGTTTTTTTTTCTTACTAATTCACTTATACTGTTGGTATCACGTGCTGTCTCTCTTATTCTTTTGTTGGCTTTCTTCCTAGCCAGAAACTGCCAAGAAAAATTATTAGTTTAGGACAAAAAATACAACATTCAAAGCTTTATCAAATGGGGCTTAAGGAATAGGACAAGGAGTTTGAAAATACTGTTGTTTCTTGAACCCATGAGCAAGGAAGTATTTGTAGGTAACGGAACCCTATATGTACCAGGTTGTTAATCAAAGTTGGGTAGAAGTTATTGATCGGGCATTCGAAAAGAAAATGATCAAGGTCCTCCTCCTTCAGGCGGTCGCATAGAGGAGAACCAATAACGTGGATTCGGTAGAGATGCAATCTGGCAAAGCTGAGCTAACTTCATTATACACATCGTGGAGGTGTCAGCCTTACTCATTGAAATTTCCGAAAAATAAAAGTTTCGTGGACACATTGGGTTGGATTGAGGTATACTTTCTTCCTTTGAGTTGGCTGGTCTCTGACCACTCTGCCTGCCAGCACTGGATGAGATTTCGGCCGAATATCAAAGTGCAATCGGAGGCTGAGACAGTTTCCGATGGGTTAGGGAGGTTCGTTCCCAATTTGGCCAATAGATATACCGCCTCATTGCCCGGGATCCCACAGTTCACACGGGATCCAACCCAGTACCACCTCTCCACCCAAAATCTGAAGTTTATATAGGAGGTATCTAATATCTAAAGATAAAATATCATCTGGTCGGGATAATGCTGGAGAGAGAACGGACTGGAGGAAGAACGGTCTGGAGAGCGTTTTGAGAGTCGCTGAGGAGAGTTTTAACCCTGTAATGGCGTATGGTCAGAGCCTTTATAGCCTCTCTAATAACAAGACATTCCGCTGAGAAGACTGACGACTCGTCTCTGTGCCTGAACATTTTATTAGTGTTATATTAAAAAAAGAAGCCAGCCCCTGTACGCTCTTTGTCACTTTTCGAATTGTCTGTATAGATAGGTGCCAGTAGTGCCAATCGGAATCAAAAATCGATTTGAAAATATGAGGTGCGAATATGCCATTACTGACACCCAGGTTGAGAGCAACTTTCGGTTTAAAACTTAGTGTGGGAAATGACAAAGAGTAAACAGTAAGAACTGTGTAGCTCTCCAACAAGGGAGTTTTAATTTTTCTATAGCTGGTAACAAGAGGTGGTGGATCTTTACCCCTCCATACCGGTAAATGAGTTACCAAGTATGAGAGGAGATGAAGTTTGAGAGACAGAGGGTAATCAATAAAACGCAGGATTTTGACTAAAAACCTGTTACACATAAGATGTCTGCACAGTCCAAGTGGGGGATCTGCAGCCTCCACCTGTAATGCGTTGATAGGGGAAGATTACCCGTAATTAACGGAAGAGACTGAGACCGGATCCGGTCTCAACAAGTTTTCTTGGAGGTTGGGGTTGTTAAAAAGGATCCAAAGTCCAAATGGCTGCAGATAAATGCTGCATAAAAGATTTTCGATTGAGTCGCGGGGTGGCAACCTCACCAGACCCTGGAGACGGCTCTCATGATGTTGAGGCCGGTCTGACATTTGTGGTGTATGAGTTCAATGAATGAGGTCCATCAAAGACCAGTGACCAATGTGACCTCTAGGAATCTTATTTCGTTAAAAGAATTAATCAACCGTTGGTCAAATCAAAATTTCAGGTAGACTAGACGGAGTTTTCTGGAGAATACTATGCTTTTGCACTTCTGGAAGGAAGCATTAAGGCCATGTTCCGACAACAACTCTGATTGCAAGGAAACCTGGAAGTTGTCCATGGATTTATCGGAGCAATATACGAACAAATCATCCGCAGATTTCAAAATTTGGACATCCGTAGATACTGACTGATAGACATCATGCGTGTACAAGTTGAATAGAATGGGTGAGAACACTGAGCCTTGCGGCAATCACCTGTGAATGGTCTTTCTAATAGGAGGGTGATTGCGGGTTCGGTTCACGTCCGGATAGGGTAGAAGGAATGTCCAATTGATCAAGCTTTGCGCATAGTATAAAAATAATAACATTATTGAAAGCACTATTGATGTCCAAGCATACACCTCCCAAGAGCTTTCTCCTCGATAACGATACGTGAACATCTGTGACCAAAATAGCTACGCTGTCCAGGACTCCCATTCTCTTCCTGAAATTGGATAACCAAGATGGCTGCTTCCTGTTACCTTCTATGAATCAATCTAGTCGATTTTTCACCATGTGTTCTGTATTTTTGGCTATTGCTGAGGAGAGTGCAATTGGTCAATATGATTGGCCCTGGTTTGGGTCAGTCTCTGCTTTCAAGATTGGAATAATGATCTGAGTTTTCCTCGAGCAAGGTATAGTGCCTATGATGAAAATATTTTTAATAATGTTAAGTAAATATTCTAGAGAAACTCTTTGTATAAGGCTATACGTTATTCCATCGATTTCTGGGATGTATCTGTAACGCAGTTCAGGACCAGCTTTAGTTCCTTGTCATTAAACTTTTTGTCAATTTCTCCAAGAGCAAAGTGGGAATAGGATTGAGATATTTCATTATGTTTTGGCACTGAAGGGGGGCAAGTCTATCTGCGAATTTAAGGATCCATTTGTCTGAGGATGGATGAAGTTTAGGAGAACTGCAACCCTGAAAGATGGTACCATCAGTTGGGAGACAAAATATGAAAATAGTTTCCTAAACACTCACAGTGGATAATGAGAAACCACCATGGAAACTTGCAATCTATACCATTACAAAGCGAAGTACTACTACTACTACTATACCATCACGGCATATCCCACAAGTGGGGTAGCCAGCAGACCAGCTGCATATAAAACATGCAAGCTGTCCTTTCCGTGCCAATATAAAAACAAGACATTCAGGATGGGTGGCAAACCTCATCGCTGAATTTCAGATGTAAAATGTCTTAATTTTTTCACAAAGCGAAGTACCTATGTTTTTTAGTCTTCCAAAGAAGTGTCTGTTTTTATGAAATTGGATGATTTTTAATATTATTTTTAGAGCTAGCCTATGAAAAAGTTGCATTTAGTAGTATACGTCACAAACAAAATACCAACACAACTGACTTCAACAGTATATGTAAGAATCTAACAGTATATGTCACTGAAACCAGATACCAACACAACTGACATCAACAGTATATGTAAGAATCTAATAGTATATGTCATTTTTATATCAGAATCTATGAGTACAAGTCAATTTAATCTTTTATTTATGTTATTTTTAAACTTTTGTATACACAGTAACAAAATAATACACATTTTACATTGAAATTGTAAATTTCACGTCTTTATATCAATATTTGACTTCAGAAGCTTATTTTAAAAACTTTAAAATGCTCTCCTGTAAAATGTTGAAATTTGACTTATACTGTTAATGCCATGCACGAGAGAATTACACATATTACATTAATTAAAGTGTACAAAAGTGTAATATTGAATAGGTAATTTATGAAGGATTCATCAACATTATGTACGGTGTAAAATTGTGTATTATGAATTTATGACGGTTTAAAACTTTGTGTTTAAAATGAAAAGAGCTTCTCTTATATACGGTGTCCAAAAGGAATTAATGTATTCCAAAATTTCCCTGATAGTATGTTTCACTGCTTTCTGAATAGCCCTGAAAATTGTATAATAAATTTATGAATAAAAGCGTTGAAAAGAGTTGTGGACCTTGAATATGATTCTTGTGTGAAATTTTAAATTCGAACTTAAATGAAAATGTGCGCAAAATTGACTTAATATTCCCTTTATATGCAAATATCGATAGACTTTTAAGCCGCATTGATATTATTTTCACTTGAATATGATTGCCATTGTATTTCAAGAAAATTCGTTGTGACTGGTATAGGATCATACTGTAAATTTCATACTATACTATAGTATAGTATAGTATAGTATAGTATAGTATAGTATAGTATAGTATAGTATAGTATAGTATAGTATAGTATAGTATAGTATAGTATGCTATACCTTCACGCCGTGTTCCAAGTAGGGTAGGCAGAGAGAACGGAATGCCAAACAGATTTATCTTTACACACTTCCTTCGCTTCCTCCACATTCATACAGTTTCTCATACACGCACGTCGGTTCACACAGCCGACCTTGAAAATTTGATCCACGTGGCGCTTTCTCACACCCTTTCTTTCAGACAAGTATATTCTCTTTGTCATTATTACCTCGTTCATTCGTTAAAAATGTCCAGACCACCGTAGTTTATTCACGCGCATTCTGTCCACAACGTTCTTCTTGCATCCACTCATTCTTCTAATATCCTCATTCTTCACTCTATCACGCAGCGTTTTACCAACCATTCTTCTCAACGATCGCATCTCCACTGCATTTATTCCACTTTCGTCCTTCTTCAGCCACATCCATGTCTCGCTTGCATACGTAAGTGATGATACCAGAATGATATTGTGCACCAGCATTTTAGCCATGTTCGACACATTGCCATTGCTGACAATGGGTCGAAATGCACCGTTTAATACACAATTTAATACTACATTTATCTAATCGATCTCAGATTTCCTTGTAAGAAAATTCATTCCCAATCTATTCCAGATTTACCATATTTAAATGAGTAAGTTTAGGTTTATTTATAAAATCTTGTGACCCCAGCTATATTTAAACAGTGATCGATCATAAAAACTTGTATATAGTGAGAAAGAATGTATAGATCGTGTACATAATCTAAGAAATATATATTTTAATATACTCCATTACTTGGTCATTTTTAGTCCTTGAAACACAAAAACTAACAGATAATAAAAACTAGTTTAGCATAATATAATTAAAATTATTACGTCTATTTAAAGTACGCATTGTATTATTGTATATTTTCAAGAACAGTACAATAAAAATAGTTGGTAACATTTAAAAGCGGAGAAGTCACAGGGTGAGTTGTGCCGTTTGGCTCCTATGATAAGGTCATCAAAATATTGTGTTTCGCAAATAACAATAATATTATATTATATGCGTGATAACACAACATTAAAAAGAACAGTGACAATTAAGAACAGTCATATTTTCTATACAACATCTGAAAAAATAAACAAAACATTAATTTATTTGCGTTGCAATTTTGTATGATCATATATTTCTCGACGGATTCCCTTGTAGCATTTGAGATTTAATATAAATATTTATTTATTTATTCATCATTCAATTTACGGCCAAAGTGCCATTTACAAAATATATACATATACATACAATTTAAACATTGGTGTTAATCATTCAAGTAACTCATACACACAATTATTGATGTGATATAAAAAAAAACGAGTAAGCATCAATATAACAAACCATAAGTATATAACAAATACATAGGCAGGTAGGTACATCACCATTCATAAACAATTTAAATTTGTAGGCATCTATACAATACAGCAAATAATATAAAAAAAAATATTGACAAAAATTTATACTAGAGGTGCATAATATTTCTGTAAAATATATTTTATTACAAATCCCCATTCTATTTGATATAGACAAAATGTTTAAAAGCCGTTGTGTCAAAAGAGCTTAGTTTAGTTTTAACGGACTTTGTAATTATCCTTTAAAAATAACAGTGATGTTTCATTATGACCATCTCTTTATACAATCTAATAGTTTCATAGACTTCACCCTCCAGTTATTTGGCAGCTCTGCTCTATGATTATGACACCCAGTATCTGCCTACGTAATAATAATATTATTACTAATGTACAAGTGCAATGATAAAATCGCGATATATGGCCATCCAATGAGGCCAGCCAATAAAAAAAACCTTGAAATATTACGTACTGGTTCGGAGTATTCAATACGAAAATTACAAATGGTCTGAACCCCCAGAAAAACCGTACTTGGCGATCGACTACAAACGAATTTTCTACTATAACTGCAACAATAACGCATAATTGCACGGTGTATGTAGATTGTAGGTACATTGTCGAAAAGTTCGCCAGTAGTCGATCGCTAAGTACAGTTTGTCTAAGGCCCCTGTCCTGGTAGCCAAAAATGTATGCATGGACAGTAGTAGAATTCGATGTATAGATCAATGAGATAACTTACAAACGAATTGGTATTTATAATTTTGATTATTATTTCAATACACAAGGTTTCCGATGACCTGCATGATTTGTTTCACAATACAATTTTTCTATGACAACATCAAATCACTAAGAATGTCATGAAAATTATGTTGATTTGTTCAAGAAATATGTCTTTCGTATTCTTTACATTATCAGAAACTCTATATGTTTTGATAGTTGGTTGTCTTGCTTGAGGCAGATTAATGAAGTCACTACAAGGGCATTCTCTTCTTTATAAGACTACAAAATATTCTTCCTAGTGACACGAAAAAGTTTCACGTTCAAAGCCGAGATTATGAGTCTTTCAGTATTTCATATTCCCAAATTTCTTTCATAAAATTTATTGTATTTGTTTCATGATAATGACTACACCGAACAGATTCTCCCTTCAGTTTTGAGTATATTTTATGTATTTGTTTACTAAATAAATGTATTTTTTTATAATTTTTATTTATTATAAATCTCTCTTATTCACTAAGCCTGAGAATTGAGTTTAGTGTAAATATTTGTATATTAATCCAATATTCGATTCTTCTATACACCCGTGCATAAAATAATATAAAATGTATTGGTGAGTATAATAGAAACAAAATAATTATACACTTTAATTCCCTATTGTTGTGAGAAGCTTTTGCCACAAAAGCATAAAGCTAATGTAATACTTTACAGAAGCAAGCCATTTTCAGTTGTTATCCCTTTTAAAACGTCGTTTGAGAATTTACTTAAATATTTCGCGTTATTATGAAGATTTATAGCGTGAAAGATTTTTTCATAAAAAAGGTGATTTTTATTCAGTCTTTGGGGTGAAACTGTTTGTTATAAAAGTACCTATACAAAATAATGAATACAAATTACTCTGCATTGTTCTACTATCATATAAAATTAATATATCCAGAGTGTTTTTGGTCCAAGATTTTTTTACACGTTCAAAATAACTACTGTAGGTATTAAAAACAATTGAAAATATAGTTCAAATGAAAACTATATAGTGTTTGCCCTAAACTTTATATTCTATTTTCAGTTGTTATTCAGTAATAGATATGGAGTTTTACAGAACAAATACCGATAAAATAATAAACTGTATTTGTGATTGTTTTTGTCTTTAAATATGGGCTTCTGTATTGATTGGGTTAGGAACGAAATTCGCATCCAAGATCTCTCTGATTCCCCCAAAAAACTACCATCAGGTTTACAACCATCCAAATATCGATCATTGACTTCGAATCAGCTATTTTGCTTTAGTTTAATGGTTATCAAAAGAATTCGTTATTATTCCATAGTACAAATAAGGCAAATATTGGTGTATTTGAAAAATAAACTTGTATTCAAGAGTAAGATTTTGTATTTTGATGTAGACAGTAATGTGCAATTAGAGAAAACTTTTAAAATCCATTAAGAAAATAAATCTTTCTTGATTGTACACAAAATCACAATAGATAGAGGATAGAGCTTTTACTTTTAAAATACGTTTATGTCGCATGACCTGGTAGAGGTTAATTGAGGTCTTTATCCGTCTGCCGTCTTCTACACAAACTCACTATATTTTCTTATGAACATAAAAACATTTTTAAAGGAATAAAAGTAAATTTGGTGAGGTTTTTAGTTTTAAATTAATAACAAGAAAATACATAATAAAATGAGAATACAAAATAAATTTTTACATATCTGAGAAAATTGTCAGGAAGAAATATAGTTCTTAAAATATCAATTGATTTTCATTATAATGCTCTCAAAGATAAACATATTCATAGCTATAAATAATATAAGTATTGGCGTGAATCAAAGGTATTAAAATAATCTGATGAAAATGAAGAACGTGTGACATAACGATAAAATCATGTGACAATCGTTTTTCTTTATCTACCTCACTGAAAGACTGAAAAATGTTCAAGTACTACCTAGATATATTAAAATTTATCTCAGTAATTTCTGTATGTACTTTGTACTATGTAGCACCTTCAATCATTTTACCTAACAGCTACTTAGTACGAAGGTTGTGTTGAAAGCAGTGACTAAAACGTTCCATTAAATAAACCGTTTTCGAAGACGTGAAAAACGCTGTCAAACGTCGTTGTGATTTAAGAGGAAAAAAATACTATATGAAAGAACTGAAACTAAAAGAGATGAATTAAAAAATATATCACTAGTATTTTAATTATTTAAAAAATGAATCTGAGTTTGAAATACACTCCTTAACACCTACAAACGAATGAACAATAAAGGTTTAAAAACTTAGCTTCTGGAAATAGTTTGGCATCGGGTGGGTTCGTTGGAAACTCTTGATTGAAAGTTCAAAACTGTACCTCCAAGTTACCTTGATTAATTTTCAAATTTGAAACTGCAGTAATAATATTTTTTTTAAAAATCATTGAGAAATGAACAGTATTTCTTCCTTTACCACAAATTGTAAATTGTTAAATCTATTGATAAAAAAGTGATATTTTTCTTAGATAGTGTATATTCGTGAATTGATTATATTTTCACATGATTTCCAATAATACTTTTTAAGTGTTCTGCATGCTGTAAAAAATATTGTGGATGGGTGTCAAGACCAAAGGTTGATTGCAAAATGGAAAAAACAAAACTGTTTTATTACCTTGAAACATTGCCAAACGGTGGTATATTTTTAAGACTAACTATTTTGCTTCTGTACTTCAAGAGTTAATATAAAATTTCACTCAAATTATTTAACATTTATATGTACTCGATAATACAAGTATTCTTGAAAAAAAAAAAATCAAAAGCTTATAATATACATGTGACGAAAAATTAACAATTTACGGTAGGTAATAAAAAATACTTATAACATTTTTTTTAATAAAGATGTAAGTTATAAATAATTTGAGCAATTTACCTGTAAGTTTAAAAAAAATAATGGCTATAGATCGCTTGAACCATGTGCACGAAAATATAATAACACTTTAAACTTAACATATAAATCTTTATAAATTTTCTTCAATATGTATTACCTATATCTTTATGGGGAGCTTTACACAATAAATTCTCCATTGTTCTTTTTTATAACCACTTATCACAGTCACATATAGTTTTTAGAGACGTGAGATAAAAAAACGAAATATCTTACGTACTACCATCATAATAATAATAAAATAGAGTAAAAATTTTGGTCAAATTTATCTTTCAAACAAAAACAACAGACATGAATACATTTTTCATTGTTTGAGAAGACATGCAGAAACAAAAGAAATTGTAAGTCGAAACAAAAGAAATATGGTCGTAGAATTCAGGTCAAGTTGAGGGAGGGTAAAATGATTATTAAGTTGTTATCCTATATTCATCGGTGATGTGCCATCACTAAAAGTAATTCTATTTTATAAACTGTGTTATGAGATAAATTAATTTCTCCCCATCTCCGATGACATGAAAGCTCCTTACTCTTGTTTCTTAGAAATATCTAACAAATATTATTAGGTTTATCTATTTGTGGATAATAAATTTCTGTTAATCTTTCTATTGCTTATAACTCATTCAATAGATTGAAAATAAATAACAGTAAATTATGGATTCGTATAGAATACATTATGACGCGTTTTATACTAAGTCGACTGATAGACTTTCTTAGAAAATAAAAAAATCTGTAGGCTCGAGTTCGATCGACTCTCAAAATCATTATAGCCTCAACGACTTAAGCGGTACACGTGAATTTCATAAATCATAATTTTGTCATGAAATTTGGAAATATAACGTCGTATCAATTTGTATCGAATGTCTTTTATTATTGTCTTTTATATGTCTAATACTTTTATTTTTATCATATTATCTTTAAAGACAAGTGTTCAAATAACAAGACATGATTTTCCACATTTTTTTTTAATATCAGGTATAAAGACAGAATCACATCTAATGATGGTTAACTTATAATAGCAAAATAACACTCGTATATTATCTCATATTAGCCTCGAATCCCATAATCCAACCACTGACCATCACGTATATCCCATTGTGTCATATAATTATGTATAATATTTTTCGCAGTACAAATGTAACCAGCACGTTTGTAATATATTATTACTAGCCAATGGCTGACGGAAGACCCGAGAAACATTTATTATACCTAATAAAAATATTCACTCACCGTGTGATAATTCAAGAGAATAAGTCAATAAACCCAATATCAATGTGCAACTTTTTCGCTTTTGGTTCCTGTATTTTTATTTGTTTATTTTGTCATTATTTTTGATTATTAAGGTAGGTATTTATTTATTTTTTATGTTAAATTTTAGGGTTAACTGGAAGACTTTGCTCAGCAACAATTCCGCCTTTTGGCTTAATTTTGCTAATTGTCACGTTTTGTAATGTTGTATATTACCTATTGTATATTTATGTAAAATTATGGCTATTAAAGATTCATTTATTTATCATTCTCACCACTATACCTATGGTGAAAACAAAATTTCGAACTAGTATAGTATTCTCTTTAAATAATAACATATTTTTATTCTTATGAACTTTTATTTGCTAAATATTTAATCTAACAGTGCTTTTCCTATTTATTGACTAATCGCAACTAACATTTACCTAATAAAGCAACAATCTGTAGCAATTTTTCAAGAAATTTAGGACTACATATTAACTTTAACTTGATACAAAATGCCACTTGATGTATTTAACACTGAATTAAACAGGATCTCATATTTTTACCCCACTTATTCTTAATAAAATAAATAAATATCTAATTTAAATTAAAAAATACCCCCTTTTCCTAGAAAAAATGGGTTCTTTCTTTACCAGATACAAGCCTCCTATATTTAAAAAAAAATGCAAACCAACTGATTGCTTCCTATCGCGCATTTGTGATACACCATCGAGTTTCAAAAATAATTTACAAATCACACTCATAGACATATTGAGTGGAAGATTATATGCATATCACAAAAATACTTTGCATTTTTATTTCTGCTAGACAATTTTTCTAGACATAATTCACTAATGCTGTAGGTAGGTACAATAAATCACCAACCACTCGACATCCTACTTAGCCACTGTCATGCAAAAGATACGTAATAAAATTGTAGTTTACCTTTTTACTCGAATGTCTGTAGTACCGCATAGGATGCAAGAGACACACATATCTATCTATGGCCATACAAACGAGGATTACTGCACTCTGTTGGCTTAGCGCACCACGGAGCAACGCCTGAAAGAAAAGGAATAGTATCGTTAAAATCATTTTCTTGTACTCTATGTTTTGTGTTTTCATATTTATTTATTTATTTTATTCTTCTAGCACATCATCATTCATATAACAAAATCAACAAATCAGTTCTACATAAGAAAACATGTGATAATATGCAGTGGCGAGATTTTCACTTTATAGTGATTTTTTGGTCTTGAATATTATTACCAAACATCCCAATGTAGCTTAAAAGTTTCAACTCTTCGAACCATACGAATTACTCATAAGTAGGTATTTTTGAAATTACAAATCAGATCTCTATCCTCATAAATAATTTAGAAAAAAAGGCTATGCACTCTGAAAAGAAACAAATTTATAATTAAAAAAAAGAGTGTTGATTTATATTTTGAAATCATTTTAAATATTGTTTCACAATCTTATTACTGAAATATTAAATCATGTTTCACAATCTTATTACTGAAATATTAAATTCATGAAAAAAAAGAGTGTTGATTTATATTTTGAAATCATTTTAAATATTGTTTCACAATCTTATTACTGAAATATTAAATTCAAGAAACAAATATCTTGAAATATGGTAAGTTTAATTATTTTTAGACCTTTAGGTAGATTAACAGTTTTCAAGAATTGATAAAAATACTAAAATACTTGATAGGTAAAATCCGCGATCAGAGTAGCCTCCCCCCTTCAGGAAATTATGTGTATCTTTTTTAGAAACCCATAATAAGAACACTGCAAAGGCTATAATAAGAACAATGCAAAGGCTATAATGAGAACACTTCAAAAGTTAAAGAATAGATCCCTATGTAAAAATATGATAAAAATCCAACACAGGTTGTGTAAAACTTCATTTTTTAACGTTTTTCATGTTCTTTGTGTAAGTACTTAAGCGTGTAGTCTGACGCCAGATGAGCAAAACTAGTAAATATTAAATTAAAGCAAATTGTACGTTGACACTATGACGTTTAAGGACGGTGATAAGTTATGGCTCACTGGCTGGAAAACGGCTAACTAAGTCCAATTACGATGATAAATAGTTTCGGATAACAAATATGTTCTCGAATAAAGGTTTCACCACAATATGATATAATGATATAAACAATTGTATCGACTTTGGATAAAGACAGGTCAAAAATAGTAAAACTTCGACAATATTAATATTAATTCAGCGATAAGGTATGGCATGTATTCCGAATGTCTCAAATTTTAGTGACACTGAGAAGAAAACTAACGTGTTTTTATTACAAGTAATAAGTCTACTGTCTACCACATCTGTGAATTACACCTTGATAGTACGGATGAAGAATGAATGAAAAAAAGTAAAATAAAGTCTTCCCAAGAAACCTGGTCAAAACTAATCGCTTATTGGTTTTTCAGCGTCAAATAACAGTTCTCATATATCAAACTTAATTAGATAGTTACCTACCTACTTACAACATTCTTCGAGAAACAAATTTGACTTTTTTCTGAAATTTTCAAAGGTTTTCATCTGAAACTAAGATCATCCGCCTCTTAACCTTTATCCTATATTAATTAAAATAAACGTTAAGCTTTATGTTCTCCCTACAGGGGGTGCTAGGGACAAACTTTATTATAGACATTACCGGCATTTAATAACTAAGAATTGCGTATGATAAGAATCTAAATATCTTCTTCTATCTGCGGGTATTACACGAACATTATAATAGGCACTTTTGATTTATATTACTGATAAATAGGTCTTTTTTCATAGAGGTTCAATAAAAATTATTGACATATGAACTAAACAATCAAAAAGATGGCACGGAAAAGATGGCTTGCATGCTTGTAAAATACAGATGATCTGCTAGCTTTTGCACATATAGGATAAGCCGTGATGGTTTAGCAATAGTAGTAGTGGATGTTTTAATATTTTTTTAGTGTTAAACGTCAATTTATAAATATTTGGAATTGTGAGAAAACAACCAACAACATAAAGTGATGATATAAAGAAAATAAGAAGGACCAGGTGACGGATATTAGCAAAAGATTAAAATTAGTATCGCACTGAATCTTTGCAGGCCTATATCCATCAGCGAAAAGATACGGGTTGAAGAGAAAAAATCCTTACTTAAAAAATAAACTACGTGTATCTATTTCTAATTATCAAAATCTTGATGAATACATAGGTCCTATGTACTTGGATCTGACATTCGACTATTAATCAAAAATATTATTAAAGATCATGTTTTATGTACTTACATATGTAGGCTTACTTCACAAACTATTTATACCTACATAGAGTAATATTTTTGGTTAAATAACGTAGCAATTCGATTTTGAAAATTGAATATTAAGCATTCTATCAAACTGAGAAATAACGTTTAATTATGAAACAAATATACCTAATAATTTACAACTCAAATAAATTCACAAGTTTCCTAACGCTAGCTACACCTTATAAAATATTTAAATTTGAATATAATTTTAGCCCAAAACGTCCTTAATAAATTTAAAATCACATTAATCTCTTCATTATACCACTTATAAGAGGATGAGGTTTGCCACCTTACTGCAATGTCTGTTTTTATCACATAAAGGACAATAATTATGGAGTATAACCTAGCTATTGTACATTTGTATTGACATATCTATTGAAGAATAATTATTTTCAAATAAAATATTTAAAACTTGAATCACTATGTTTATTTGTTACATTAATTTAAATTACGCTATCGCGATTTCAGTGCACTTGCACCATTGACGAGCTTTTCAAGACTCGCTAAGAATAATTACGCTAAGAATAATTACCTCAAGGACGAAATCACATTTCACATCTTTAAGTCCACGATGAGGTTTGTCACACATCCTGAATTTCTTAAATTTTTGTTGGAAGAGAGAAGACAGTTTGCATGTTAATAACACGTCGCTGGTCTGCTGGCTGCCCCATTTGTGATACACATATTATACTGTTATGATATGGTAGAACATAATTATAAAAATATCACAAATCAGTTCATCTCTGAAGCTGGTGATATTTCTGATGTATAATAGAACAGATATGTAGCTATCAGGTTTCATAATGTCAATTAGATCCCGTCATAATAAAACCCGAGTTTGTATCAAAATAAGAAAGCATTCCATGGGAATAAAATTGAATAGGTTCATATTACTAGCATATTACTAGCATAAACCTTTGGACAATAGACACACGATATGGCGCTTTTGAGCAAATGTTACGAAACACTCTACAAAGTGTCCTATATTGAAAAAAGAATGTCATGATATGAATAATGTTGATGATTACAAATTTTATATAGAAAATGTAAAATAATTTAAAAAGTACGACTTCAGCATTCCGAGAGACATCATTTTGCAATGGTGGTTTGCTTTTCGATCATCTCTAAATCCACATTCGTAATAAAAAATAATAATAACATTATTATATATCTGGCATTCACCGCCGCCCTCTAAAAATGTCCAAGGAGATAATAATGTATAGCTTTTTGTGTTTTCCACTCCCTTCTTTATTATGCTTTGATGGTAAAAACGGAGAAACTCATCCACCCGAGAAAAACGCCAAGGTCCGCGACATTTCACTGATATCCTCTACTATTTCTATACATTACATATACAGTAACTGAAATCTTGTTGCCTGTTACTAACAATCACTGGTGACAAATAGATTATGTTAATTTCAGAGGTCTCATACATAATAAAGTTTACTTAGAAATTGATGAAACTTACTCTGAGTACACATAATCGGTCATGCGTTTGTGATAATTCATCCAAATATTTGTATGTAATACAGAATAAAATTTAATTTGTTGATTTAATTACGTTAAGAAACCAAATAAGATAGATACCTTCCATACAATCAAATCACAAATATTTTGAAATGTTTCATTCAATAGAAAACGAATATATATCTTTTATTCAGCAACAAGCAAAATTGTACCCTTATAGTAAGGAAATTCAAATATAACTGTTCAAAACAGAGTTCAAAAAAAGGCAAAATTATTTCCTGGGAGAAAGCGGTAGGTATGCAAGAAGATATCAAGAAAATGGGCAAAAGAGTAAAACAGCAAACCATACTTAAATCTCTGCATGAAACGATTCAAACAAAAATTTCGGTGGTGTCAACCACCTTTGAGCATCTTGAAGGAAACAATTGAAAATTCATACTACTAGCATATGTACATTTTTAGAGTATGCCTAAACTTGTCGACAATCTCATATTAACACTCTCACTTGTTTCAGATGTGAATACAAAACTAAATTTTAAGCCTTTTGTCCTCCACTGCTTTTATCACATTCCAGATCACAATATTACAGTGATAGGTTATATGTGATTATTATATTCTCCCGACAATCTTCAGTTCGCTGGCATCGTAACTCACACGTTACATTATTTTGTGTTCATACGTTCACTTTCTTCACACAATAGAGAATAGAAATAGTAATAATAACAAGATTATATCACTCTAACATCAAACCGAGTGTATTATCGTCCTTTGTGACTTTAATTTTATACTTTAATAAAATTATTGATGTAGGTACTACATAAATAAAATAAAATCTTACAAGAATATAAAATAAAATTTTTACTGCTTAAGTTTTGCTACGTACCAGTTTTATTATTTTTTAATTTATTCAATTTTAAGGTCACTACCTTCAATGCAAGAAAAAGGCCTTCCAATAAAAGCTATCGAGTAGAAAAAATTCAAACGCAAACTACAAATTCTATTATTCTTCCAGCAACGTTGTTCTTGGAAATACACGTTACAAATAATATACGCTCACAACTTCAGAAATGTCATTGGAAAATTTATTTCAATTGTATAATCAGTATTCCCAAGATGAACATTGAAGGGTTTAATAAGAAAAAAGAAGAAGAAATAGCTCTGAGAGATCAAAAGAAAATATTCTCGACACAACAGAATAATAATTGCAGAATGTAAATTTACATTGTACAATACAAAAAAATGCAATATATCAAGTTGTAACACAAATTGAAGCCATTTCTACAAGACTAATGCAAGGGAAACTCTGTGAAGCATGCAGAACATTTTTCTTCATGATTGATTGAATGGGCCGCTGTAGAAAATAGGAACTGAGAAAAAAAACAAAACAACGCCTCAAATACAGTGAAACATTGATGTCTGATTCGATTATTTACTGGAGTGTTTCCAGATGACCGTTTCAACACAATTCAGATTTATAAGATTTTTTTATATTATTCAAAACACGTGGAACTGAAAATACGACTATCAACATGGTTTTGGACAGAATTTATACAAAATAAAGGTTGATCTGAGATTTATATTTTGAGTTAGAATATAAAATAGAACTAGACACAATCATTCTAGAAAGTTTTACGGTGTATATGCACATTACGTAAAATATATTTTAAGTTCTTCAGCCTCAAGGTAATGACACATACCCCGAGTTTCTTAATTTTTCTGGAACATTGAAGCTAACTTGTGTGTTAATTTTACACATAAAGATTTATATATAGGTTTCGAGCATTTCGCTAAAATGAAAATTGACAAATTTAACTCAGATTGAAGGAAGACAATATATTGAAAGTGTAGTTTCCTTTTTTTCATAGCACAGCATTTAACATAAGAAATGAACTCACACTTTAAATTACAAGCAATAAATTTAATTATCTTCCCATTTGTGATACAACATATGCCTAATCATAGGGTTATCATAGCAAAAATAAGTACTCGTTTTTAATTTTATCATACCTACTTAGAAAAATGATAACACTGTCTGAATCATAAAAGAGAGTCTATCGACAATATGATTTGAAACTCCGTCTTTTTGTTTAGATATATGAATCATTGCTGTCAGACTATCGACCATTTTTAAATTTTAGGAAAGTCCTACAACAAACAGTTTCTCGCATTTTCTAAAACAGGACAACTTTTAAAAGCCTTATAAGTAAACTAAATGATACTTAATGCATTAAACTAGCAGTACCTAACAATAACTTTTAGCGAAACAAATTCAAAAATTGTGTGAGTCAAATAGAAAATAAACGAAACAATTATCACGAATCTTTTTTATAAGACGGTTTTATAAATACTTTATTCCTAAATGAAAAATTCTTGTAATAATTTATAAATATTGGACATTTTTACTGTGTATAATATTCGAGATTTGTCGTTAGTTTAAAATGTGGTCCCCCAGTGCGCTGTTTGTTGTATAATAATAATATACTTATGAAAATAAAATGCAGACTAAGATTTTTTGATTGTTATTATTTCTGTGGAGGGTAGATTTGTTATCATTCTAAATGCATAGAGCTTAAAGCTTAAGATCAATTTTAATTTCACGTTCTTATGAGGATGAAAATAATTCTATAAAATATGAAGCTTCAAGAGAAATCGAGAAATTCTGATATCAATAATCTGTGTATAAAAACACTTCGATTCTTTTAATAATTTTCGATTACTTGTTTTTTTATGTCGGTATTCCCTAGAAGAGCAGCGAAAAAACTTATTCTCTGTATATATATATATATATAATGAGTTACAATCCATTGGATTGGTCTGCAACGAGTTTTGACTTATTTCTCCACTTTCTCTCATTCTCAGCTAGTCTCTTCAACTCCATATATGAGCCACAGCTCATGTCCCTCTTCAGTTGGTCCATATAGGCGTCTCTCGGTCGACCTCTGCCATTTGTGCCTTCGGTCCTGCCCTCTGCGATTGCGATGAGCAGTCCTGGGTGCCTGATGTTGTGGCCAATCCAATTAGCTCGTTGTTGGCAGAATCTTTTGAGGAGTTGCCTTTTTTCGCCAACCCTGGTTAACACTTCTTCGTTTTCGACGTGTTCCGACCAATGAATCTTCAGCATGCGTCTATAGCACCACATTTCAAATGCCGCTAACCGTCCGCTTTCCCTCTTGCTGATGGTCCACGTCTCGCACCCATATAACAAAATGCTCCACACAAAGGCTTTAGTGAGATTCTTCCTCACGCTTAGATCAATATTAGGGGATTCTAATATTTTGCATTTTTTGTTAAAGGCAATTCGTGCCTGGTTTATTCTGCTCACAATTTCTGATTTGGAGCGTCCGTCCTGGTTTATTCTGCTGCCCAAGTACACGAATTCTCTTACTTGTTTGATGCTCACTCCATTTATGGCAATGTTCGCAGTCGCTTCCTCCCTTCCAACGACCATACATTTTGTTTTATCTTTATTTATTTTCATGTTGTACTTTGACAACAGTATACTTTCCATTTTCCCTAAGGCTTCGTTCAGCTCCATCTCGGAGTCTGCGAGCAGTGCTATGTCGTCTGCATATCTAATCATGTCGACTTTTTTCCCATTTATTTTTACTCCTGTCCAGTTCTTCATTTCTTGTCTGAGTTCATCAATAGCTCGCTGTATATAGCAGTTAAAGAGTGCTGGCGACATTGAGCATCCCTGTCTCACACCTTGTTCTACCCTCGCTTCTGCGCAGCTCTCTCCGCTTTTAATTACAGCCATTTCATTCTTGTATAGGCTCCAGATTGCTCTTCTGTCCTTATAGCTATTCTCTGTGTTTATTTATTATTTCATGAGTATCATTTAATTGAAATCAGAATATTTTTAACATTTTATTCTATTATAGAAAATATTTTATTGATTCATTATGTGCATTCATAAGAAAGTATTATCTAATACAAAAAAGTAGAATACATTTATTTATTTATTTATGTTTCATTATCCCGTGGAGCACCCGATAAAGAATTGGTCTCCCACTCTTCTGCGTAAGTTTTCGAGTGTCCTGTAAAAGGCAGGTGTTCGAAAAAATTAAGACATTTTACATCCTAAATTCAGCGATGAGGTTTGCCACCCATCCTGAATGTCTTGATTTTATATTGGCACGAAGAGGACAGTTTGCATGTTTCTTACATGCAGCTGATCTGCTGGCTACCCTACTTGTGGGATATGCCGTGATGGTATAGTATAGTATAGTATAGTATAGTATAGTATAGTATACATAGTATAGTATAGTATAGTATAGTATAGTATAGTATAGTATAGTATAGTATAGTATAGTATAGTATAGTATACATAGTATAGTATAGTATAGTATAGTATACATAGTATAGTATAGTATGTTTCATTATTTATTCTTTACTCTACATTGATTACAACCAACACTACACGTTAATACATGACAGCATCCAAAACAATCTATATACTAAGGGGGAGAGTAGGTATATCGGAGAGACGCGTTTTTTACAACTTACCCAATATTCATACGAGATTGCTTAAAGTCTTATTTTTTTTTAATAACATCACGGCAAATCCCACAATCGGGGTAGCCAGCAAACCAATTGCTTGTAATAAACATGCAAGCTGTCCTCTTCATGGCAATAAAAAATGTTGACATTCAGGATAGGTGAAAAACATCATTGCTGAATTTTAGTAAAATGTCTTTATATTGTTTTTATTTTTTCGAACATCTGCCTTTTATAGGACACTTGAAAACTTACGGAAAAGAGTGGGACGCTAATTTTTTGCCAAACAATCCACGAAGTTGATGTTTAAACTTACATAATATGATCACTTTTATTTATATTTACTTATTTCCAAAAATATATAAATTTTCTACAATATGCTAACAAAATATTTGTTATTTTCTTATTATTGCAGAATCCCAAGAGAATCATTTTAATTCGTCAACTTTCAACATAGCAATAATATATTTCACAAGATGCGGTATTTTTCAGTCTAAGTTTAAGTCTATAATATTTTTATGGATACACTGAAACATGTATAAATTATTATAAGACGCTATAAAAGAAATGATAACAAATTTACTCAAAGTAAGCTGATACATTATTATTATTCATAGATTTATTACTAGTAGCTATTGAATGTGGAAGTTTATCATACGTAAGCTCTCATTGAAACCCTCGTAATTTTTTTTAAGTGTCCTCATAGCAAACCCTTGAATACATACATAAATTCAATTGGCTCATTGCCATAAATATTATAGATATGGTATCGTATCATGCAGTAGAAACAAACTTAATACATATACCTACTTTTGTAGGTATATGTACCTATTAAGTTTGTTTCTACTGACTTTCCTTTTCATTAAAATACATAATTCCTATATGAAAAAAAATGTAAGATATTAAATCCCTTTGTCCTTGATTTTTCATTTATTTTATTATTTGTATTAATTTCCGAGGCAATTTTTTTTAATAGGTAATGATTTTTTAATAAATTATACATATTCGATACCTATACGTATGCACTATAGATCTTTCTTCGTAGAAAACAACCTTTCGATGTTGTCATCGATGAATTATTATTTGATATCTGTAAACCCATTCCCCTTTAATTAAAAATTAACTTAAGATTTAAGTATCTAACACCCGAATTCATAGTCGTTACTTGAGTATTTCCTGACACTTGAGTGCTAGCCAAGTAGCGGTTTTCATTTCATAGTCATATAAAACTTACCCAAGTAGTACTCAAGTACCTGTGAACCCCAAGTCGTCGACGGACACGACTAGAGTGTTACTTAGAAATGTCAAACGCCATTTGATGTATTTTATTTTGCTGTTTTATAGTAATTTGCCTTTAATAAGGTATATAGTGTGCAAAGAAACTTTTTATAAATAAAAGTATTTACTAAATAAGTAATAAATGCTATTTAAACATTATTTATAAATTTTTATACATAACAACATAACATGATCGTCATGTCAGATAACAATGCAAATATTATTACTCAAGTAAACGACTATGAATTCGGGTGTGAATGATGTTGTTTTTCGTAAATATTTTTTCATAAATTTGTCGTTATTTTTGGAAAATCTAAATTTTTATTATTTTTCATAAATTTTGTGTAACTGGAAACAAATTTTAATGACCAAATAGTAATTTAACAATGATTTTAATAAGAAACCTTTTATTATAATATTTACAAGTATTAATGATAATAGTCCAAAACTACTGTAAAAAATAAGTTGTAGCATATAAAGGTAGACCTATATGGAGTTTCGTTCTCTCTACTTCCCCACTGGGGATACAGCGTAAGAGAAAAAAAGGTTAAAAAAATAAGAGTAGAGAATATGTATATTACTTTATCTTTCCACATAATTATATAATATATTATGAATTCATCTTCATATTTCGTATTTATGTATGTTTGTGTACACAAGGCAAAACATTGCAAACATATTTTCACGGAGAAGTAATTGGATCAATGAAGGATATTGGAAATTATAATGTAAAAGGAAATTGAGTTAAGGAATTAAGATAAACGGTCTGGTTTTGTAGGAAATTCACATATTATATTGGAATAATATTATCGAGATTCGTCTGAGTGCTGTCAAGGGGGAAAATCAAAAAATAAACAGTTCGTAGGTTCGTGGTTCAAGACCCATTACGCTTCCATAGCTTATCTTCATCTTCATCACTTGTTTTTCGTGACAAAATATTTTTAGGTATTCTCTTTTATTATACATATAAGGTGCCCTTGAGATGGATGCTCCATTAAACAGCTCCGAATAAATCATCCAATATACATACGTACATATAAAAAGTAGGTACCTACCATTTTTGTTCCAGTCAGCTTGTTTGTTTAAAAAATGCATTTATATATAATTTTACTTATTTTAAACCTCATGAATCAAAACATTATACATGTCAGTTTTCCTTTCAATGCTCTATTTGGGTAAATAATACAATGTACCTAATTTGTGATTTGAAAATTTGTAGCGTTTCTTTTTTGCAAGGGAATGGCGCAATAGTGTATACTGTCAAACAGGTCACTAACACTTTAGTATGCTAAAAAATAATTCATTCACAATTGTGTCGGTGTTTGGGCAGTAGAATTCCATAATTAAATTAAATACATTTTTTTCCAATTTATAGATGAAAATTGAGAGAGACATCTTTCAAGATTGACAATGTCCTTGAAAGACTTTGCTTTTTTTCTCAAGACTAAGACATTTCTGGTAAGAGTGGAATCTTCGCTGGTCCACATGTTGAGTGTAATAATTGTTAACATATTATGTTATGACTGTTTGATTCTTTAATATAGTGAAAATAAAATAAATAAATAAAATAAAAAGACGAAAGAGGTCGCTCTCAATTAAAAACTTTAAAGTGTTAAAAACTAATTTGTTTTCTAATTTCATTTATAACTAAACAAATAAACATCAACAAACATAATAAACTTATTTTATTTTTTTAATAGGTTCAAATCTTTAATACTCGTTAAACATCAGTTGTTACGTGTTTGAACCTTTGAGTTTATCTAGGGAGTTCTCTGTCTATCCCACTAACGATGCGTGAGAAAATAAATTTATAAATAAATTCTTATACTATAAAAATAAACAAGAGTCCTGACTCATCACAAATATTGTATGAAATATTATTTTCATATTTAATCAATACACAAAAGATATGCATGAGATGACGTATCACACACCGTAGACGCAGCTTTTTTCTTCGAATAAAAAATAATAATAAAAGCATTGTTCTCTACAACAAGAAACTTCTAGTATCAAATTATTACTATATCAACAACTTAATCTTTTTGTCTTTGAAGATCTTCAATATTTTATTAAGAAATGGAATATCATGAACTTGGATAGATCGTGACAGAATTAGAGCGCCATTAAATGAAATCCCTCGTCTGTAATAAAACCAAGGGGTGTCCATGTAGGAGATTATCGACACGATGAAGGGATTATCAGTGACTTTCGACAAAAGAGGATGTCTACAAGAAAACACTTTACGAATAAAAAAATATATCTTTAATGTCTTCTTTTCCCATCCACACTGATTCAGCTTTTGTTGCACTTAACAATATATGAGAGAGTCTATAAGTTGATTCTTCTTCATGAATCTTGAGTTAATATCCTAAGGCTTAGTAACGTCTATTCTTCTCTTAATGTGCTGGCAAATTTACTGACAAACATATTTTATAACAGATTCTTTGAACTTTAATCTTTTCTATTTCCAAAGTAATGTTTCTAGGTAGGTATTTTTTTTAATACAACCACTTAATCATAATTATCTCATTTATTTTGATTCTACACAAGCAAGCAACAATTTCAGTTCTAGATTTTTTTATATCTAAGTATTTTTAACAAAAATTACATATTCATGAATAAATCAATACTTTATATTTTTAAGTACAGCAAAAAGCAGTTCTTGTGCCACTAATTTTATTGGGGTAAGAGTTATGTATTGTGGCTCTTTAAAATATAAAAAAATACTTAAAGGCATATAATTATTTAATATTTATTACTTTTGTGCCATGAGAAAATTAGCTTTCACTTACTAAATATATGTTTAATTTGATAGAATGCTCTCATTTTAAAATATATGTTTGAGCGATATTAGAGGATAATAAATGCCGAAAAATAAATCAATTTATTGATAGTAAAAGCTATATTAAAACTTAAAACATTTAATAAAAATATTTTTTACACGTGAAAAATCCAGTAGAAGATAGACACGGGCTAAAAAAATGAAAGAAGTTTGGCACATATTTTAATTTTGATTATCCGCCTAAGGTATAATATTGCTAAATAAGACTTTAATCAAAAACGGCTTTCATGGTATCTATCTAAAGTAACATATTCTCTTAGAAATATTCATTGATCCAAGCTTAAAAATATCCTTGATTATTGGTAATATTAAGTAATAAAAAATCATGGGTTTTTTATTTGAAAATATTTCTATAAAAGCTAATAGTGGAATCTTAAATCATCAAAGAAATTCAATGTCCTCATTTTCTCCTCTTTAGATCATCATATAAATGACATCAAAATTACCCATCAAATACATGAGCCTTCTGAACCCTCCAGCACTCAGGGGAATAAGACAACAAGTCACTATTTCAAAACTAATTTGTTATAAAGTTTCTAAGAAAGATGAAGCCTTCAGCAATGATATTTCAGATTCTCTATTAAATCACTGAAAATATTTTACCAATTCAATATTTTAGTTTCATTATTACCGTTTTAATTATCTTTCTTATTACGGTAATGTACCCAGATTAAATAAGTACTCGTTTTCTTGAAAGGATTTCATTGTATGAAAATAAATTTCAATACGCATCTGATTGGTATATCGATGACGGTTGTGGTGTAGAGCAGTGGTCTACAATTTTTCGTTGACGAGGACAAGTCAACGTTTGACAATTTTACCGCGTCCCGCTGAGAGGGAAACGTTTTAGTTCTCAGAATTCAATGATTTTCTTAACACTCTAAACTTCTGCCCCCCCATCGCCAGATTTTCAAAAAGGTATGGGAATTTGACATATTTCAAGATCTCTTCGGAGTTGTTAAGAAATATTTCACCAAAAAAGACTGACTTTTATGTTCCTTTCGCTGGCAATAAATTGCTCTTACCTTTGAGTCAAAATGTCCCAGATTCAATTCCCAGCCAAGGCAGGTGGTATTTTTGAAAGTGTTCTAGGTTTGGGTGTTACATGTACATATGTTTAGTGAATTATACATATATTATTATGTGTATCGTGGAATAAAAGATTCTTACCTTATTTTGAAAATATCTCTAAAAACTTTGTAAGGTATATGTTATGATACATAAATTTAAATAAATTCCTTCGTACAGTTGATGTTGCAAATTGTCAAAATTGACTGAAATTATGAATAGATGACGTATCCGATGAATGAAGATATTTTTTTCTTGATCATGTTAATCAAATTCTGAAGGACGGACACGTGTTGAGTAGGAGAAATTGGCGTACGTATATGAGATATTGTTTGAATGTAGAGCAAGTGAAAGAAGTAGGTATATAAAGATTAATATATATGGCGTTCCATCTTCTCTGCCTTCACGCTTAGGACGCGGCGTGAGGGTATAGTAAGATGGAGATGGAAGATAATTTTTATGCTCTCATATTCCTCCAACTCATATCATTCATTGATACATTTTCGCAAAAGATATATAATAATAAATATTTAATTAACAGTCTATCTTTTTTATTTATATAATCATATGCTTACCATTGCTTCCTTCTGTGTGAATAAAAACAATAATTTGGAGGCAATAACGTCTTGGTCGACACTAATTGTCCTTGTTTCAAATTTGAATCTTTGAAAAAACAAGATGTACCTACTTTTAAAATAAATATCTTAACATCATTACATTTATGTCCTTTCTAAAACAATACTCGTAAGACATATAGGATAGGAGACATACCTTGTCGCTAAAATGAAGATTTTTATATATTCTATGTGATATTTTACTTATTTTTTATGGCTTTTTATTTTTCTCACCCTTTTTTACGTTAATTTTACAAAAAGTCAAAAAATACGCGAGTCAAATTTCACTAGGAATAAAACCTATTTTAAAATTAAACTTCGATAAATATTTTTGTTATTAAGGTACTACACAGAATACACCGTTGAAATGTGGTGTGAAAATTAGTGCAAATACATTACGTATTTTTAGACTGGCTGTGATTTCGTCGTAGCCGTTATTATTATTGCCGTAGGCTTTCTACAACTTCAGCAGATCGGTTGGAAGTGGAGAGCCATGAATAAGGTATATTTTCGAGTGGTGTTTGCACATATTTCACTTGTGCTGAGTTGATAGAATTTTTTCACTACTAACCATAGAATATATATTATGCGGCATTGGCATATTAAAGCCTTTGTTTATACTCGACAGAACCTATCCAACCTAGCGTCCTACATTTTACATATCAACGCAAATACAGAAGTAATAATATGAAAATTCAATTTTAATATACTTATTTTGTAACAGCAAATTGAAATACTTATAAACTAAAAATTATTTAAAACTCATCAATATTCATCTTTTTAAGATGCTTATTCTAGCTTAATGTGAAATTTCTGGTAATAAATATGTATAATATTTTTTTGCTGATTTCTGGGTATAATTGGGTACCATTAAAACTGAAAATTTTGTTGTTTTTTGCACTGAAATAGATACTTAAACTAAAGGCAATATATTGTTGAGGGAAAGGGCACTCACAAAAACGTGCACACTTTAGAAAAGAGTATGTGTTTATATATCCCGTGGAGCATCCGGTAAATAATTGGTCTCTCACTCTTCTCCGTAAGTTTTCGAGTGTCCTGTAAAAGGCCGGTGTTCGAAAAAAAAAATCAGCGATTAGGTGTGCCACCCATCCTGAATATCTTGATTTTATATTGGCACGGAGAAGACAAATTGCACGTTTCTTACATGCAGCTGGTCTGCTGGCTACCCCACTTGTGTGATATGCCGTGATGGTACAGTTTATGTACATTTTTGTAGTGTAATTGAGGCAAATTTATATAAATTATATTTTTTTCGTGAAAATAATGAGTCGTGTGACAAGGGTAAAGTATGAGACTATATAAAAGTCTACTTTAGTTGGCCTAGATATGGTCTATTCTTTACATGCCTTTCAAGGGTTAACTGTAACAAATTACTTAAATCTCCAATGGATAAAAAATCATAATGTGCTTCTTCAAATAAATACCTTTGGACTAAAGTCAAAATTGTTCTCACAAGATAAAGCAGCAAAAAGGATATAAGATGCTAAGGTAGACAGACTAAGGAGGATTTATCTTTTCCAATGTTATTATTATGTGCCTGTGTATGTTTATGATTTATTTTGTGTTGACAAGAAGATGTTGTCAAGGTTTTCAGAAAGAAATTGTTTTACTTACCTCACTTTAATCTTGACAAGCCTGTCACCTTTCGTTATGTAATCGAATACAATCTCATAGCCTATCAACATTACGTGAGCTTTCCATTGGAACTTTTTTTTTAATCAATAACCCTTAATAATAAATTTTTATTTTCTATTTTTGTTCAACATAATTTCAATGAAGATTTTTTGTTAATTAATCCTACATAACAAAGACCTCAATTGATAATAAGAAATTAATGGTTCTCTAATTTCATTTGTAACTAAAGCGCCACTTTTTTATTCAGTAATAATATATCTAATGAAAAATATTAGGTATATCACAATCATCTTATATCCAATAAGTGAACAGGGTGTCTTTGAATATAATACATAATCTTATCTGAAAGTGATTAATAATTTTTTGTGAGACATATTTTTAAAAGTAAGAACAAATTGAAATTATCAATCGAAATTAAAATTGAAAGAATTTGAGAGTCGGAATAAGTGTGTATTTTATTTTTAACACAAAAATATTCTATTACGAAAAATTATATATTGGAAAACATCAAATATGCTGGATTTTGAAATTGAATATTTTGTACACATTGATTGCGCGCAATAGTGTGTATTTATTTTAGTTTGACTGTTTTATGACTATTTGAAATATTTTCTCTAATATTAAAGAAATAATCTGTTATGTTTGTATGTTGGATGATTTATTCTGCGTCGTTTGGTGGAGCATCCATTTAAAGGGCGCGGGAAACTATGTTGTAAGAGCGATGTCTTCAACTTGCTTCATAACGACGCGACATAACGAGATCATTTGAAACTTATAACTTTAATTATTCATTGTTATAAAAAAAAACATTGTCGATCTCAATTGTTCGTTTCACTCGGTTGAAATTGTTCAGCACTTGAGAGAGATTATAAGACACTTTATTATAAAAATTTCCAGATGTATGACTTTGAATAGGAAAAGCGATTAAGCAATTAATTGAGCACAGGCACAATGGTCAATTTGTCGAGTTATTAATGACTTATACTACTTCTACCACTTCTTAATTAACAAAGTTTTAAATCTCTTCTCATACCTATTAGGTAAAAAGAAGAAGTGACACTTGATAATAATATATATTCTTTGAGTGACTTAAATACGAACCTTTAACAAAAGATTCATTCGCAAAAAAATATTTCTCTCCATTTTATTTTACTACAGATACCTATAAAAATTACTTCGTGTTTGAAAAGTTTACCAATATAGATGCGTATTTTTGTATTTTCATACACGTTTATTTAAATATTTTTTTATACCATCAATTCATCAGAAGCTACCTTAAAGAGGGGGTGTACGAAACGCAAACATCCAAAACCTACCTACGTGACTTGACCACATGGATCAAATATTCAAAAGTGGCGTAGGTACATGTATGAGAAACTGAATAAATGCGTAGGAAGTGAAAGAATTCCGTTCTCTCTGCCGACCTCACCTAGGACATGGCGTGATGGTGAAGATAGATATATATTTATATGCAGGCGTTTTATGAGTTTTTCGGTTTATTAGAGACATTTGGAATACACGTTTAATAAACTCATCTATTCATAAATATCAGCCAAGGATCAAACGATATATATCTAGGAATTTTACTTATAGACATCTCAGAACTTATCTCTAAATACATTATAAAATATTAAAATCTGATGATTCAAATTCACTTCATTTATGAATGAGATAATATGTACCTACAACAAACATTAACATGTATAATGTAGGTAGGTACCTACTTTGAATTTCAAACACGTTCGTGATAATATTTTTGTTGCCACCAAACTCTACGTAGGTACCTACCTAATATTTGCTCTCTCCTGTGCAAATATAAAAATATTATTTGCTTAAACTCTCGCTCAAATAAAATAAATTCTATAAATAAAATATTATGTTTCGTGCAACGATTGGTTTTCACGTAGGTATGTTTGTTCAAAATAATAAAAAAATCTTCTAGGAAATACATTATACTTGTTGATATTCTTTGTATATGTAGGTACCTTTGGGATATTTATATGCTCACCGATAGAAGATTGATTAGGTACTTTTTATTCTGTTTTCATATAAATATCCACTTATTTGAGTGATGAAACATAATCAAGAGATCGTTTCCAATATCTACAATTATTGTACTTATCATTTTATTTGAATTTAAGATTTTGTAGAATATGTAATAGGAAATACAATGAAATCTATTTAGAATCGTAATTGAATAAAAAAAAATAAGCACCTAAATATTTTAAATTATTTTAAAATACAAAATTAACATTGTCCGTTGTTTCACAATTTTAACATTGAAACATTAAATTAAAATTGAATGTCTTATTTATGAATTACATATTACATAGTGTTAAAAGATATTTTGGAGTTATGTGATTTTATCAAAAAAAAAATTTTTTTGTTTTCTATTTAATATCGATTTTTATTGACAGAACTGAAAAACTGAAGATATTTTTTTAGAGCATGAAAAGAGAACTTACATGAAATGAGGAGACAAGTACTTCTTTGCCAGAATATTTTTTTAACTCACAAACTTTTTCACCAAGTTGGACATATTGATAATAAGTACGTACCTTAATGGGTACGTATATTTTTACAAAAGGTTAGAAAATACATTTATCGATGATCGTAGTTGTTTTTTTATTATCATCTTTGTGTACATACCGTTAAAAGATATCATAGAAATGGCCAGATTATAAGATGGAGAGAGGGGGAGCAGATCACCCGGTGCAAAAAATAAAGAGTAAATGCATAATTATGATTCATGAAATCCAGCTTTGTATAAGAATACATATATGTATACATAATTATAATCCAAATCACTCCCCCAGCTCATATCTGGGTGCACTATTTCATCTTGTAACAGAGTACATTGAAAAATAATCATAATGTATACATCTTTGATGATAAATAAACATTTTTGTACTGGTACAATATACATTTTTGTATTATAGGATAGCCTTTCGTACAAATTGATCCTTTTATGTTCATTACATCAATCATGATTTTTTGAGATCTATATATGATGATACAATCCATTGGATTGGTCTCCAACGAGTTTGGTTTTTCTTCTCCATTCGTCTCTATTCTCAGCCAGTCTTTTCAGCTCTACGTATGAGCCACAGTTCATGTCCCTCTTCAGTTGGTCCATATACGCATCTCTTGGTCGGCCTCTGCCATTTGTCCCCTCGGTCTTACCCTCCGCGATGGCGATGAGTAGTCCTGGGTGCCTGATGTTGTGGCCAATTCAGTTAGCTCGTTGTTGGCCGATTCTCTTAAGAAGTTTTGAGATCAGTATTAATAAACTCATTACATACTTTTAGTAGGAATTTGAATTAATATATTATTCTATAAAAAAAATCTAAATATACACGTACGTATCTAAAACATAATATGTACAATTGTACATGTTACAATGTCACGCTCCTTGTCCTTATATTTCTCTACATTTTCAAATCGTACACATATTATTATTAAGTTTATTTATCATCAAAGGGTTGTTATTTCCAATGATTTATCTTGAAATTCATAACACGGCACGTGTTTATTACCACACCTTCCTATATTTACAAAGGTTCTCTCATAATAAACTTTATATAATTTAATATATCATTTAGCTTGTTCACATGTTAGCATGTTTTTATGTTCGCTAAAGCTACTTATATAAACAAATGAACAGAATAAATCAAAATCTAAGAATGTTTAATTATACATACCTACTGAACTTAAAATCAAACACTCATATCTTTGATGCAACTAATAACTGATTTTAATTTTTCTTTTTTTTTGTGATTTTGTTGATATATGGTGGTTATTAAAAAAAAGTTTTATATTCAATCTTATGTGACCCTTCTGTACATCAAAGAATGGATCTCCCGCTCAAGTTTCCCAGTTCCATAAACCAATAATACCATATTCCAATATGTCACTAAAATTTTGAAGAAGTATGGCGGTTTGAAAAATATGAAATATGATTTGATCCAACTACAACGATGTTGAAAGGTGTAAATGTCCTGGCTAAGAATATCAGAGAGTGGACCAGAATCCAGAAGATGGAAGAGCTGTTCCGGCTAGCACAAGACAGAGAATTCTACGCATGAGTGATAGCCGACGTCGGGGGACCTGACATGGCATTTTAAGAAGAAGCAGTGTGGCGTTTTATAGAAAACTCAAAACAAATAAGTAAGAAATTATTTTAATTTCAAACTATTCAAATTCCCTCAGTTATGGGATATGCCGTGATGGGGCAGTAGGAGCAATTCAGCAATGAGATGTGCCGCCCATCCTGAATGTATATTATAACCGCTGGCTACGTCCACTTGCGGGAAATGCCATTATCAATAAATCTTTGAATTTTATACAGTCAATCAATTTTCTAACAACGCGGCATATTAAAAGTTGCATACATTCATGAAACAACTTTGATAAAACCTAATTTAATAAATTTGTTAGAAACTCGTTGTTTCTCTTATATACAGTAATATATCAGGTAGATTTGCGGTTGACAATTTGTATCAAAACAATATATCTACCTACAAACATCGGTATGTAGTTTGATAATAATAGTTTGTGAGAGGAGTTGTTTCACACATAATGAAGTGTAATTATTATGTAATAAATGACTTAATTAAAAGTTACCTTTATGTTCGAAGGATCATTAACTTGGTATTTAAAAGCATATATTGTGTTAATAGTTCCCGCAAGTTCTACTTTGTTAAGGTTTTATGGAAGTTGTATAATATTGTTCTATATTTTTAATTTTTACGGTGAATGACTTGTGAAGAAAATATTCTGCAAATCTTTTTTATAAGTAAATTACATAATTATCACATATGTTTTATATTGGGAGTTAGTAAGTTAATAGGAAGTCAAATTCAAAAATAATTTTGTTCATCCCTTCTTACCAAAACCTTTGTTACATAATTTCCATATTCATAATAATATCTTACACAAAAGTTGTTTACATTCCTTCAAGAGAAGAGTATTAAGTTTTTTTTTGTTAAAACACGAGTACTTAATGAAATGAAATATTTTTATATACATATTTAATGTACCGACATATGAGACATGTATTATGTATTCATATTATTCATCACCATACCTTGAACTGCTTTAACAAATTGAATACAAAACTACGTCTCGTACCTTGGAGATGTTCCAAGTTACTTTCCACACACACAATACACGTCACTTCATCATGTCGTTGGTGCAATTTACCACCACTGTGAATGTCAAAACATCTTGAACAGAAGTTTCTTGCAAGTGATACGTATTCAAAATACATATAATTATTACATCATAGACAGTCGCCTTCTCCTAACCACAAAATGTTATATACCCACACGGTTGACTTTGATTAATTGTCTATGAAAAAAGTAAAGAACTTCGGAACTACCCCTAGTTGACTTTATTATTTATGACAGAAAAAATGAATTTGGCAGATGAATGTTTGTTCAAGTTATGTTCTTATAAGAAAAACGTTTAGTTCTGTGTTTGTATTTACTATTAAGTAAGTAACTACTGTATTACATTGTGCTTTGTATATTTTCTCCTTGATGTTTTTGAATATCTACACGTTTTCTTTACTTAATGTTCTATCACAACAGTGAAGGCACAGGGTATACAACATTTAACAAAAGCGGAAATCCAGATTTGGATGCAAAAAGGAATATCAAAATTTACAATAACAGTCTTAATAAAATTTATTTGAATAGATTATTAGAATAATGAAATCATCAAATTGTACAAGTGTTTTTTACACATAAATGATTCCCTAATACACTGTTGTTCAAAATAATGATAATGTGTGCTACAATACAGTATGTTTCAACGTTATATCTGTTAACAAGCGATAAGTTCTGTGCCTATCTATTAAATGAAATAATATAAAAATACCAACATCTATACCTATGTATGAACCGATTTCTGATAGGATAAGACAGGTCTCGCACAAAATTTAATGACCTACTAGTGAAGCTCTAGGTAATGTCTCAAAGTTGAGTCTGTTATCCTATTTTCTTCTACCTTTCCATAATTCATAGAAGTAAACATGTACTAGTTGTGATAGCAGTCTGAGTAGAAGTAGTATTGATTTGAAGTGAAGCAGGAAAGTGTTTTCCTTTTACAGTTTTCCTTTATCGGATTCTAGAGCTGAGCGGAAGGAGTAAACTTCCGAAGAAATAAACACGTAGTTTATGGGAAATTCTTATCGATTCTCGCAAAATACAAAACTGGAATGTTTGCGATAAACAAATAATATACGAAAAAAATTATCAAAAATAAATAACGATTCACTATTACTTACTACGTGACTGAAACAAATTGATTGGTTTTATGTTGTAAGAATGCTTTTACCCTGGTTCTTGAAGCAAATTAAAAATTTAACTATGCTTATAAGTTTTTTAGTATTCTAAGATGTTTTTTTTTTTTAAATATGTTTACAAATACCAGCTCGTCGTCGGTACAACCTACATCATTTTGTATGAGAAAATAAGATCACTTTCTTAGACATCTTTTTCTAATAGGTATGTAAATCTTGTATTATATTCTAGTCTAAAACTCATAAAGACTGAGGACTTCATAATAAAATTGTCTATTTAACTCAAAGGCATATAAATGGAACAACTTTCCGACCAAGCATGGAGAGGAATGTGTTCACTTTTCGTGGATACCTTTTTTTTAAAAAAAAAAAGATATATCTGGGTTCTGTTATAAACCCAAATACAACCTTATACACAGTAAGCTTCTAAAAGCTTGTGTCGTGAAAGGGGAGTTTGCCGGCATCTGGTATCGAACCACGGACCCCTTGTTCATGAGGCCGAGACTCTACCTCCAGGCTACCGACGAACTATACCTGGTAACTAAGTAAGTACCTACTACAAAGTTGTAATATCTTGAATCCGGTAACACAGTCAATATAAAGAGCATTACTTAATCAACAGTATGTGGGATAAACGTCCTTAAATAGAATAAAAAATGAAACACCAACACACAAATGAATTTAAGTATTAACTTGTAAGTTTATATTTATTTAAGTTAATAAACAAATATACCTACGTCGTGATGGTTTCCGTTAGTTAAATAGTGATTGATAAAATTTCCACTTTCCGAAAAGTAAATAAATAAAATTAACAATCATAATTCGATAAAACAAAACTTTGTCCAAGTGACTCTCTGACTTAGTAATCAAATTGAACTTCTAGGAAACCGTTGAGCATCTACATAAATAATATACTGTTTATAAATATTGATAGAAATTTAATTATTTAATTTTAACTGCGCTCGTTTCGTTCTCAGACGATGAATTGTTGGGAATAAAATATTTTGATATTATATGTAAGTATATATAAATCGAACATTAATGAATCCATAAGTACCTACGTGGATTTCTCAGTAAAGAATAGGTATTTTTTACTGAGAAATTTACTTTCAGTTTTCGAGTGTCCAGTAAAAGGCAAGTGTTCGTAAAACCTCATGCAAAAGATAATCAAACTAAATATATATTTGTTTTATTGTCATGAAGAGGACAACCTTTATGTGTGTGTTCACATTCTGTTAGTCCGCTGGCTACTTCACTTGCGAGATACGCCGTGATAATATAAAAGTTTTAGCAGCTGTAGAAACAATATTGATGAAATTCTTATTCAAAAATTTACATTTATCTATATAAGAGTTTAAGTTTTATTTCTGAAGAAGACCTTTTATTCCTGTAATGGAGACAAAGAAAAACCTCTGCGCTCTTCGAAACTGGCCGTGAATAGACTCACTGAGCCCAATAGAGCCGATAAGTCTAACTTCTATGAGAGGGCCTTTGGTGTTGTAAGACCGTGACGATGTGGAATCGTCTACCGGTGCCATTGAGAGATAGTCAGACTGTCACCAGCTTCAGAAACAAATTAAAAACTGAACTCTTTACTGGCGCCCTTGAGACAGTCAAGGGACTGTTGAACGGCGTTAAAAATAAAATCATCCAAAATCATCATCAAAGCTTGAGAAAAAGAGACATTGTTAATTCGCACAGTATGCCTGAAAACAAAATTATTATAAGGTGCTGAAAAAACTGAAATCGTGGAAAGTATCCTGCCTTGCCTTTTATTCATATATTAAAACTGCAACATTCTCAAAAGCACATTTCATTTATTTTTTGCGTTTATAAGATTGATAAAGTAAGTACAAAGAAAATAATTTTTGAATGCAGTTCTCAAATCTGTCCCGACTATTTTTTCGAAAATTTCGAAATTTCCTTTGTCGTTTGTTTATGGGTAGGTGGCCTTATAAATAATGGAATAGGGTCTTCACATATTTATGTAGGTATTTAGTTCATGATGAAATCCAATAAATAAATTATCTTAAAGATAGAAGGAATAATAATTGAATATTATTTGACATAATAAAATAATCCCTCTAGAATAAACTCGGTAAAATGTATTTGTTCGTTCGAGAATTCATTATTAATTGATTTTGACTTTCGCGTTGTATTCCGTAAATAAAAATATGTAATCAAGTTAACATCCAGTTAATTTAATAGCCAGAAAACTTCATTATTTATTAATTCAAAATTAATGCTTTTTGACAGAAACCGAAAACCGGGAGAAAATTCAGTGTTTTTTTTACTTAATTACGTACCTACCACGAAGTACCTCAGAGCTTTTGAAAAATGGGGTATTTTGTACATATAAAGCAAAAGGAAAGAAACTTGATTAAAAGCATATCAATCTGTATAAAAATAATATAAATTTGTTAAAACATTAATATGCAATAACATCAAAGATAGAAATGAAATTTTTCTGTTTGTATAAATTACATTGTTTGTTTTTTTAATATGAATTCGGATTTAAAACAAATCTAAAAGTTACAAATTTTACGTAATCGTGAAGGTATAGTAAATAGACCCCGAGACCTCTTGGTTTGTAGCTCAAGACTCCACTACCAGACAATTGATCAACTATAATCACAACAATTTTTGTAAAGTTGATCACCTTTTTCTCTCCTGCGAATTGTTTTTATCAGATAATATTATAGTTCAAGCTGTAGCTTCATTATAAGATAAGCACTTACAATTGAAATGAGTTAATACATTTTATATAATAATAGATTTTACAATATATTATCCAATAAAATGTTTTTAATAGGCAAAACTCGTAATGAATTTGGGTAAACAGTCAGAGAACAATTTTATTAATTTATTCTGAAAAATTCGTTTGATACCCAAGAGCCATAATAATGGGTCTTCTGGGTATTTTATTTCAACTTTTATATTTACTTTTATTAAAAATGTTATGAAATAATAATTGAATATTTGAATCCCAAGGTATAAATCAAAAATGAATATTCACATTCAATTAATTTTAATAGACAATAACGTTTTGTTAAAAAGCAATAACTGCTAGAACATGGAATCTGAATAATCTTGAGTAGTGTATATGTATCATAATTTACCACTCAACATGTTAGATGTACAATCCTTCTTAGTTCATCAGAAAACAAACGTACTCAATTCCTACCAACTTTCTTATCTATACAGCTATTTCTGTCCACTCCTAATTTTAAGCTTTCCCTAGTCATGTCCATCCTGAGCTTTTTGTAACCAGTCACTGGCGATTCTTCTAATGTCACCAGACCACCGTGTAAGAAATCTTTCTCTACTTCTTTTGTCTTCACGAGTTTCACATCACCACTATGTTAGTTGATATGGGAGAGAATCTTCAAAAATACAACTTTGTTCACCTGAAGTTAAATAATCACAAAGTTCCTAACAGTTTATAACCATTGTTATAGTGAGAATGATATAATTTATTATCTACTATCCCAACGAATTTACACATATTTCTATCTACACCATCAGAAAATTTTACGAGTGGGGTAAACCAAAATGATTAGCAAAACAATACAAAATACTAAATAAACATTATCATATTTAGCGAGACACTTGATATGATAATTATTTAAATACCTAAATTGTTAAAATAGTGAGTGTTAGTACTTATTGTCAAAACGAGTGGAAGCCATTCTTTGTTGATGTGATTGAGTGACTGAGAGCTATCGACAAGTAAAATCACTTATCTTACTTCGCAATTTATTGCAAAGAGTTCAAAAGTAAATCCATGTTTAAAATCTCAATGAACTTCTTATAATATAAAGTTCGTAAACGAATAAGTAACGAGTTTTATTATTTTCGACTTACAAACTTGAAACGTTTCTTATATAATAAAATTTTACCAACGACAATATGCAAGAAAGGTTATTCAAATATATTTTATTTTATATCATTGCTTAATTTCACTTCTAAGCCATTTTCTAATCTATTTATTTTACTGTTGGCTAAAAATTACAGAAACAACAACTTTGAGTCTGAAAATAATGGAAGTTATTCATAAGAGAATCGTAAACGATTTATTTGAATGTAGTATCGTACGGCTTACCACATTAATATTTTGATTTTTGTAAGGTGAACATATCATTTCATTTGTTAAATAATAGTTTAATAATTAATCAAGCTTCAATTTATCAGCTTAAACAACGGAAATTAATTTTTAGTAAATTATGTATCAACATAAAAGCTGGGGGGTGAGTGGTCCAAGTAATACTATGATGATGATGATTCTGGATGATTTTGTTTTGACGCCGTTTAACAGTCCCTAGACCGTCTCAAGGGCGCCGATGAAGAGTGCAGTTTTCAATTTTCTTCTGAAGCTGGTTACAGTCTTATTGTCTCTCAATGACATTTATGCCTGTAATAGGGCGCAGCATTGATGATATGATTTTTTCATCGTTTACGTTATAACCTTTATGTTACGCCTGTTGGTATATGTATGATTGTAATATATAATAAAGAAAATAAGTTTTTTTTCAAGAAAAAAATAAGATTTTTTATAAGAAAAAAATAATGATAAAAAGCATTTGTCAAAATAACTATATTAAAATATTTTGAATTAGATATTCACAACCACAAAACATAATTGAAAATATTTGTACATCAACTCAATCACAGCCTTAAATTCTTAAATCAGATAGAAATAAGAGATCATGGAATAATTAATCGTGAGAGAAGTATCTGGAATAAGATGAGAATAAATAATTGTAATAACAAAAACACGATAGCCTAACATCATCGGAGTTATTCATCTGATAAAACAAAACAAAAGTAAAATAAGTAATTTATTATCACTGTTGTAGAATTATAAGCATCAATAATCATTTAATTAAAAGTTTAATTAATTAAGGGATTGCAAAGGGTGATAAATCGTAATCATATAAATTGGTCAAGTGGCATTAGACTCAAATACTTGTTATACTCGGGAAGTTATCATTTACAATGATTATAATACATAGGTAGGTATATATTAGGGTGGAACACTTTTGTATGAAAAATTTTTTTTTTTAGAATATCGAATTGGAATACCAGGCAAAAGTTGCCTTATATAATTGTAAATAACACCCATTAATTTGGAATTTCTAGCTCAACAGTAAGAGGTCCCGCCATAGACTTGAAATTTCAATTTTTAAGTTTTACAGACGCTTTGTTAAGTACACCCTATTAACAAAATATTAACTTAATATAATATGTTATGCATTTATATGATAAGATAAAAGTATATTTTAGTTAATAGAATCATTTATTTTAAAAATATACACAGTTTCAGAAAGTTGTGTCGGTATAAATAACGCCATTTTTCATAAAAAAAAATCCTTTTTCGTCTCAAAATTTGGCATGAGCTTTCGAGACGCTAATTCTTGTCTTATCGCATACACGTAGAGCTGCTTCTATCACATCTTTTACTGATCATTCCACAGCCTGGGTGTGGTAAGGCAGTCTCATTAACTCTAAAACCGAATCTCCTCCATTTTCAATAAGATGTTGTAACTGCTTATCGGAAATATTCATCAGTATTGAGGTTTTGTATTTATTTTGTTGCCTGTTTATCAAGTCTATGTAAGAACTTGCATTTAAGTCCACTTGGCACCTCAAACATGCGCGAAACAGAATTTTTATTCACTTGACGAGCTTTTAAAATGCATCTGGCAGCTAGTTCTCTAATGTGCTTACGCGTATCTGTTATCGTACTCAACAACAAGTTTTCTGGATGAGCAAAGTAACTGCTCCGAAATAAAACAGGGTCCACAATCGCTAACAATTCGTTCGACAAATAACTAGTGCTGTTAATGAGCTTCCATAAATGTTTTGAACCATCTTTAATGCTATACCAATTTGGCCTGCAAATGATTTAGATCCTGCTGTAGGGCTATCCAAATAGGAAACCAAAGCGTCAATAGCAACTCATTGGCGTATAAGAGACAAATTATCCAATGCAATGGTTGAGATGGTCTTTTTTCCAAAAAACCAATTACGCCTCCCACATTCCCTGTATTTGTGGTTGTTCCATCACATCCAACAGTAATTATACTCTCTGGTGATATATTTTCAGTCGTCAAAAAGCCGTGGATAGCTCTTTCAATATTTCTCGCACTGCCCGACGTTGGAAACACATACTCAACATAAACAGAACCTGGTTCTTCAATAATCGAAACATGTTCCTCTTGTACAATCACTTTAAATCTCTTCGATCTTTTTAAAACAGTTTTAGCTGTCTGGTTTTTCCTTCCATCAAAATATAAGGCAGGAATTTCTGTTACTCTTTCTTCTGTTAAAATTTGCTCGCAAACTTTCTGTCTTATTCTTCTGAGTTTCATCTTGCCCACGACGTTAGTTGAGTGCGCCTCAGAGTCGGCATCAGAAGCAGAATATAGAACATTTATGATACGATAACCGCCGCAGATCGGTCTGATACTCCGTATCTATCGCATACAATCGTCAAACTATGAAGACTGGCATCCGTGAGCTATGTAGGCTTTTGATCCACTTTGTTCGCGGTATCAAGACCATCTGCGGCCGACGAACAAGAAGGAAGGTCAACATTAGAACTAACTTCAGACCTATTTAGCCTATATAAAGTTAAGGATTTTTTTTTAATTTTTGTATTTGAATTATGCCTGATTTCTTGTTTAGGAGCACGTAATCATCTTTTCTGCAATTTTTTTACTCTAGGTAAGATCCGTTCTTCCTAAAACCATTAGTCTGTTAGTGCGTTGGTCTTCTAAAATTATTTTGTTCCTCTTTTGGCACTTTATTTTCTCTCAAACAAGTACAGTTTGCAAATTCTTTACATTTACATGCAGCTATGTCAAAAAGTTTTCCACTTTGTACTCTGAATTCTTTTACTTTTCTTTCCTTTAGTTTCTTCAAAGACTTTTTCAAATTTCAAACAAAATCAAACAAATCAAATCAAAACATTTTGAGTGATATTTTTTAAGTAACTGTAAAACTCGTTTGTGTGTAACAATTGAAATAGAAGATTTTATTCATACCTAATTCTTCAATTTTTGTTTCAACTGTTTCGGCACTTTTCCAAAAATGTAGGTTCTTTTGTTGTGTTGTCCTTTATTTTTAAGTCTTGTCGAACCCATTCAAAGAATTTCATCAAATTCTCATACGTAAGTAGGATATTCTCCTTGAACTCTGCACTTTCACCAAATATCGGACATTTTAACTTTTGTCTTGTAGAAGTCATATTTATACACTTAAAAAACGTAGGTACATCAACTAGTACCTACTGGTGAAAATAATTGACGGGCTACCTTCCACATTGAGACAATATTATCGACACTAGTTGAAACGAAACACTGCAAATTCGTTGATCGAAGCGTGCTGCCCCCGCTTTGTCCCGCACTTTGCTCAACTGTCCCAGTACCAAAGTATATTAAAATGATGAAATATTTGATTGCAACTGCTAGTTAACTATATTTGAATATGTTTTTGAATAAAACAAACCTATTTAAATAAGTTCTGTATTGTTTTGTAGGCCGCGCAAATAGCCCCTAAATTGTCCTTTTTGAAAATATTCGATGTCTTGTCGGGGGCTCTTACCGTTGTCTGATAATATTTATATTTTTAATGCAGGCTATTGATGGCAAAAGGCAACTAAATACAACTATTCCAATTCAAAATTCGAGAAAAAAAAATTTCGTTCCACCCTAGTATATATTTTATTGGAGGGTTATCTTTAAGGTAGTTATGTATATAAAGTGAGGAAGACAGTATTATGTTATTCCTACCCAGGTATTATTAATTAATTGAGAATGTCATGAGATAAGCGAAAACCATATATTTACTGACATATAGAATCTGCTTATTAAATTTTGTGTTTTGATTAATTGTGTTGGATTCTATTAAGTATATGAGACAGTATGAAATTTAAGGTGATCGGTGACCAGACGATATGTAGGTATGTATGTATGTCGGATGATTTATTTGACACCGTTTTACGGAGCATCTATCTCAAAGGAGCGGGAAACTAGCAAATGCGATATCTTCAATTTATTCCTAAACGTTCGGGGAGTCTATTCCAAATGAAGGGTCCTACGGCACCAAAAGTCCTGTCATAGAAGCAGTAGTTAATGACTACATTGATTTCATCGAATATATAGTGTAACACCTTTATGTAACACTTTTTCCTACTATTTTTATATTTACTACTTCCCAATTTATTCAACAACTTCTTACTATAATACTTCCCTCCAATACTTTCTCTGACTCGAGTCGATCTTTCCATACATTGTCCAGCTAAACCAGTCGGAAGAACTTGAGTCTCAGGTCAGGGATAATCGTAGAGTTGCATAGGTTGGTTTCACAATCAAAAACAAACAGTTAAGTTAAACGAGAAACATTTAATGATAGTTCAATTATTACAATGCCTGGTTCAGGCACACACACGCACGCAAATTTACATATTCACAAGTACATAACTTAGTATTTATACAACAAGTTCTACTCAAATTAATCAAGTTATTTGTCACTACATATAGTTTATATTGAGACGGGTTTCAATTATATTTAACACTTTTTTAACACAATAGTTATTTTATTTTCGGGGCACGCTGGTGAGAGAACTCACCCGCGTGCCCGCGGTCCGAGCGAGAGAGTCTAAGTGAGTGAAGTTGGTTACAGATGGTCAACAAAGAGAATTTTAACGGAAGTCAAAACAGAGTTTAAATTAATTTTAGCGGGATTCTTTCCTTCAAAAAGTCAAATGGTAAGTATGTAAATTTAATATGGAAATACTCTAATAATTATCTCCTGTTATTTTTTTAACTACGACAATAGGTGGATGTCTATGCTGAGCATAAGGGTCTACTTGCAACTGTTTTAAAGACAAAAAACTCAGAAAATGACTGAGGTGCAATATTATTCAAGGCTTTATATACCCTAAGGTCTCTATTTTATGTATTGGACCCTATCACGATATCGTCCCACTAGGACGATCGCGTCATTTCATTACATACATAGTTATTTAAAAGAATCTATCCAATATTATATAAGAAAAGATTTTACATTAATTTACATTATACATAAGAAAAGTATATACATTGACTCGTTAGCCCCCAGCTTTCTATGTACTAAGTACATAGAAAACACATAGAATATTATATTATATAGAGAAAGTATATAAAGAAAGTTATCATTATATTAATTTGCAATTAAAACAGATTTATATATTGGCTCAAGTTCATGTCTAGGTATGATTCTACTTGGTCTGTGCAAGAGGAATGCATTGTGTGTGTGTACATATTTCAATTATACATATTATACTTACGTAAAGTTCAGAGAATTCTTTATCCTTCGGTTTCATCATTTTCTTATGGTCATCTTATCAATACAGAATACATATAGGTAAATTAAGCAATAATGTTTCTTCAGTTTGCATACTCTATATTGCCAAGATTCTACTTATATCTTTTCTTGAGTAGAATTATAGATTGATATTCATTTCCATTTTAGATTCTTGTACTCATGTCCCTTATAGATACTCATACAAAAGTTCGTTACATACAGTTTCACTCAGGGTTCGAACCCGAGGGTATCATAATATATTATTAAATTATTATATGCACAGCTTATTCCGGAATTGAGCCTGGAATAACTCCTTTTTCGAGTACGTTAATACATATCCAATAACAGTTACAAGTTTGGTACAATATCAATATCCTGCAATATCCACTTTTGGTATCTGTTTGTACGGAAGGTACATTTTATTAATAAAGGAAAGGTGATTATGTAAAAGCAATAAAATTCGTAAATGGAGATAAAACAAGACAGTATGTATTGAATGAAAACAGGGATGATACATAACAATGGTTCATAGACTTATAACTCAATTATTAGAACATTATACAGACATTTTTAAACATACATAGTGGATTATACATAGAATTATGAAAGCAATGGTTATACCATATTCAATACGGACATTTAAACAAAGTGGCATGTACTTAGATACTCAAATATTCAATACATAAAGTGGCATTTACAATGGTTCTCTGATCATAATTAAACTTATAGCTTGTCGGGTACTTACAGATTAAATTACACGTTATTTACGCTTGGTTCCTATGTAACGGCGAATCAGATATATACGTTGACACACGCGCAGATGAACATCCTATGTTGTTCTGTTACATACCGTCTATATAGACAGGGGGGTGGAACATACAAAGCTGTCTACTTGATGCCGACGGACGATGACGGTTTCGTTCAGAATGGAATCCCCCAAGAACAAATACACGTTCTACTGCTATCACCATAAGGATATGCATATAAGATTCACTCGCATTATCTCGTACTGTTCTGAAGAAGTCAATGAGGTTATATATTTATTAATTCCCTCACTACTACACTGACACACGTTGTAGGAAGTCTTTACTCAATTGATATTATTTACTTGGTTGCTGGGTAAGTGTACAATATAAACAATAGTATATTTAATATTTCTTCGTTTTGTATTATTATTAATGTCGACATAATTACATGTACGTTTGGTATGCATTCCCGACGTGGTTATTGTACAATTTCGACATTATACCTCACTCCAATACACGAGTTATTAAGAATAGTTTGTTTACCTTTACTAAAACACATAATTAATCTATATCAACAATATTACGTTACACTTTTGGTGGGAAACAAAGTTCGATCGGTGAGAGTTCTTTTATTCATTACTTATCATTATAACGTTAGTTGCAAACTATTTTCACTTTACCAAGATCCGAAATATAATATCTATAACATTCATTCTGGTATTTAAGAAACTCCATTATTTTGAGACGCGAACATTTATTAACTAGAAATTTACATATGGCGGGAACACGTTACTTGGTTATATGAATTCCATATTAACCTCACTATTTTGGTCATACACTACTCAAATTACTATATTATTTTGTACATAATATTTAGACAATCTCTGCTATAACCAGTTATATTATATTTATTATTATTACGAATGAAATACTGTCTTATTGAGTTCGCGGTTATCCACGGAGACAAGCTCCGTGGAGGTGTTGATTTCTCCAATGCGACAGGCGAACTGAACTTGCTTGCAAGCGACGCGCGGACCTCCGCCGTGTTGACCGTTTTCTTCAACCGTTATTTTTGGCGCAACGACAAAATCATACGTTTGGCGTACAAGGTTAAAGGAACACGTGTTAAGGATATGATTTCCATAACGTCTAATTATTATTACGAGTGACCCCGTGGACATCAAATGAATGTAGGAACATTAGCCAGTATGAACTTTTCCGCAGCGATTATTTAATGCGTAGCATTCTCCCTTTCGGCCCCTCTTGAAAATTTGAAGAGAAGCGACAAATTTTCAAGTTCCTCAATTATACAAAAAAAAGTTGAGAACCACTACAAAAAAACAGTTGAGAACCACTGGTTACATGAAAAAGTTGAGTACCACTGGTTACATAAAAAGTTGAGTACCACTGTTTAAAAGAAGTTGAGAACCACCGGATACATAAGCAATTACATAGGTACACAAACAATTACAGACAGACAATTCAAAATGGTGGCTTATATACTATTACAATTGTTTCTTACACCTATAGCCCATTCAATTATTATTATTAACACTCGCGGTAAATTGCCCATAGTCAAAATTGATGCGAACTGTTTTCATATTTTGACTTACACTTCTTAATAATAACACAAAATTCACTTTGGTTGTTTTAGTACGGGGCTCCTATCAAAAGTTTGAGAGCTACAATCATAACAATACAATAGCATATAGAGATGAGTACACATATATATAGACATGTGCATATGTGCATGTATACGAAAAACACAGGTTATGAAAACAACAACTTTAAACATTTTACAATACAATTTTATAAGAAACTCAGGATCGTTATTACGTTACAATATACGGTTCGTTCTACGCAAGTGATAAAATTTATTCTCTTCAATAATTTATCAACATACGTACGTTTCATTGATGAATTCCTTTACTACGATCGACGACAAGTTAACATTTTAAACATGACAAACATATAAAACAAAAGTTACATACTTAAGAAGTTGGTTTACATCATTTTCGATTCCAGTTACATGTATCCGGCAAGGGAAAAGCAACATAAGGAATTTAAATAAATATAAACAATTTTGTATAGATGGAATTAGAGATACTACATTTACGCTTCATTTTACCCATTAAGCTTAATAGCACTCATATACAAGTGATTTCATGTACCATGTACCATACAAAGATATTGGCAAAGCACAGAAAGAAATCATACATAATAAGGACATACATATACATATTAGAAAAACAATTTACACGCAGACATGACATAATGGTAAATTACGACGACTGCAATCACATTTACAGTAACCGATATTCATTATTGGCGTCAAATCCTTCTACGCATATTACATAGTCACAATTCTCACACAGAGACAGATTTCTCACACAGAGATAATCTCAGAGGGAGCTACCCTCACACAGGCTTAATACATGACAAATACATTGAACAACTTTCGATCTTTGCTACACAATATACAAGTTACAAGTTCAATAAATTCTTTACATACATCATTATTCAAATTCAACATTAACTTCTTCATTCAAGGCTCACCTTTCATAAACAGATTCATACATCATCTTTATTCACTAACATACAATTAATTAAAATTATCCCATTGAATATCTGCAGCCAACAATCCACTACAGGTTTTATTCTGTGTCTTTCATAAGCCATTCCCGTTCAATGTCAAAATGTTCTATCACATTTTCCAATGTATTCAAGCAACATAAACAAACCTTTCACAAAGTCACAAAATTATTTAATTCAACAAGGATATACCACATCCAAACATTTCCAATTACAATTCATAAGAGATTACTACGTGTCCTACGCGGAATTAAACGTCATATAAACTCAAACTTCAAAATAATAGGCATGAACGATTAGCAATCACATTGTCTACATTCATCAAAAAGAGCATTACGATTTATCTTTCACACATCCAGATAACATCGTCTCTATATTGATTACACAAAAGTCACAAAAAGAGTATTTAAACACATCTCTCCTATCACGGCTTTACATATTACATAAACATAACTCATTTTTTATCAAAGAGCGTTCGTTAGTTTACCTTTACGGAACAATTCACTAAACGGACTCAGTTCTCAAATAAACAAGGCATAGGTTACTTCAATATATCACGCTGGTACTAAGCCGCAAAAGTCACATTATTACATTTCAAGAAAATTAATTACTTCACAAAAGATAACAAATTCCGTACACGAAGGGTTAATATTCAACAGCAAAAATTCTACATCGTTACATGGTTACTTCTTTAATTTCCAAAAAAATTTACAAAACATCATTCTACTATTTACGTTAATGTCAAAATTTTCAACGATGGTCATCAAAGGGTTAACTGTTTCTTAACTAAATTCAAAAATTCAGTTACAGTTCACAACTTGACATTAAAAAAAAATTCTATTATTATTCACAAAGGGTTGACAAATTTGGTCATGTTTCACTAAGGGTTAACTGTATTTATATTTCAAATTTCGTGAACGGTCGTGAAGGGTTTAACATTATTCACTTCGATTTATTTATTTTTTTTCTTTAACTTTAATTTTCTCAAAACAAAAATATTTGTTTAATATTATTCATCATTATTATTTCGTCACATCACTACGTACGCACATTTATTCTTATCAAAATTCTACTACGCATATATTTTACACAACAACGCTCATTTAATATTATTTCTCCAAGAGTTCAATAAAGATATTTATTCCAAATACAACATTTTATTGTTTCAAAAAATTTAATTCAATTTAATATCGATTTTTATTCTCAGTTCGAAAATGAATTTACTATCAAAATAACATTACAACAAAATTCTGTTTACCGGCAAAGTTCTTTGTACACTTTGGTTTACCATACCTATAACACTATGGTTACATATTATTTCGTTTCATTCCAATATTATTATTTTCAACTATACACTTTACCAGTAAAGCGGAGTTCCCTTTTCGCGCGTGAATATTTCTATTACAATGTTGAGGTAGGTCTATATGATGTCTCTTTCTCTCGCGACGCATAGGTACGTACCTACTATACGTTGTATAGATATGTATACTGCGGTATAATAATATTATATCTATCCGTACGGCGTTCGATATTATAGATACACACTATATCTTCGTTATGTTATGTTGGTCGGTTTGCGATGTTTTGCTTACCGCTTAATACGAAACATTACGATGGAATATTCTCTACAATACAATTCTTTCTCATACGGCATCGATTTTTTACTCCACATTATAACAATACTCGCGACAAACGCTTGCGCTATACACCAATACATTTATTTTTTAAATACGGACATTTAAATTATTTATCTTACGATTCCTGTTTCATTTTTTAAAATTGTTTTCATATACATACACACATTAAATTATTACATTTTCAATTAATATCAATACACATTATTACACAATAAAGATAAGAACTCTGAACTTCACGATTAGGCATATTCACCACACAATACATTTAAAATTTTAGGGTCTATGATTATCCAAATCATAAAATCCCGAAACGATGCCCACAAATTATCACGATATCGTCCCACTAGGACGATCGCGTCATTTCATTACATACATAGTTATTTAAACGAATCTATCCAATATTATATAAGAAAAGATTTTACATTAATTTACATTATACATAAGAAAAGTATATACATTGACTCGTTAGCCCCCAGCTTTCTATGTACTAAGTACATAGAAAACACATAGAATATTATATTATATAGAGAAAGTATATAAAGAAAGTTATCATTATATTAATTTGCAATTAAAACAGATTTATATATTGGCTCAAGTTCATGTCTAGGTATGATTCTACTTGGTCTGTGCAAGAGGAATGCATTGTGTGTGTGTACATATTTCAATTATACATATTATACTTACGTAAAGTTCAGAGAATTCTTTATCCTTCGGTTTCATCATTTTCTTATGGTCATCTTATCAATACAGAATACATATAGGTAAATTAAGCAATAATGTTTCTTCAGTTTGCATACTCTATATTGCCAAGATTCTACTTATATCTTTTCTTGAGTAGAATTATAGATTGATATTCATTTCCATTTTAGATTCTTGTACTCATGTCCCTTATAGATACTCATACAAAAGTTCGTTACATACAGTTTCACTCAGGGTTCGAACCCGAGGGTATCATAATATATTATTAAATTATTATATGCACAGCTTATTCCGGAATTGAGCCTGGAATAACTCCTTTTTCGAGTACGTTAATACATATCCAATAACAGTTACAAGTTTGGTACAATATCAATATCCTGCAATATCCACTTTTGGTATCTGTTTGTACGGAAGGTACATTTTATTAATAAAGGAAAGGTGATTATGTAAAAGCAATAAAATTCGTAAATGGAGATAAAACAAGACAGTATGTATTGAATGAAAACAGGGATGATACATAACAATGGTTCATAGACTTATAACTCAATTATTAGAACATTATACAGACATTTTTAAACATACATAGTGGATTATACATAGAATTATGAAAGCAATGGTTATACCATATTCAATACGGACATTTAAACAAAGTGGCATGTACTTAGATACTCAAATATTCAATACATAAAGTGGCATTTACAATGGTTCTCTGATCATAATTAAACTTATAGCTTGTCGGGTACTTACAGATTAAATTACACGTTATTTACGCTTGGTTCCTATGTAACGGCGAATCAGATATATACGTTGACACACGCGCAGATGAACATCCTATGTTGTTCTGTTACATACCGTCTATATAGACAGGGGGGTGGAACATACAAAGCTGTCTACTTGATGCCGACGGACGATGACGGTTTCGTTCAGAATGGAATCCCCCAAGAACAAATACACGTTCTACTGCTATCACCATAAGGATATGCATATAAGATTCACTCGCATTATCTCGTACTGTTCTGAAGAAGTCAATGAGGTTATATATTTATTAATTCCCTCACTACTACACTGACACACGTTGTAGGAAGTCTTTACTCAATTGATATTATTTACTTGGTTGCTGGGTAAGTGTACAATATAAACAATAGTATATTTAATATTTCTTCGTTTTGTATTATTATTAATGTCGACATAATTACATGTACGTTTGGTATGCATTCCCGACGTGGTTATTGTACAATTTCGACATTATACCTCACTCCAATACACGAGTTATTAAGAATAGTTTGTTTACCTTTACTAAAACACATAATTAATCTATATCAACAATATTACGTTACACTTTTGGTGGGAAACAAAGTTCGATCGGTGAGAGTTCTTTTATTCATTACTTATCATTATAACGTTAGTTGCAAACTATTTTCACTTTACCAAGATCCGAAATATAATATCTATAACATTCATTCTGGTATTTAAGAAACTCCATTATTTTGAGACGCGAACATTTATTAACTAGAAATTTACATATGGCGGGAACACGTTACTTGGTTATATGAATTCCATATTAACCTCACTATTTTGGTCATACACTACTCAAATTACTATATTATTTTGTACATAATATTTAGACAATCTCTGCTATAACCAGTTATATTATATTTATTATTATTACGAATGAAATACTGTCTTATTGAGTTCGCGGTTATCCACGGAGACAAGCTCCGTGGAGGTGTTGATTTCTCCAATGCGACAGGCGAACTGAACTTGCTTGCAAGCGACGCGCGGACCTCCGCCGTGTTGACCGTTTTCTTCAACCGTTATTTTTGGCGCAACGACAAAATCATACGTTTGGCGTACAAGGTTAAAGGAACACGTGTTAAGGATATGATTTCCATAACGTCTAATTATTATTACGAGTGACCCCGTGGACATCAAATGAATGTAGGAACATTAGCCAGTATGAACTTTTCCGCAGCGATTATTTAATGCGTAGCAACCCTTTTATCTCCTCCATACCAGTGCAACTTTTCCAGCAAAGGTATAGTTTAACAACCTTTATTCTCGCCAAAAATAAACAAGTAAATGCCATTTATCGGCGGTTTGGTTGGATGTACGACAGTTTTACATAGAGTATTCTAATCTAAAGACTACAAGAGTAGAAATTAATGAGTTAATGTTGTGCTGTCAGGAGGGAGGTTTTTTGGCACTGAGCATATTTCACGGATAGAATAAAATCCGAACTGTCTTAGAGATTTGGGATTCCATAAACAGGACGCTGTCAATTCATGCTTCGAGTATCGAGACATTGTTGGACGGTAAAATATCCGTGTCGGCTAATAAATTAGGATCGTTATGTAAGAAATATGTAAAGATTAAATATACGAGCAATGATGGGATATAATTTTTTTAATGGATCTCTTAAAGAGCCAGGTCGAGTTGGGATCCAACTCACATTGTTTTTTGGGACAATTGTTTATAGAAATTCGTAGGTCTAATTCAAATATATATATATATATATATATATATATATATATAATGAGTTACAATCCATTGGATTGGTCTGCAACGAGTTTTGACTTATTTCTCCACTCCTCCCTATTCTCAGCTAGTCTCTTTAACTCCATATATGAGCCACAGCTCATGTCCCTCTTCAGTTGGTCCATATAGGCGTCTCTCGGTCGACCTCTGCCATTTGTGCCTTCGGTCCTGCCCTCTGCGATTGCGATGAGCAGTCCTGGGTGCCTGATGTTGTGGCCAATCCAATTAGCTCGTTGTTGGCAGATTCTTTTGAGCTATGAGCTATTGATGAACTCAGAGAAGAAATGAAGAACTGGACAGGAGTAAAAATAAATGGGAAAAAAGTCGACATGATTAGATATGCAGACGACATAGCACTGCTCGCAGACTCCGAGATGGAGCTGAACGAAGCCTTAGGGAAAATGGAAAGTATACTGTTGTCAAAGTACAACATGAAAATAAATAAAGATAAAACAAAATGTATGGTCGTTGGAAGGGAGGAAGCGACTGCGAACATTGCCATAAATGGAGTGAGCATCAAACAAGTAAGAGAATTCGTGTACTTGGGCAGCAGAATAAACCAGGACGGACGCTCCAAATCAGAAATTGTGAGCAGAATAAACCAGGCACGAATTGCCTTTAACAAAAAATCCAAAATATTAGAATCCCCTTATATTGATCTAAGCGTGAGGAAGAATCTCACTAAAGCCTTTGTGTGGAGCATTTTGTTATATGGGTGCGAGACGTGGACCATCAGCAAGAGGGAAAGCGGACGGTTAGCGGCATTTGAAATGTGGTGCTATAGACGCATGCTGAAGATTCATTGGTCGGAACACGTCGAAAACGAAGAAGTGTTAACCAGGGTTGGCGAAAAAAGGCAACTCCTCAAAAGAATCAAAAGAATTCAAATATAATAAAATAAATCAGATTTCAAAAGAAATTAAAGGGAAAAAAACAAATGCATTTTTACAAAAAAAAATTAAAATAACTGTGAAGAGGTTCAATAGCATTGTGTCTAGAGTATAAATATTACTAAAGAAATAATTAATGTAAGAAATACTAGTTAAATATAATTTTTTTATTTGGTTTGATTGATAATGATAAAAAATATATATTTGTAATTTATACACTAAGCATGAACCTTTATTTTTCGTATAAAATTGTTTGTGAACATTTTAAAATACCATAAAATCTATAAAGTCTAGAGAGTGCATAACATATAGTTTAATCGTTTACACTTCCTCTCATATTAAACAAAAATGTGTTGCTATAAAGAGCGGCTTCTCTTACTTTGGGGCAAAGTTTATCATGTCGTCTCAGACATCTATATTGCATAACCCCTGCGGGTTCACACCCAAGAAAGTAATAATAATATTATCTCCTTGTTATAATAGTAATAATATGTAGGTAATATGTAACATAGTGCGACTGTCTACACACAATGAATTCAAACCATTGAGAGAAATATATTATTTGAAGCCGAAAATATCGAAAGTGTCTTATCATATATAGTTTCACATGTTTGTATGAATACATATGGATGTGGATAAGAGGTTTCCTTTCGATAACGAAAATCAGCAAGCGTAGATTGAGAATGTATTATGATGTCGAGTTGTTTTTTTAAAAATGGGAAAGTTAAGAGTCTTATCAGCTTCCTCAATCGCTCTTGAGTGTCCTCTCGAGAATAATAAAACCATCAAACATCCCCATGTTTAACCAATTTCTTACAATATAAAATCTTGCCTGCCTCTGGAAGAAAATTCATGAAAAATGAAAGTGAGTTTGGCTATTTAAGTTCGACACATGTTTCTGCTTCATTGAGATGATATATGATAAGTTGCAATATAAATAATTATAAGAAGTATAAAAACATGCAATCTATGATTTGAGATTCAATCCGTGAGATTTATTATCTTGGAATATGTAGGTATCTACATCTCCGTATTACAGTATTTGTTACCTGGGTGGAAACGGTACAAGATTAGACAACATGGAAGAGAAATGTGTTTTATATTGTTTTTTGAAAAAACTTCAAAAATACTATTTACAAAAAACTAAACTTGGAATTTCGAATCATCCATCCACAAACGAATTTAACCGTATTGTCGATCGACGGAACTTGATGGAAATTAAAATTTTATTTTTAAAATTAAAATATTTTTGAACACCAAATACAAACAAATAACAATTTCAGTATTTAATATAAGATCATGTTGATAATATCTGATTCGTTTATTGAAAAGGATGGCTATTATGTCACATAGTGAAATCATTAAAAAAGTATTTAAAATAAATTGTTTAGTTTTCCCGGTATTTTTTTATAAAAATAGTTGAAATGTAAAGAATTATCTAAAAAATTCGTAGAAAAAGCATAACCATAATTTTTAAAACGTAATAGTCCACAATGAATTATACTACTGAAATTATATAATCCACATTTTATATTATTATGAAGGCGGTGTGTAATACTGAACTTTGCGTATTTTTCCGTAAATGGGCCATGAGGATCTTCTCACTTACAGTATGTGAGTTCTCTAACTTAAATATTATTAAACTCGTTTCATTTTATATTTGCGTTATGATACTTGTATAGTATCTACTTACATAGATACGTATGATACTGAAACAGTCATCACGAACTATTTTTTAACTATTAAAGAATGTCATCTCCAAAAAACACTTCACTTGTAATTACTCTCATTGACTTTCTGTTAAAATCATATTACACTAGTACATTAGTAAAAAATATATTCATCATCTTCGCTTTTGAATTTGATGTAATTGGATTCAGATAAAACATGACTCGCTTTTTTATTACATTGGAATATTTTGTTTTAATTTGTTGAAATATAAGATATTTTTTCCCAAAAAATAGCTATTTCACTCTGATAGTAACAGAGCGCGTAGTCACAGGAACAATCCAGAAACTTTAGGTCTTAGTTTCCAAAAATAACGGTACCAACTCGCTGTCGAGTATTCATTGAATCGCTTGAAAACCATGTTGTTTCTAATCCTGTAAATGTTGCCTTCCACATTTTTACAAATGCATATAGATTTTCAGGATTGTAAAGTGTTTTCATAAAATACTGAATGTCAGATGGCAGAAACATACATGTCAAAAATGATAAAAGGATCATAAATGTTTAATAAAAATACCCAAGTTAATTTATAATTTATTTATAGTATGGGCAAAAGGTTATCAAGATCTGTTTGAAAAGGATATTCCGGCTATTGGATGTATGTAGGTACATTGTACTCATATTATGTAGATAAGTATAGTTACCACTCGTACGCACGACCGCGAGTCGGCGCCACACATACTCCGAGGGAAATATTAGGACTTGCGAAAACAATAATAGCAATAGAGAAATAAAGAACTATGGCTGATTTATACTCTTGAATGGATATTAATTTAATGTTATTGTTTGCGTTATTATCACTAGGTATACACTTATACAGTTAACGATTGTTCTGATACTCTTGTCCATTAAAATACTCGTAGCTGGTAATATATTTTCTAAAAGCTATCCATTTGTTTATGATACTAATAATATATTGCAACAGAAAAGTATGTTGTACTCTGATTCATATAAGCTAGGATGATGCTTAAAAATTAGACCTTCAAATTTTTAATGGACCACCTCAGTTTGTTTTACGAGACTATATTATAATTTGCGTAAAAATTATGTAGCAATATCATTAATTATTTGAACAAATAAATGTTTTTTTTTTGTTTACATGCCACTCGTTTTTACTTCCTGAATACACAGACTGCCTTCTTCGTGTGGCATAAAGTAGACAATCTGTAATTGTAAATCTGTAAAGTAGACAATTTTTTTTTCTAGTATTGCCCCAGAACAGATTTTAATCTAGTGGGGCAATATATTCCATTAGGTATATTGTTCTTCATGTTAATTTTGTATTCTCTATTGGAATAATAAATTAATAAAAAAAATTAAAAAAAAATGTAATAAGTGTTCATTACACTTAGTGCACTAGCTAGTTACTAGTTAATTGATCACCCGATATTTACGTGATGCTTCAAAAAACATATTATATACCTACATATTATATTTGAAATCGTTGAGAAGTTTTATACAAGCATATTAAAGTAATGTATTTAAACATATAGGTACTCATTTAATATTTATGTAAGATAGGTATCATAGCGAATTTCTATTTCTAAGTAATAACAATAATAGTTATAGTAATTCTATGTCTTCCCATGAAACCATTCTGATCGGTTATATCTATATCAAATTATTTCTATATAATATGAAATGATAAAAATGTCATTTTTATAAGAAAGCTATGATCCATATATCTATCATGTATTATTTTTTTGATTCATCATATATACTTGATAAACTGACCTTCAAAAACAGTTTTCATTATCAGGTTGTTTATAATAATCAACATTGCACCAATGATATTTTTAACAATATCAAAAGGCATACTCTATAGAATTCATATTAATTGCCTAGTAATATTCAAAAAAATTTAGAATTTATTATAGCTGAAGAAAAATTGTTTCAGCAAATATTTGTAAAGACGGTAAACAAGTAGGTTTTTCAGAAGATATAAGTATATTATATCTACCCATTTACTAAAGACATTTGTTGTTTTTGAACCAATATAAACACTATTCATCTCTGTCGACTTGTCGTTGATTGCTTGTCGTCTTCAGATCGAAGTCATTAAATTACTTAGACTTTATTTACAAGGACATGTTAGAGCTAGAGTACATCGCGCTTAAATTTTCTCGATGTCAATTGCCTGTAAAAAGCTTTGATGTCATAAAAAATGTACAATAATTATTTTTCATCGTTTTGATCCTTTTTCCAAAAAATATTCGATTTTATAAATTAAGAATATTGAAGTTACATCTACGTAGCCTTCTTACTTACTCAAAAACATTTTTAACGCATTTTTTCATACAGCGATATTATTTTATAGGGTAAGTTGAAAGTATTGCCTTGTCGTAATAAATTCATGTATTATTTTATATCTCATATTTTTAATATTGTGTGTCATCCTATAATTATCAATCAAAAAGATTTTTTATCACAGACATCTTTTGTAACAACATAACATTTCAAATTGATATATACAATTTGAAATTCCTCTACTTGTCATTATTATTAAAACTCTAGATAAATTATATTTGGATAAAAGAGATGTCGGTACAAAAAATATTCTTTTCTTGTTCCTTCGCAGTATGAATTCTTATAAATAAGCAACATAATATGTTTTTCTTCATGATAGAGTAATACACAAAAAACAACAGCAACTTTTCGCATGTTTGTATCCTAAGATATCTTACATTTGGCTGAGAATTTGACCAATAGACTTAAATTTATTACCTAAGCAAAATAAAGATAAAGTTAATACGTTTAACAAAGCGTATCTTAAAAAGTTTGGATATAAATCATAGAAAAAAATAAAATAATATTATCTAACAGGCATAAAAAAGTTTTGGTCTAAAAGGTTATAGGTATATTCTTATTCTAACCATAAAAGGTTATAGAACATTTATTGAATTGTCATATTGAGTTTTGATAACCAAGTTCAAATTTTAAGCATCATAATTTGTACTGTTATTGGCAAGTCTTCTAAAAAGCTTTTGACCAAATTGTTTCTTCAATTTATCCTTGTTTCAGTACATACATTTTCTTTGTAGATTAATGAAGCTAAATAAGTAAAGCATAATTAACAACATTTGGTTCAGTATAGCTTATTAACCAACAATTGTAATATTTTATTTTCAATAAAAAATATTTATTTATTTCATTTTTATTCATTCTAAACTGTAAATTGATTACAAACATTACAATACTCATCACAGATATAAATAAAAAAGTATTTATATTATAACTAATTTTAAGAAGTTTAATAAAATATGAAATATATTAATTTTATCACGATTATTTTGTCATAAGAGATACATTTAATATAATTTTAAGTTAATTAAGTATTTGGTCTCTTTTGTTGATTACCTGTCGGTTCCAATAATCCATCCAACATTTTTTTTAGTATAAAAATAAAAGAACATAGCATCCCTTGTGTTAATACGGGAATGAAAGATCTATTGTGACATCCTTCTTAGTCATATCTCACTTTCAAGACCTACGTGTATCATGTAACTTGCTATTTGTCTTGGTTCGAGATGCCTCAACTTCTCGAAGCCCAGTAGTGCCCCTACAAGGACGAACCTTCGATTGTGAGTGAGTGCGTCACAACTTCAGAGGATATGGATAGGTGTTTCGCTATCCTCTGCGCATGATATATTTTATACAATAGATTTAAATTGATAGTGATGGGTAGATTAGATTAATGAAAATTGTTTAAAAACATGAGTAACTAGAAACTGTTTTATTGATGTTTGTTTTCGGCCATTCAGTATAAGAGAATATAATTTATTAATCAAGTTACAATCTACCCTGTTTTATTACTTTTGATTACCAAACTACCCTATTTTGTTAGTCACAAACTTCAACAATTTTATTAAAATGTAACCTTGCGCATTTCCATATAATGAAATGTACAAAAATACTCGTATTTTGCTTAAATTTATGAAACTTAACTTGCTCAATTTTATACAAAATTCAAAGTTTCTGCACAAGAGTTTGCAGAATTCTCATTATATATGAATAAGGCATGCAAAAGAATTGCTCGTAAAAGTTGGTTCCTACCTAATATACAAGCAATACATTGGTTGAGAACTACTACACAGTTCGGAAACATGAAAAATATTTATTTCTTATAAACAATATAAAAATTTGGCTCCGACTAACCTATCAAGACACTGAGTTATTGATTCCTAAATCCGGGATAATTTTTCATACAATATTAAATTATTGATTTGATATTTGTGATTCTATAATAATTTTGTAGAACCTCATGATCATTCATTTATACTATCAATAAAACAAAAAATAATATAGATCTTCATTTAAAAAATATAAAGAAAAGTTTTTTTATTATATACCTACGCAACCAATTTCATAAAATAGATGCGTCCTTCACCACCTTGAAGGACGCAACCAGTTTCATAAAATAAAAAATCATCCACGTTTAAATAGAAACTTAGATTTCGAAAACTTACTGCGTCCTTCAACACCACCTTGAAGGATGCAACCAGTTTCATAAAATAAAAAAATATCCACGTTTAAATTGAAACATAGATTTCATAAACTTACTTTCAAATTGAGAGATCTTAAACTCTATAATATACCTACAATATTTACAATAATGCATAGCAATTTTTGTTTGAATAGCAAATAAATCATCTTGGTAACCATCATGTCGCTCATCAACAACATAGCAAATAAACTCTTGCTTCGAGAAATTTCGAAAATTATAATTTTAACATTGACATTTCGGACTTAAACTCTGTTTTTTATAAAACTTGTGGAAGCTAAAAGAACTTTAAAAATTAAAGTGACTTTATTTATTTTTTTATGAAACCAGCTGGTTAACCATAAAATAAGTTCTAAATTGGATTGACAACTGAAAGGAGTAGGAGAAGTTTTTGAAAACCTCGTGTTAGATGGTAGGATAATTTAAGGAAAATCATCAGAAGAAAGTGCATGCACTAGGCCCAGAACAAAAAGCAATAAATGTCCTGAGATAAAACTAAAATATCCAAATAATAAAAAGAAGAAGTCAATAACAATCGTGCTGGATTCACCATAAGAAATTTCAATAGAATAAATAATTAAAAGTAAATTAATGAACATTGTGTTTTTTCCTCTTAAACTTCCTCAATTTTCTGGAAAACAGTCAAAGGAATAAAAAAATCTTTTATAAACAGCTGTTGGCGACGATATTTCTTATACTCTGACATCGTATTCAAATGAACATTATACTCATTTGGTTATTTCATGTTGAAACTGGCGTATTTGAAAAAAAAAATACTATAAATTTAATATATTATCTCTGTATAATATATTTTCGAATATTTTCAGTAATTTTTTTAACACAGAAAACATTATGACCAACGATTTTTTATTAAATTACAATATGTGTATTATGTATTCTTATCATTCTGGATTGATACGCAGATTTTCATAGTATTCTATTCAGGCAATTATTACAAGTAGGTTTGTATCTACTAAAAGGGGTATTGGTGACAAATAAATGGAAAGCAATTTCGTTTCCGTTGACATGTCATAAATTTAACAAGCATAATATATTTACTAACTCTAAGAAGCGTCTAATACGAGGCCTAAGGCAATTTGAGAACTTACATATAAAATTAATAACCATAGCTATGCAAATATGAAAATCTAAATCTTCTAAAATTTTAATCCTGAATTTGCTTATCGCTTGTGTTTTAGATATTTAAATTTACAAAATAATACATTTTTACTACTAATTTTTTTTAAAGAATTTTGAGTGCATTTTAAATGAGTTTTTTTATACATTTAGAATGTGTTTAAATATGATTTTAATGAGATTTTCATACATTGTGAATCGTTTTAAATTAATTTTAAACGCGGATTTCTTCTTCTTCTTCTTCTTTTTACCCCACTCCCGTCCACTCCTAGACAAAGGCCTACTCCATTTCCTTCCACATCATTTGATTCTGCGCCGTCTGCGGGCTTAAACGTTTTTAATTAAAAACTTAAAATATTAAAAGGAATTGTATTGTACCGAAAGGTTGAGCAGTCAAGCATGTTACCAACAAATTCAATACGATCCAATAGATATCAGTATAATTAAATAAATCAGTACCTAATGTATTAACATAAAAAAAACTGTGACAGCGAGTTAATCTGGTTCCTTTTGCTGTGGTCCTTTTTTTAGGATAAAACGTTTTCAATACTACCTAATAACATCAATTAGATTCCTAAGCATCCTTTTCGATCTTTTAGATGACCTGAGTCGAAAAGCTCTTTTAAAAATTTGATGATTACAGAAGTGGAAATAAATCAGGCTTACAAATAAATATTATCACAGAAAGATTTTTGGCTAAGATGTTTTAAAGAATTTGATAAGGCTTATACATATTTATTTTGTTTAAAATGAATACCTACATACTTTATTTTAATTTCATTTTGTGAGATTGTTTATTACAACAAAGAACTATAAATTATGCCCCTCTTTAAAAAGAATAAGTAGTATACACCAGAAACAAAAATAAAATATTACAAGGTATATTTTGTTGTATCTTAAAACAAAGGAACAAAGAAATAATATGTAATGGGCCAATTTCAAATCTCAAGAGTTATTTTTGTTGCCAAATAATAAGTGCTTGCAATAAGGTTGAACTTAAAATAATTTAAAACATACTTAACGCAAATCAAATTATAAACCTAACTCAATATTTCTAATACGTAATTTATTTTTCTAAAGGAATAACAAGATTGTTTTAGAAAATATTTGATTATTTGTTTTGGAGCACTATACAAAATGAAGCGAAATATAATAAGTTTTTTTTTCAGTGGAATTTTCACACAATCTTTTTATTATACATGGTAATATCGGTTTTAAATTTTTATTTTTTGACGATTATACCTACAGGTAACGGTGCTTTATAAGAAACTTTACATAACAACTATATGGGTATTTTCAATGAATATACATAAAAATACGTATCAATCTAATCGCATTTGAATTATACCGGAAATAACGATAATAAATCTGTAATATCAAGTTATTTAATGAAGAGTTTAAAGTTCTCGAGGTATTATAGGAGATTTTAAGTAAGACTAAGATTTTAATTAAGACTACGTCGAAAATTAGTACCATTCAATAGTGTGGTTCATAGAGGCACAGATACTCCTATAATTAATAATCAATAACAACGTTCAGGAGCAAACTGAAGACATTGCTCTTCCAACATAGTTTCCCGCGCCCTTGAGATGGTTGCTCTATCAAATGGCGTCAAACAAATCATTCGACTTATAGTATACATATATGTAGATACATACAATACAGCTTAGATTTATACTCGAATTTGAAATTTATTTTATTTTTCACTTATTAAGAACTAACAAAACGCTTTAATAGTAATGACGCAATTTAAGTAAGAATGGAGGTGCTTATTAGATATTGTATGCTGAAGACTTCGTACCCAATTACTGCGTCGTATTAATTTTCTACTAGCTTCTACCATTAATACATATATTAAAATAACATGAAAAGACATTTTACAACTAAAGCTTAAAATTTGTATCATTCAAATTAAATTTTACTTAGAATATCTATGAAATATAAAATAGTTTTGTGAAAGAATATTAATTTTATTGATTTTATTTTATTTTATTGTTTTAACTTTAAAAAACTGTAGCTTCTCTCAAAGAAGTATTCCAAACTGTTCAATGATTAGTTTTATGTCGAAAGTCATCCAAGACTTGAGTGATTGGTTGCAACTTCAACCTATATTGAATTTTTCCAATAGCATCGCTCGGAAAGGTGACGTAAACGAGCTGAAGTATTGGTTTGAGCAAAAAAGTGTATTTTCCGTGAAAACCTTTTACCTTTTAGTTCTCGGAGTCGAGCGAATTTCACATTGGTTTAAAATCTTATGCTTATGTTTTTAACATAAAATATACTATTCTATTCACCGATTTATTGATTTTTTCAAAATGTTAACTTTTGTCAACATAAAATAAAATAAAATATGCCCTCAAACTAATTAAACAATACGTTTTTTTTGTTGTTGCTTGTATTAAGCTAAATAAGAAGAGGAAGGCTAAAACGTAGAGGGCGTGAAGTAGTGAGACAAGACGTGCAGAACTGCGATGTTTCCCATGAGGATGTACTCGACAAAACCAAGTGGCGAAATAAAACAAGAAAGGCAGATCCCCCACCATGTGGGACTAATAAATGCCCAAGGAGAAAAAGAAGAATTAGATGAATGAGATTGAGCTTGTCTGGATGACTTTTTTAATAATAAACTGTAACACCACGTAATTTTTATATGGCATAATAATAATATCACCCGCCGGATTCAACTAGCAGCCGCTACCGAAACACAGGAAGTGTCTATTAGTCACCCGATTTGCCGATAGATGTCTCATCGACGGAATGTTCGCGAACCTTCTAGAAGCTTCCAGAACAATCTAACCGGAAATAGGAAGGCGGAGTCCAAGGCCAAGGTACATCCCCCTCCATCGTGACATCCACCACCAAGGCTACGATCAGCTGTTCCTTACTGCTGAAAGGGTATATAAACAGGAACACTTCATACAAACGGCAGATCGCCTCGGCCCATCCTGGGCCTAGGTCCTCCCTATACCTATATGCTGGTCACCTGCTGTGCTGTGCCATCACAGGCAGTTAGGTGGTGCATTCCTTTCATACCTATACCTGAATACCTATACCTATATGCTGGTCACCTGCCGTGCTGTGCCATCACGATCGGTTAGGTGGTGCATTCCTACATGCTTGTTCTTCCTAGTGAGGTATAGCATCCCAAAACCACTACCTATATGCTGGTCACCTGCCGTGCTGTGCCTTCACGGACGGTTAGGTGGTGCATTCCTTACCTGCTGGTCATTGGGACTCTAGCGGAGTCCGCAACGGAGCAGTGTTCCTCTGATCCTCCTTGTTTAGTTCCATGTCCTGCAGTAAAGATCCGGGGATTGGAGACGTCCTCTCTGCCGCGTTACTCAGTGTTGGTTAATTGTTATAGGATCAGTGTAGTAGTTTCATTGTGGTATATTTTTAGTATGGTATTCAGAAGGTTTCAATGTATAGGTATATGTAAATAGTGTTAAGTTGTAAATAAAAGTGTTCATAGTTCATAGTGTTTATTGTTTAATTCTCTCGGTTTACCCCTTCAGGGACTACACCTGGCGCCCAAAGTAATTTTAGTATTGTCTCTCTGCTCTCCCCATAAGGGAGGAAATAACTGGTGTTATAAATGGCGGCCCAACTCGTGGCACGAAAACGACCCTGAACTATTGAAAGTGGTAAGTGAACAATCGTAGTTATACTGTACTTCAAAAATCTGTGAAAGTGTTTTCTTAAAAGGGAAAAAAAAAACTTTTGATAATATTTGTAAAAACAATTATAATAGTGCTCAATAGTGATAAATGTTATTGAACTGTATTAAGCAAACTTATATGTAGTCGTTTGCTATAGTGTTTATAAATAATTATAATAGTTAAGTGTGTAAATAATCATGGTTGTACTGTAGGCACTCATCGAACACTTACGGTACACAGTGAAAGAGTTTTCATAAGAATTATGTCGGTGCAATGTGCTTATATTAGCTACCTCCATGAATAAACTGTTTATAAGTTGTGTTGTATATTTTGAATCTACAACGGTGCACAGTAAAATTATTGTATTATAAAATATGTTGCAAAAGTAGGTACTAAATATATTATATTTAAATAATTTTGTACAAGAAAATAACAATCCTTGTAAACTTTAACTCAAAATATTCATAATAGACTGTATACAAATATTTATACTATGTTTTGATAAAATGCTTGACAGTGTGTAATCTTGTGTTTTGCAAAAGTATTATAGAGGTGTTACATTGCACACTTTGAGACGGGAATAATGAACAATATGTAAAATTCTTATGAACGTATCGTCTTGCACATAGTAAAATGGTTTCATCTTTTTGCAAGCGAAGCAAACATGCCATGTGACAATAATATTAAAAATAATAATATCAAATTGATTATGGATAAAATAATTATAATATGTATATGATATTGATTTGGCAGAAACTAAATAATAAGATTGTGTTAAGTAAATGATATGAAGTAATAGTATTATTAAAGTAGTATGTCGCGTAATACTTAAAGAGTACACCCGTCCGCCATTGTTGTGCAAATTGTCAAGAGTGTTGAATTGCTTTATCAAAGTTGAGAAATGTGCAAGGGACAATGTAAATAATATAATAGTGTAAAAATGTTAAGATTTTTATTAAAATATTTTCCGTTTATATATTCAATAATCATTAAGAGTTGTAAATAAACGAATTTGAAGTTGGGTATAAAACAAGAAATAATCTGTAGAACATTTTTTAGTAATGTAAATGTAATAATTCATAGTGTATGAAATCTTGTAGAAGAGGTGTTCCTTCTCCGGTTTTGCGTTGTTATTAAGTGTTGTGTTCAACACCTCACATCACTGATGATGATGATGTTTATGCCCTGTGCCAGATCTTGCGAACAGGCACAAAGGAAGCGGCATTTGAAGAATAAATACCCCGAGAGCAGAATGTCTCTCGTCAGCAAAGTGACACTTAAAGAATGTGTGTCCATCGGTAAGAGTGGTGCACACAACGCATACTTCTCAAGGACGTAGCAACGGGTACGTTCTGTCCAAGGGGAGGAGATTTGTATTCATCTAATTGGAGCAAATCTGATCCAAGGGGAGGAGAATAGTATATATCAAATTGAAGCGGTTTTGATCCAAGGGGAGGAACCAAGCTGCGTCTCATCCAGGAGAAGCGGCCATCGGATCAGCAAGACTACCAACCAATCATCCCACAGAAGAAACTGCCACCGTATCATCAGGAGTAGCTGTCTATTTATCGAGCAGAACCACCTGCCAATCAAACTGGCAGTATTGCCTGCTAATCAACTAGTGGAACTCCATGCCATCAGTCTACCTCGGAAGCAAACAGATTCCAGTAAACAGGGGAACCTGCCACACATTTGGCAGGACAGCCTGTAAGGGGAGACACCCGATTACGTTACATTGTGTTACATTTAGAAGCTGGATCATCGTCGGGGCGCCTTCAGATCCAGAAGGGGAGTCTGTAACACCACGTAATTTTTATATGGCATAATAATAATATCACACGCCGGATTCAACTAGCAGCCGCTACCGAAACACAGGAAGTGTCTATTAGTCACCCGATTTGCCGATAGATGTCTCATCGACGGAATGTTCGCGAACCTTCTAGAAGCTTCCAGAACAATCTAACCGGAAATAGGAAGGCGGAGTCCAAGGCCAAGGTACATCCCCCTCCATCGTGACATCCACCACCAAGGCTACGATCAGCTGTTCCTTACTGCTGAAAGGGTATATAAACAGGAACACTTCATACAAACGGCAGATCGCCTCGGCCCATCCTGGGCCTAGGTCCTCCCTATACCTATATGCTGGTCACCTGCTGTGCTGTGCCATCACAGGCAGTTAGGTGGTGCATTCCTTTCATACCTATACCTGAATACCTATACCTATATGCTGGTCACCTGCCGTGCTGTGCCATCACGATCGGTTAGGTGGTGCATTCCTACATGCTTGTTCTTCCTAGTGAGGTATAGCATCCCAAAACCACTACCTATATGCTGGTCACCTGCCGTGCTGTGCCTTCACGGACGGTTAGGTGGTGCATTCCTTACCTGCTGGTCGTTGGGACTCTAGCGGAGTCCGCAACGGAGCAGTGTTCCTCTGATCCTCCTTGTTTAGTTCCATGTCCTGCAGTAAAGATCCGGGGATTGGAGACGTCCTCTCTGCCGCGTTACTCAGTGTTGGTTAATTGTTATAGGATCAGTGTAGTAGTTTCATTGTGGTATATTTTTAGTATGGTATTCAGAAGGTTTCAATGTATAGGTATATGTAAATAGTGTTAAGTTGTAAATAAAAGTGTTCATAGTTCATAGTGTTTATTGTTTAATTCTCTCGGTGTACCCCTTCAGGGACTACACCTGGCGCCCAAAGTAATTTTAGTATTGTCTCTCTGCTCTCCCCATAAGGGAGGAAATAACTGGTGTTATAAAACCAAATAGAATGAAGTGGTTTGATTGGCCATTAAACACTCTAATGATTATTACTTTTACAATAAAAAACACAGTGTATTCATTTAAGTTAGCTTGACTTTTCTGTTATTATGAATAATTCATAACAATATAAATATTTAATATCTGCACAGAAACGAGAATCTCTCTTCATTTAGTGTAGGTACCCCAATTTACAGGAACACCATAGCAATATATGTAGTATATAACGTAACACAGGTATTGTTCTAGAGAAAAAAAAATGAGTTTCTAGATTAAGTTAATTAAAATATAAAGGGCATTATGTATATTAAAATAGGTTTCAATTTTAAAAGCTAATATTTTTTAAGCAGGTAGGAAATTCTATTCTTAAAAAGGTTATTCTCTAGAGTGATCGCCAACGTCGGGGGGATCTGATACGGCACTGGTAGAAGAAGAAGAATTCATTATTAATTGTATATGTATAAATGAATTTAAATTGCGAAAATGTTATAGGTATATTTTGTTGTATAATATTTCTGGAATAAATTATTATTATTAGTATTATTATTATTCGAAGAATGAGTGCCATTTTACTCATAAAAAGTAATAACCTCTCTAGATATTGATTGTTTCAAATTTGAATTAATTTCTCTATATGTGTTATATACAATAAATAATGAATTCTTCTTCTCCTACCAGTGCCGTAGCAGATCCCCCCGACGTTGGCGATCACTCTGGAGAATGCGTTTCTGTCCCACGCTTTGCGGAGCAGCTCTCCCATCTGTGTTATTCCGGTCCATTGCCGTATATTACGCAGCCATCACATCTGCCTCCTTCCCACTCCACGAAATTTATCTTATCATTTTTATAATTTCATGTAAATTATTTACAACGAAAAATATATAGATATCTTTATTTTCTTTACATAGTAACTAAGCTCTATTACATACAGTTCATGAACATTAATTACTAGGTATTAAAATATAAATATTTGTAATTGAGTGAAAGCTCTGGACTGGAATATTTTTTAAATAAATTAATTAAATTTCATGATTATGCTTATTGATTTGTAACGGTTGTTCAGAAAACCTCTCCAATCTAGTTAATATTTTCGATCGAAGCTACTTGATGGAAGTTAAACAAAAAAGTAAAATTGATAAAAATAAAACACTTCTATTAAGTGCTTCCACAGTGACTTTATTATTTGCGAGCCGACTTTCAAAATCGTTCATTCTAATCATCAAGCTATCGTAAAGTGAAGAAATTGCATCGAAATTAAATTTGTTATGAGGAAAAATAAAGGTAAGGGTAATGCAAGTCAAATTCCCAATATTCTGTTAAATATTCTCGAAAAGGAATCAACTTTTTGAAATTTTTTTTTTTTATTTCATATAATAATAATAAACATTAAATACAAATATACATTCGCGCCAAATCCATTAAAATAGATTTGTCGGCGCGTTCCTTACAAAATAACAATATATTTATACATAATTTATTTCAACCTAATCTATTTCAAAATGGAATGATATATGTAGTAATTTACATATCTGGTTAGCATTCTCACAAACACTAATGAAATGAGTGTGGAAATAACATCTAGAATACAGAGTGGCATGAGAGCAGCGGCAGCCATGAACAATCTCCTAACAACCAAGTCCTTGGCCAGAAAAGTGAAACTTCAAATATACAATAGCCTCATTAAACCAGTGGTCATCTATGGTTCGGAATCCTGGTGTATGACCCTAAGAGACCAACAAAGACTTATATCTTTTGAAAATAGGACTCTATGAAAAATATTGGGTCCACGACCGGGTATTGCAGAAAGAACCTGAAGGCTTAAAAGTGATGAAGAAATTCGCTCCACAACTAACCAACCTTTCATCACAAGTGAGATCAGATCCCGAAGATTGGCATGGATTGGCCACGTTTTTAGATCCGGAGAAGAAAGGGCGACAAAAGGTATTCTGCGGGGTATACTCGAGGGCAGAAGACCGTTAGACAGACCAAGACAAAGATTGCTGGATAACATCAACCCAGATCTAGAGGAGCTCAATGCTAAAGACGACTGGCAGTCCATTGCTCAGGATAGAAAGGCTTGGAGATCTATTGTTTCGGAGGCAAAGGTCCTATAAGGGCTGTTCGGCCATAGGAAGTAAGTAAGTAAATATAGGTAGTATTAGATAGAGTAAGTATGTGTGATAATAAAGAATTAATAATTTAATAACGTTTGCACCATCAAAAGTAATGACTTTCAAAATATAAAATCTTTAAAAACTTTTATGTGAAAAATAATTTTCTTAATGCAGTGAACATATCACATTAATATTAGCGATAATAGCTAAAGTAGGTTCTCATATCCCTTTGATGTGAGATCCGTATTTTGCATACACGAGCTAAAAACTACTTTTATCTCCCACACATTTGTAAATTAGCTGCTGATACTGAGGAAAACATAAGCTTTCTACAATGATAGTGTTTTGTTTACACGAGTACATTTTGGTTTGACGGATCATTTGTCGAAAAATGATAAGTATAACAATCATAATTTGTGGAATCTCTGGTAAAGTTCGGCCGTTGATATGATTAAAATAAACAAATAAAAAAAGAAGTTGGTATTTTTTCAAGTCTTCTGTATTCGTATAACATCACTCATAAGACTAATTCAATGACGAGGCATCCTATCCATTCTGAATGTCTTATTTTTATTAGTATGTAGAGATAATCTGCATATTTATTACGCGCAGTTATACCACTGTATACCTACCTCGCTAGTGGGATATACCTACCTACCGTGATGGTATAGTAGTAGGACATACTGTATTTCAATTAGAGTTTTTTGACGTGTTCACAATTCTCCAGTATATCAATGATACACCTAATTAATAATCACATTTGTTAATTTAATTCTGCTTATCTTTGTAATCGAAACCTGGTCACCTTGGAGATAGCCTTGACATGATCAAATTATCAAGCAATCCGTTCAGTTAATTATTTATTTGATCGTTATTCTTATCTTACGTCAAGTATACAAAACTACACGCGTAGTAGGTATGGTAGATTTAAGGAAAACAATGTTAATATTAAGTTACTGAGATATTTTCACAATTATTGAACATGCATTTAAAATACCAAACTATTTTCCCTTTGAAAAGGTTGTCTCAAGAATCTATAAAAGAAACAAACAATTTTTACATTTTCTAGTATTTTTCTGACCAATCAAGACCTAAATAACCTATAATTCACTCGGTTTCGGGTGCCTTGCCTGAAAAAGAACGAAAAAATCCCTAACCAAAAAAAAATGATTGAAATTTTTGATAAAATAAATATACCTAAGCACACATTTGCAGTTAATACTAAGTGTTGTCTTGTTAAATTAAAACAGATCCTACCAGAGTATATGAACAGTAAGTAATAATTACTTGTCTAAAAGAAAGGGTGTGAAGAAGCGCGGGCGTCCGAGAACCACGTGGCTTGATCGCGTGAATCAAATTCTCAAGGACGGCCGCGTGTTGCGTAAGAAGAACCGACGTGCATGTATGAGAAACTGTATGAATGTGGAGGAAGCGAAGGAAATGTGTAAAAATTGATCTGTTTGGCGTTCCGTTCTCTCTGCCTACCTCACTTGAGACACGGCGTAAATAATAATTCTGCGAATTGACGAAGTCGTTATTTTTCCTTTTCATTCTTACTACGAGTATAAATAAGTAATAAAATTATTAGTGAGAAAAACTTTTAATCATCCGATAATGTTAATCCTAGTATTGAAGAAAGATAAATTGACCCAATCTAAAAATACGACAGAAGAGCAAAAACAACAATATTGAAGATAGCAAAGTAAATATTTCTGTTCTGTAATTAAAGAATCTCGCTAAGATGACTTTGCAAATTATTTGAATTGTTCCAATAATTATAATGAATTAAGTAGCATCTTCAGTGTAATTAAACTTTTACAGTTGTTTGATTTAGAATAATCAAATAAAACTTGTGAAACTTTCGTTCCAACTATACAATACTGCTATCAGTCTCGTAAATATTCAACATGGAAAATAATTAAGTATTCGAGTATTATTGAAAATATTAAGCGTATAAAATTTTCGCCAGATTTTACAAAAGTGAAAATTAATGAATAGGTTTATACAACGCCACGTGCATACTACTGATTAAAGCCGATGACGATTATAATCTTATATCATAATTATGTAGAACATTTTCTCGTCGTTTGAATTTTTCAACAAGTAATAAATATACATACTTATATACATATCATCACGACGCTTCCCTCGCGAGATTGACAGAAAGGATCGATCTCCACTTTTTTCTATCCTTGCATACATCTTTCGCTTCCGTCACTGTCATACAATTTCTCATGCATGTTCTCCTATTTAATATGCTCAACACGTGGCCGTCCTGTAACATTTGATTTAAATGATCTTTCCATTTGATCTTCAGACGTCCATGTCTCCGAGCACCATTCCTCCCAGCCAAATGTATCTTCTTGGTCATCCTGCCTCATTCATTCTTTCCATATGCTTTCCACATGCCCAAACGGCATGAATGTAATAAATATAGCTAAAATAATTCTTATCGATCAGACACTTGATAAAGTAAAATTAAAATATGAAAAATAGTAATATAAACCTCATCTTTCTGTGCCAACGTTGGGGGGACCTGACATGGTACAGAAAGAAGAAGAAGTAAGATAAAATATATATACAACGATGCACCAAATTTGAGCAGTCAACGGGCGGATTTGTTGTAATCCATCTTACAGCTAACCTTATATAAAATAGATATCAATAAACTTTTCGTTAAAAATTTGATATCACAGGAAAGAGTACCTACAGAAGAATATTCAAACTTTTTGCAAACCAATCCAATGGACTGTAACTTAATAGAAGAGAAAAGAAAAGTAAAATCACAATTCGTTTACAACCACGTAAATTATACAAATAAATTTAATAGTCATTACACATATATTATTTGTGTATAAAATGGAAAAGAAACTACTCGTTCTTAAAACTGAACTCAATTTTATTCATTTACTCAATTTTGATATGGTTTCCTGTACAATATTGTATGTAAGGTAGTTCGATATAATAAAATAGTACATAATAGGCCTACATTTATAAAACAATGGCTTACCTGTATTTGGCAGAATATTTCTCCGTAAGGCCAACATTTGTACAAAGTAGGAAGAAGTGCCACAGGTGCTACTAAAACTCCTATAAAAAGGTCGTTTAGGGCCAATGATGTCAGTAGGTAACGAGGCTGAAACAAACAAACACCGGAAATATTATATTATATCTCTACACAATAATGCTAGTTCAGATAGTTCTAGCGTATGGATAAAATGGACTATTTCCACGATAAAAGCGGAAAAAGTTTGATAGGTATGAAGTTCATTAATATGTTAGTTTACTCAAAATCAAAGTTAAATTGAACGTTATAATTGCATTCTCAGTTTCCTCAACACATTCCGTTAGTTAAATGAGTAAAGTAATAGTAGCGTTATTACTAGTGTTGGAAATCTCATCTCAAAGGTAGTAGTATCTGTATAAAACGTATAGAACAAGTAAATAGAATAATGCGGTTATAGAGTTCACACTATTGAATCGTAAATAAAACATATTTCAATCAATTCAATTTTACAATAATATTGGAAATGAAATATTTAAATTGCCTCGAATTTCTCATCACAATATTCAAAGTTTTGCTGGCAATCTTCTTTTTAATTCAAATTCAAACTTAAAATTAATTGTACCATATTTTTAGACATTATTTTTATGATTTCGTGACTAGATACATTTATTTATCATATTTGTTTCATTTCCAAAAGATTTCTGGAAAAATAAAAACTTAAACAAATGTTAATAACAATCAATTACCGAGGTCGATATAATACAGTTATTTAAAACTGTTATTTTGTTTAAGTCCTTGTATAAGTAGAATCTATAAGACGATAACGGGTATACCATCGATTCTAAATTGGTGACTATAAATTAACCCTGTCAAACCACAGATCAAATGATATATGAGCAGAGAACAATATTGTGTATACAAATAGTACCATAATAAATAATCGTTGGTTTACAGTTTGTCCTTATCACATAGCTATTACTTATTAAATGTACTGTATATATTCCATTAGTTCATCTGCAAACATAATATAATTGTTTACTTTTAGAGATAATACAATATACAGGAATTTCACCATTAATTCATTGATTATAATAATAAAGCAATGTTCTAAATATAATTTACTTACTGTTATTAAAATATTTAAAATATTTTCTTCTAAAAAACCAAAACTAAATTATAACGACTTTTAAGTAATAAAATACATCAAAATTTCAATAGTTATAAAGAGGACAGCTTTTTTGTATAAAATCGCTGATTAAAAATGAATTATAAATTAAAATATTTAAAATTTGAAACAGGTAATAAATATAAATTAAATGACAGATTGTTATATGACAGATACTAAAAAATATTAGTTACAAAACTCATTTATTTCATATGTGAATACTCTCTAAGGACGATAAGTTTTATAACATTTTCATATTATTTATTTTATACACACCACGGCAGTATTTATATACAATTATACATAGATATATTTGTTCAACTTTTTACAGGTTCAAATTTATGTTTAATATTCATTGCAAATTAAACCAAATTAGAGACTTATTTTGTATCAAACACTCCCAATTTAGAAGTACCTACTTGAAAATGAGTTTAAATTACTTCATTTTGAAAATGAAAATGATTGGTTAATAGTTCGTCGGTAGCCTGGAGGTAGAGTCTCGGCCTTCAGAACAAGGGGTCCGTGGTTCGATCCCAGGTGCCGGCAAACTCCCCTTTCACGGCACAAGCTTTTAGCTTACTGTGAAAGGTGTATAAGGTTGTATTTGGGTTTATAACAAAACCCAGATATATCTTTAAAAAAAAAATTAGACACTTATTTTTTATCTGGTATTTTAATTTTTTTTTATATTTATTAACCGATGTTAATTTTCCATTGCCGTTCAAACGTTTACCATACTTTAGAATATAATAACACCGCCAACAATAACATCAATGTTTGACAAATAACGCAAAGAATTAAAAAAAATTATATTCAAATAAACATATAAAAAAATGATGTTTTTTTTTTTTTAAAAAAAAGATATATCTGGGTTTTGTTATAAACCCAAATACAACCTTATACACCTTTCACAGTAAGCTAAAAGCTTGTGTCGTGAAAGGGGAGTTTGCCGGCACCTGGGATCGAACCCCGGACCTCATGTTCAAAAGGCCGAGACTCTACCTCCAGACTACCGACGAATGTTTATAAAAACACCTTTTAATTTCTGTTGATTTTATGTCATTTTTCATGTTAATGAAGTTTGTGTCGTTCCACACATAGTAACGACACAAACTTCATTAACATGAAAAACGCCTGAATGTTATTTAGTACCGTGTCGTGATCTCAAGAGGTTTGTAGAATAATTCTCTGTATAGAATCGATATCAGTAGATAAATCATAACAACTTAATGGTGTTAATCACTTCCTGATGCTTTAAACAAACATAATACAATACAATGCAAACATAATCCATCCCGACTTGCTGTCACGCAGTTCCTTTATCAATATTAATAATTCCGACTGGGAATTTTACTAACCGTACTAGTATTAGTATAAGTATCTACTTCATTCCTACATACCAAACGTATTCAACTAACTTCTTCACTACCAAATACATGATTGTGTTTATCCTTAAAATATGAAGAGCAAAGTTCTAGCTAATCAATGTATTTGTATTGTTCACAGGATTACTGTGCATAGTTAATAGTGATGTAACGAATGTGTGATTTCGGATATTCGCAAATGCGAATATTTGTTGCCGACATTCGCGAATGCGAATGGCGAATATTGTCTTATTTAGATTTCTACAATATTCCTCAATCATTAAAATTTCTATCCCCCCCCCCCCGTCGCCGAATTTTCAAAATGGTATAGGAATTTAAAATATTTCAAAACTCCTCGGTTCTCTCAAAGAATATTTTCTTGCAATACCTTTTTCTACAATGTACCGGGTAAGTATGCGGTACATTTACCGAATATCCTGATACTTTATTACCGAAATAATATTCGCAAAACATTCACATATTTTTTTGCGAATGCGAATTCTTAGAAATATGCGAATACGAATATTCGTTACATCACTAATAGTTAATCAAACATAGATCAGCGTAACCTGGATCTCGAAATGGTAGGAAAATAGGCAAAATAAATATTAAAGTTTGGAAAATTTGCATAAAAATGGGAAGCTATCGCCGTAGCTAACCCCCCTCCCCCTCGTTGAACATGAACGAGAAATAAAAAATTGGCGGCTGGGGAAGGGAGCGGAGTTAAAATTTTGCATTAAAAAGTTTCTAAGCTGCTCCCTCCTCCGTCAAAAAATCCTGGATACGCACTTGCATAATATAAACTCTGATGAAATTAAGATTTTATTTGTAGCGTTTTTTTTACCCCATACTTACTTATAGTAAAGTCAACAACTATATTATGCTATAATGCAGCATAGCACAAGATTCGTAAAATAAATTGAATCACGTAATTACTCTTACCTATAGTTATAGTAAAGTACTCGTATATTGTGCAACGATTTGTGCTAATACATTCTTTGAATATAAATAACAAATATACAACCTGGAAACTTACAAACGAGTGCGCTATTCTACACTTTACCTACTATACCCTCACGCCGTATCTCAAGTGGGGTAGGCAGAGAGAACAGAACGCCAAATAGATCTATCTTTGAGTGAATGAATTTTATCTAAATGACTCTCTTTTTGGTAAAATGAAGAAAGATAAGTTTAAATATATTTGATATCTTACCTGATTATTGATAAATCTTCCATATCTCCTATTGTTGAGCACAATGATAACCATCAAATTGGCTCCAACAATCCCAACTGATAGCAAAATTATCACTAGTATCCTGAAGATGTCTCCAAACTCCATATTACTTAGTATATCAGCATTGACGAATCTTGGATGAGAACATGAACTGTTCCAAAGCGGTGGTGCGGTCAGCCAAGTGTTCTTAGGGTCCAACATATTGACAAATACTTGTCATCGATATTGGTAACTTTTCCATCTATTGCGATACAATTTTCTTTTAAACATTACAAAAAAAATACCAATTAAAAAGTTGAATATCGAAATACAACATTTATTTATTTGAAAACAGTTTCATTTTTACATATACCTATTCATAACTAATTTATTATTGAATAAGTTCAATTTAAAACACCTAATTTTTACGAGAATGTTTAATATTATTACTTTTATTTTAGTTTAATTTAATGGCAGTAAAGAATGGAAATTTTTATCACCTCGGTTGGACAATGACTTAATTTCACGCCTTCATTATTTATTTCGGCTATAAAATGTTTTTAATAAATTTAATATTAGAACCAAACAACAAGGGACATTATCGTTTTTATCGTCAACTTTAGTGCAATATTTCAAATATCGTATCCTATATTAGGTATCACATAATTTATCCCCAGATATATTTATTACGTCAATCATATTTTTTAAAACTAATTGTCATTCCATTTTATGATGTTTGCACTGGAGATCTGCAAAAAAGGAAAAAAAAACAGTTAGATGATTACAAAATATTGTAAAATGAAGATATATATTTACACATAGCCCAAATTTTTTACATTTTTAATAATAAAACAGACTAAAAATATGTATAATACAAATTTACACAGATACATATCTTCGAATAAAGGAGTAAATTGATAGAGAAAAATGAACACACATATAGTGTCCTGTGTACAACAATAATTTATCTATTTCATTTCAGAGGGGACATAAAATGTAGGTATATGCAATACATATGAAATTATCAATACAACTATAAAAAAAACAGACTAGCAAGATACCAACAACACCTCACTGTATTGTATATGAATTATATACCTAGTTGTTTAATTTAAAAAAAAAATATTTGATTAATAGTCCAACGTCGAGTAAAACATTAAGTATAAGAAAATAAACCTATTTTTTTTTGTACAAATTGGATCATACAGTCTCTATATGGGTCCGTGACAGAGCCTTGAAATATCAACATAGAGGTACCAGGTTCAATCCTAAACGACGACGGGAATTTTAATCGATGATTCCATTCTCGCAAATGACGATGACGGTTGGTTGGTCGAAATGCTTCACAGTAGTGAGTCCAGTCACCCGTTGCGAACAGACTAGTTGAACAAAATAATGAGTGCGGAAGAAATCGGTTTCGTTTCTAAAGTAAAGCATGCTTAAACCAGCCAAAACCAATTCGTAAGCATTGGAAACATCCAATGATTTAAGTGTCAAGTTACGTGGAATCGCCTACCGGTGCCATTGAGAGACAATCAGACTGTCACCAGCTTCAGAAGCAAATGAAAAACTACACTCTTCACCGGCGCCCTTGAGACGGTCTAAGGACTGTCAAACGGCGTCAAAACAAAATAATCCAGAATAATAATCATCATCATTATCATCAACTCTCTCTCTCTCTCTCTTTCTATGCCATCAAGGGATTCGTATTAAATATGTGATCACAGGATGTCTAACATACATAAACAAACGCTAGTACTATTCATAAAAAAATGGTTAGGGGTAGGTATTCATGATTGTCATTAAATTCATATTATTATACCTGTTATCATTTCTTAGAATATGTAACAAATAATATATTTCTATATAATGAAAGCTCCAGTAAGACATCCTCGAAAGGAATCCGTATTATTACATCTGCACTTTGTCAAAAGGAAGCCACCTTGCATTCACGCAGCAAATAGGTATAAGTATATGGGGAAATACTTTCTTTCGTTCAATTTATTGGATACTCTTTTCATATCAAAACAGATATCATAATAAGAAATTTGTAAGCACCTACATATTAAAATGATCTGAGAAGATTTCGTGTAAGAATTGATCAATATGGCATTCCGTTTTCCCTGCCTACTCAATTTGAGATAGGTACGATGTGAAAGTAAAGATTAGTATAATTCATTTATTTCTGCACCGTTATAGCCATTATGGCACATTCCATAAGAAAGAAGGCTAGTTAGCTAGATGTATATAAAATAAACATGCTTGTTTTCCTCTCTGTATCGATAGAAAATAAAAACATTCAAACTGAGTGGTACACCTCATCACTAAATGGAAGATGTAAAATGTATTATTCGTGATACTATACTATACTATACTATACCATCACGGCATATCCCACAAGTAGGGTAGCCAGCAGATCAGCTGCATGTAAGAAACATACAAACTGTCCTCTTTGTGCCAGTATAAAATCAAGACATTCAGGATGGGTGGCAAACCTCAACGCTGAATTTAAGATGTAAAATGTCTTATTTTTTTCGAACACCTGCCTTTTACAGGACACTCGTGATATTAAATGAAAACCAGTTTTTCTAACAGGGCAATCAAAAACGAAAAAATGAAAGCTAATATCTTTGCCAGTAACTCCTTGGGATTTTTTGTTTATTATTTCTACTAATACTACTACATCTATACTATTATGGCATATCCTACAAGTGGAGAGCCCAGCAACCTGCTGCATATATAAAAAATGTAAGCTGAACTCTCTCTGGCAACAAAATATTAAGACATACAGGTTGGGTGGCAAACCTTATCGCTGAATTTAAGATGTAAAATGTCTTTATTTTTTCGAATACCTATTTTTTTATTTTTACTTTCACCATTTTCACAAAAAGTATTGATCTCTATGAAAATTTAAATGATAAATAGCTAATGATTTAATATTTATCGTCTATTGATCAAGTATATAGTAAAAAAAGAAACAAAGCATTTCATAAATCACATTATTTTTTGTCTCTGTTTTGCTTTTTACACTGTAAATATAATTAACTATCATGAGATATAAGTTTGCCAAAAATTATTGAAGTACGAAGAAATATTCCATAAGCTATATTATAATATTGGAATACTCTGCCTTCCCCAATTGGGACACGGCGTGAGGGTAAAGTATAATAGTATAGTAGATAGTATTTGATATTTTTTTATAAATAAATACAAAATTTGTATTCACTGTGTCGGTGTTAAAGTAGAAAAAATCCACAATGAAATGAAAAAACAAATGTTTAGAATATTTATCTACTATTTTTTTTTATTGTTTAACCGGATTTGGATGCAGATGACAAAACCAATCAGAAACCTCAATTGGAGAACCATGTCTACACAATGCAACATTGTGTAAAATCTAATCGGAAGAAGTGAGAAAGGTGTCCCAACGCTTACGAATTGGCCCTAGACTGGCTTAAGTGATCACTTTCAGTGTCCATGGACAACGTTCACCAATTCCACCATTCTCACTGTCACGATTTAAGGTCCACCAATCGAGAGATGCTTTATGCAAACCTTAGAAGCAATCATCTTTTTGGGATCTCATTTTTCAGATCTCAAATAGATCGCGATCTGATCTCTCTTTGTCATCTGCATCCAAATCCGGTTAAACAATAAAAAAATTAGTAAATATCCTAAACATTTGTTGCTAACTGGTTGAACTAGCAGCCGATAAAGTATTGAACTTAATTGTTCCAGCGCCAATTAGACGGGAGATCGCGATCTATTTGAGATCTGAAAAATGAGATCCCAAAAAGATGGTTGCTTCTAAGGTTTGCATAAAGCATCTCTCGATTGGTGGACCTTAAATCGTGAAAGTGAGAATGGTGGAATTGGTGAACGTTGTCCATGGACACTGAAAGTGATCACTTAAGCCAGCCTAGAGCCAATTCGTAAGCGTTGGGACACCTTTCCCACTTCTTCCAATTAGATTTTACACAATGTTGCATTGTGTAGACATGGTTCTCCAATTGAGGTTTCTGATGTTTGTTTGTTTCCACTATAATATGTTTTTTTATTGAGATACACATCTTTTGTCTTAAATAGACATTGTTAATCTACTGAGTGAGAAGATTGATAATTTCCTTACAAGACAAAGAACGTCGCTCTCAGTAAAAACTTATGGTTGAAAAAACATTTATTTTTTAATTTCACAATATTTGAATTATTTTTCTGTTTTCATATATATGAGCAAAGAATATAAATTCAAGCAGGTTAGTAAAAGTTACAAGCAGGACAGTAAATAAGATGAACCAACCAGTTTTATGAAAGAAAATTGAAATACTGTCGAGAAAGGTCGAATCTTTCAGATTCGTTGTAGATATAATAATATAAATTCTTTGCGATGTAATAAAACCTGCATAGGTAAAACACAAATAATCATACGAGTATCCATATGTCATAGATTCTTCCTTATGCTGTGGTTCGTTTTCAATGCAACTGGATATCCCTAATACGTTCACTCCTTATATAAAATAGGCATTGTACTACGTATTGAACATAATATCACACAGTGGGTAGGTTCCACATATTGCGCTGGGTCTAAGTACTCTAGAGGTTTTATGCTGTAATTCAAAATGCAGTCGTTTGGAAATATTATTCATCCTTATAAATTTAAGTTTTCCCATAATACGATATAAAATAAAATATGTACCTATTTTATATTTTTCATAATAAAGGGCACAAAATAACTACAAATTTATGAGCAGATACTACATATTTTTTTCAGAGGTCAACTTTCACAAAACAGCGAAGAAATCAATAAAATAAAGATCATTAAATTATTTAGAATCCTTGGGTTCTAATATCAAATAATGATTTTTAATTTTATAAAAATACTCAGAGAAAGTATTTAGACTTTGTTTTTAAATATCAATTCGAATGAAAGTTAATAAAAGCCTCTAGACAATAGAACTACCGATGCTAAAGCCACTTTGTTCGTAAGTTTCAAAAATATTAACTCATCCCCTTGGGAAAACGTTTGGCAATAATAAATAAACTTATTGCATGCTAAGCAAATATTTATTAAAAGGGTAAAACTGAAACAAAATCTGATTTGGTATAAAAATTTGAGAAAATATACGTGTCTTTCAATGATCTTGAAACATACTGCAAAACCTTGAACATTTGAAAGATCACTAGTATCAACCACTAACGAGTGATTAGATTACCTGAAAGTTAAAACTAGAAACCAAGAGCTAGAATTCGTACTGAACCAAACTATATACCTACCTTATCTCATCCAAAGTTCATATTTTAACATAGAAGCTGACAGCATTTGAATTTATGTCAATTAAACATTATGAAACACAAATTTAGACCACAAGTACAATCAAAGCATTCCCCTCTAAGTACACATATGTAAATTAAATGGCAATTCAACATTAATTTCACTACGCACAGTAGAAACTTAAAAGCACATTTGAAGCAAATAATCATACCAAAGTTATTGAGCTCCATATGTGCATATCATTAAAATGTTATCAAACTATCAAATTGTTATACAACTGAATCAGTTATTATTATAATGAAAACAAACAATTTATAATGCAATGATATTGCTATTATTATTTGACTAACAAAACAACAGTATTATGATCCTCATAATCCAAAGTTTAATAACAGAAATAATATGTATTATTAGAATGTCCTTTATGATGTGATGTTTGCTCTAGACTATTGTGGGAGGTAACAAATAACTGGGAATTTTCATGACAATACATTAAACAATATAGGTACAACCTTATATTATTATTACATAATCAGTAGGTATGTTGATTGACACATAAAAAATCTATTTTTACATGAAATTCCATTAACGTTAATTCATAAAGAATCCCATGTTATGACAACATTTCCTTACATAACATGTATTTTTTTTGTGTAAATTGTGAATTTGTATAAAAATTTATAAATTAGAACAATAAAATATGTATTATATTTTTGTTCATTTACCTGCTTCTGTTCATAATATATACATTACAAACAATTCATTTTGTAATAAAGTCTTACGTTAGTAGAAACACATTTTTGTTTTACTACTTCTCAGTAGGTGGTATTCAGATATGTGATTGTGAAAAAAACATTTCACACAAAATCAAAAATGTTTATTACTTTGAACATCTGAATTTGTTATTTCTATTGAGATCAATACTGGATGCAAATCGATACGCAGATCAGTATCAGCTGTATGTTGGGGAACACCACACAACTAAACATAACTATATCGACAAAAGCTGAAATGTACAAAGTTACGTATCTACTATCAGTTTGATAATACCGCAATGTTATTGCCTGTGGAAACCTTGTACAGAAGAGAATGGTAAAAGTAAATAGAAATAGCAACTGTTGCAATAAGGGAAGCAAAGACGATTGTCTTTTCGATGAATGCAATCGATGGTTGATCAGCAAATGTTAGTCAGTCAATAACGCCATGATATTTATAACTAAAGCAGTCCTAACGCTATACACAGTTTAGATTTTTTTTACAGAAAAACTAATTGTCGGTAAGTAGTTGATCAATGTTTATTAAAAAACTTATGTAACTTATGCTGTAAATGTTATATTTCTTAAGTAAGACATCTCTGACTATACTTTTATGTACTTGTTATAGTTTTCACAATCTCCTTTGAAATACTAGAAAGAAGTAAGGTTTTTCAATTCCCAACAACTTTATGAAACCGAGATCAACCTTAATAATATTCCAAAATGTTCGTCATTATTACACATAAAAACGCAGTATAATAAAATGTTATCTGCAAAGGTCAAATATTAACTACAAAGTATTATTTCTCTAGCTACATAAAATCTTTACTTGCATCCCTATTTATAGACAAAGATTATTGTATGCTGAATAATAATATGTATCATATACATACCTGTGTATTATATTTTACTTGATACAATATACATACATACAAAGGTAATGCTAACTGCTACAATTACTACTACTACTACTGCTATTTCTTGCATCCACCGCATCCTGTTTAAAGGAAAAATAATAGTACAATATCATAATATCCAGGAAGCACTTTACATAGTAATGATTTTATTTTCATTTTGTCAGTACATTTCATAATATTAGCTTGCATGCTATTATATTATTTTGATACAATGCGTATTAGATTCCGTGGAGTTTTTGGTAAAGTTCAGTTCTCCACTACAACAAATCTTTAAATCGGTATCGAATAGCTTCCTAATAAAGAGATTGATAATAGAATTGTTATCTTAAAGAAAACAATCAAAAATCAAATCGAAATCCTATTTTATATTTAGCGTACAATAATGTGTATTAAAACAGCTCATTCAAAATAAATATTTACCGAAAGCGAGAATAACTCGTGCTTGGGATTTGTGATAAAATAGTTTACGTGTTTTCGCTTATACGTTATATTTTATAAGGATTCAAAAATAATTATATCACTTGAGTGCAAATTCGGCTGTTTTATTCAAATTCATATTAGTTTCAAATATTTTTGTACTGCTATCAAATCCCTTGCGTGCAAGCTGAATAATTATAGAAAATTCATTCTATCTCAATGTAGTTGTAAACAATAAGTTTAGAAGGAAACTGATCAAAGGGTATTAAATGTTAGAGACAGGTAATCAAGAATTCTTGACTTGAGAATTTAAACAAGCTTTGAGGAAGTATTTACTCAAAACCCTTTTACTAAAATCAATTCAATACATTTATTAACAAAATTACAACTTGAAATAATAAAACAAACACATTAATTCTCTAAGTTGAATTTCCCAATTGAAATTTGATGAGTTAATTGAAGTACTGTACAAATAAATTTAACGATTTTTACAAAGATTTGTGTAACAGTGAAATCGAATATTTGATATTTTTATTTTATTACTAGCTGACCCGGCAAACGTTGTTTTGCCATTAACATTATTTCTAAATTACTAATATCGCTACTAAAAATAGGGGTTGATGGTGGAAGGGTTAAAATTTAGGGATGTTTGTATTTTTTAATGCCTCACCATAAAAAAATAAAACTAAAAAAAAATTACCAAAAAAATCGGGGTGGACCACCCTAAACTTTTAGGGGTATGGAAAATAGATGTTGGCCGATTCTCAGACCTACCCGATAAGCACACAAAATTTCATGAAAATCGGTCCAGCCGTTTCGGAGGAGTATCATAACAAACACCGTGACAAGATATTACATATTATTTAATATTCAAGCATTCAATATAGTTTTTTTTACTTTTTTATGATCATACCATCTAAAACGTTACTATGTCGGTTAACAATCAGATACAAGATTTAAATGTTGTATTTTCCAAAATAAGACTATAACAATATTGATATAATTCTATTTTCTTGGGTAAAATGTTTTGCGTATGTTTAGTAATTATGTTTCTAGTTAATATTAATGTATTACAAAATGATAAATTAGCACTTACTTTGCGAGAAATTAAAGATATTATTGTACCAAAACTTTTCGTTCAATAGCCGAATTAACAATGTAAATTAATACTTCCAAATTCGTCAGATCTTGAAAATTATAAGCAAAGAAATAAATCAAATCATATTTTTATATTAAGATAAGAATTTGAAGTTAATGAATGAAATATCCTGGCTTAAGCAGATTACTTGAGTAATTAATTAGTTTTGCCACCCATCCTGAATGTCTTGATTTTATATTGGCACGGAGAAGACAGCTTGCATATTTTATATGCAGCTGGTCTGCTGGCTACCCCACTTGTGGGATATGCCGTGATGGTATAGATAGATAGATAGATAGATTAATTAGTTAAATATTTTTAGAGATTTAGCGGTGTAACCTTTATAAAATGGTTATTAATTGATTTTTTTATTATGAAAGTGATGCAATGGGACTTTCACCATTCTTAATTCTCTAAAGAGTTTTGGAGATGATTTTAATTAGGTACTATCAACATAGTATATGCTTAATTATGTGTATATCAGAACTCAATTTTTTAATCGAAAAAATTTCAACATTTTACTAGTAATAAGCTGTATATAGTATATACCTACAGCTTATTACATAGACCCTATAGTATAGACCCTAAGCATTTCTGTACTTAAGACTCACGACTATTGTATTATTTCCGCTTTTTTCGTAACTTTGGCATTTTTGTCAAAAATGCCCTTAAGTCCTAATGGCTCTCAGGTACAGAGTTGATCCATGAACAATACATATTTATTACATTAGATACATTAATGATTGACAGTGCTATTTTCAGAACATAAAAAAAATGTTTTATTTGTTTACTGTGTCGGTAGTAGAATTCCTTAATGAAATAAAAAAAAAAAAACAATTTAAATTTTCCACTTTAAATGCTTTAATTGACAGGGACGTCTTTCGGGAATCAAGGATGATATCAATTTTAATTACATGGTCAATCTTAAGAGATTGACAATGTCCTTAAAAGACGAAAGACGTATTTTTCAATTAAAATCTGTAGGTATAGTGGATTTATTTTTTAATGTTTTATTTGTATGATAAGGTAGACGCATTTGGTCATATTTTTTATAATAGGTTGACAAGTCGTTGACCTTGATCCACAGGCCAACCAGTTGGAAATTTAAACTTTATTTCTTACCTAAGTACGAGTAATCGTTCTTCTGATGTTCTTTCTTTTCCACATACAAAAAATACAAAATTTCGAATAATATTTTCAGAAACACATGTTTGTTTTGAATTTTCGGTAGATAGTTAAACTACTTCAAAATTTAACTTGGAATATTAGAATTTTGAGATGTTGGTTTGTGGAATATAAAAATTCTATGAGAAAGCTATCCCAATAAAAATATTCCGAATACAAAAATAAGAACAACTGAAACTGAAAAACGATTTTGAGTTATAAATTGTTTCTCTAAGATGTTTCTAAAACGTAACAACGATTTTTTTAGCGAATGAAGGTGAGTTAAATGAACCTAAAGTGAATTTTCATTATTAATCAGTGACAAGATATTAACTACTTCACTAATTCAACAAATTTAAATAAATCAAACTTGAGTAATTTACCTATAGAGTATTCGTTAAATATTCTCGTTAAATGTATGTACCCAGCAAATAATGTGTATGGCCAGTGTAATTGCTTATCTTGTGGTAACATAGAAAGTTCTCAGTTACAACAATAAGTACACAATGTATTCCCTTTATATGAGAGTGTGTAGACTATCTAACTAATTATTATTAAGGTTAAATTATGAAGGTAACGTAGATTTAATCTAATTAGTGAAGAATGTTAACAGTAGGGTACTTACATTCAGTATTATTAGTAGCAAAATAAACAAAATGATATTTATCTAAGACTTGCTTCAGGGTACTTTAAAAGCGAAACTAGATATATTAACAAAATTATCTGGTTATCTTTTTCATCGCATTCTAAAGAAACAGTTGACGACCGGTGTGGTACGGAAATAACGTCATTGTTTTTGAGTCAATAGCTCCCGGGTTCGATTCTCTATGCCTACCTCATCTGGGATACGGTGCGGCTTGACGTATAAAATGTTTTACGAATTCATGCCTTTTACAGAAAATTTATAGAAAAAAAGAGGAAAACCCATTGTTTGCCGAGGATACTATGAAATTGTTAAAATGTTTTCCAATATAAAAACATCGTACGAATAGTAAACTTTAAAAGGTTTTAAACCAAGATCTCTTAATTTTTCATTGTTCCTAATCCGATCTATGCAGTTAATCTAAATCTAAATGCCTCGAGTCTTACACTAAGGAATAAGACACTAGGAAAATACAAACACGAACTGAACTTAACAGGGATAAAGTCGACTACATACTACTACTGCTGCTGTTTACCTAATGTTACATTTCTTATTTCCCACCATAACTGTATTAGAAGGGAGGCTAACTGAACGTAATGAAATACATAAATAGGGATAATATGCTTCACAGAATTACTTATTTCTCCGTATAACACCGAATTTGTTAGGAAATTACTGTTACATGGTAAACACGAAAAAGAGAGAATATATTTTTACCCCAAATTATTTGAAAAAAAAAACATTCTAAATATATTTTTTATATACTCTCTCCGCACTTTTAAATTATAACAATTCAAATGACACATTCCATTTCGCAAACCAATTTTTTTTTGTATTTTTATTTAATCCCTTGAATATTTTAAATAAATTAGTTAGGTACTAACATTTCACATTATGTCTTTGAAATATAAAATACTTAAAAAAAGTTAAATATTCATGTACTAATATATATACTATTTAATTAAAAATTACATTGAAAGTCTTAGGCTTGAAACTGCAATCTGTATTGCTTATCGTGGAGCTTTGGTGAGGAGGCTTAAAAGTTAAGTCGAGCTTACCGTTTTCACGAAAATTTCAATCAATATTCGACTGCGGCTTGACCAAGCCAGGCATTGTAATTCGCGTAATTTTGGTAAACGAAGCTTTATGTGCTCCTTAAGGCTAAGGAGAATCTTAAGCCTGCATTGTAATTTTGGGCCTTAATGAAAGAAATCTTTCCTTAAATTATGTACTGGTGAAGAAGTAGCTCTGATCCATGCAGTTATTAACCGTGCGACCCAATATTCTTTCATTTTAATTTGGCTATGTTTTTATTTACATAATAATACTGTTTGGTTCAGCTCAGTAACAATACGATAAAACCACGTTTGGTAATATTATATTGTAATATCGCTTGAATTGTGTTTGCTCAATCAATTATGTACTTCAACAAACCCATAACTATTTTTCCCATTACTTACTGAACCAACATGGTTAATAAAATTAAATTGATGCATACGAATGCATTACGGACTGCAGATATTTGATATTATTTATTGGCTTATTAATCACTTCATTAGTCAGGATTTAGTTTAGTTGCACACTGATCTTTTTGGACCATATCCAAGTTGGATGTTAACTACTATTTGTCATGATCTAAGATAGGTATTATTATGATATCATATGCGAGGTAAAATATGATATTCGATACTACAACGTCTTCAAAAGACCATGAAAACATAAAATAAACAAATATATAATTTTTTAATAAATCAAATGTTTTTGTGTTAACACTTTGGAAATTCATTATAATTAAAATGATTTCAAAAACACTGTATAATTTCCAAATTAAATTTATTCACCTCAAACGTTTTCGCCAAGGCTTCTACTTGGCATCATCAGGTGTCCTCCTGATGATGCCAAGTAGAAGCCTTGGCGAAAACGTTTGAGGTGAATAAATTTAATTTGGAAATTATACAGTGTTTTTAAAATCATTTTAAATATAATTTTTTATTTCACTTATTTTAGAGGCATTGACTATGTAACAATTACGAGACATTTTCAAATAAAATATTTAAAACTTGAATCACTATGTTTATTTGTTACATTAATTTAAATTACGCTATCGCGTCTTGAAAAGCTCGTCAATGGTGCAAGTGCACTGAAATCGCGATAGCGTAATTTAAGTTAATGTAACAAATAAACATAGTGATTCAAGTTTTAAATAATTTTTTATTGCCATATATAGTATACAAGCATATGTTAACAAAGAATCGCAAAAGTCGCTGGAAGAAATCGGATATGCGATTTCTTCCAGCCAACCCGAAGGAACCCAAAAGAAAGATTTTCATCTAAAACCTAATATCAGAAATATTCTCTTTATAATATTTATTTTTTTAATTCAAAAAGCACCTCACTTATTTTATTTTTTAGCACTTATGACGCTCCTTTCAAGAGTGCTGGATTTTTGTCAATAAATAATCGCATTTATCAAAACTTAATATAGTAATAACTGTTTGAGGACGTTTATTTTTTCTAAATGAAGAAGGTTCGTGTTTATCACATGCTTACGAATGGATCATTGAAGGGTTCGCAAAATGAACAACGAAGAGATTCCACTTCTGTTCTAAGGAATGCAATATATGTATTTACGTTATAATAAATATGTAAGTAACTATTGTAGTTCTGTCTGATTGAAATTAGATTTTGAAAGGGTTCTACAGAAATGTATTTGATGTGGCTATGACCCAATCAAAATGGTAGTTTCAAGATATTATTGCTTCAATTTTGATTAGCAAATAAAACCTTTATTATTGTATGGCAGGATAGCGCTCTGTGAAGAACGAGATATTATCCCAAATAAAAGGAATTGGAAAATAATTTAATACTATTTTGCTCTATTCTAAGTAATATAATACTTATGTTGAATGTAAATTTAGAGTTTAAAAAATAAACCCAATATTTAATTACTTTGGTGTGGCGTTTGATTTAAGTATTTCCAAAATAAGTAGTCTTATGGTAAATTTCAAGGCTTTCAATCAAGAGACCCCGGATTCAAAACCACCCGCTGTCAACTTATTCCACCTTTACGACACAATGGTGTAAATTACTGTTAAAGCTTTTTTAGGTTATGTTTGGGTTTATTTCCAAATTCATTCGTTTTTTTAAACTCTTTAATTTATTATATCATGATGTAATTTAATTTGAAGAAACTAGATCTAAGAAATTCTAATCTTCTCTCCTCTTTGGACACTTATTAGTCCAGCATCTTAGAAATTCTAACGAGATATAATTATTAAAATGCTCGTGAGAACTTTTCTCGGCAATACTGGAGTAAAAGTAAAAAAAATGTAAACTTATTCATCACATCTATCTAGTACCTATATAATAAATAAGCGTTGTTCCTTGTTAAAGTATTTTAACAGTGAGAATGATATCATTTCTTGAACACATTGATCTTTATAAAAAGCATAATTATCAATATGATTAATCAGCGTAACGACTCGTTTTCGTTTTAAGGTTTTACATGACACATTAAATGAAAAAATCAAAAGCCTTCTTTTGAAGACATAATACGTTCCTACATATTTCATTGCGTGAGCGGTTATTGTGTTGGGTCTTTTTATATTTTTCCTCATTATTCTCGCATCATGTTGTTTACACAATCAATAATCTTCCTATTTCAGTCCAAGTAGGAGCATTATAAATATAACAAGCCGTAGTCATGAAGAAAAAGTAACTGCTCTTTCAGCTGTTAAGACGAGACAAGTCACACGTAATACTCATAGAAAAATAAATAACTTGAGAATTCCCTAAGTTTATGTCGGAATAAAATTATACCTTATAAATGTGGAATGTTATTGGTCCATACTGAACAAAGATGAAAAATTGAAATTTAATGAATTCAAAAATAATATGGAATGAATTTTGCATTGATTAAAAATCATAATTTTCGATGTAAAATGAATTGAGTGTTTACACGTTTTTCACGGACAGTTAATTTGGTGGCTACTTTACTTATGGGATATGGCGTGATGGCATAGATGATATAGAGAGATACTGAGTAGGTTCACCACAAAAAAAGATTCTAAACTTAACTAGGGAAAACCTTTATTTTTGTGAGTTTTAGTCTGTTTGACTTTAAACATGCCTAGTAAGTTGAGTATAAAAGTGCATTTTCTGTTAGGCTGATTGTGCTGGCATTATAAGTATCATATTATATCGTAAAGAACAAAATATTCCTTTACATAAAAATAGAGTCCTATACACAAAAAAATCGCTTGTTATACTAGATGATTATCGTAGAATGAATGGGATACGACGTACAACTCACATTGGAGTCTAATTTTATTTTATTAGAGTATTAAGAAGTAATACCAAAGTAATTTTCCTACGAATATTGGACAAAGTCGATGATTGAAAATATTCTAGCAGTATGAAAAGATTTGCGAAATAACCAATACATATTAAAAATTGTGGTTTGAAATATACTGTAAATAATATTTTATTCCCACATACAGGTATTTTACTCCGCGTTACATTTATGATATTTTCGTATGGTTTGTATTTGTTTGTATTTGTGATTTTTATAACACAATTGAGTTTTTTTTTAACTTTTATTATAAGCCAATCAATTAAACACACAGGAATGAGACTTACTCGTCCGTAAAATATTTTAAGCAATGAAGTGTGCCACCAACCCTGAACGTCTTAATTTTTCTGTACGCACAGAGAGAACCACTTGTATGTTCAGATGCAGTTAGTCCACTATTATATTCTATTCTTCTCAAGATTATCCACTCGTTTGCGAGTGATTTAGAAGAGGCATTTAATCTTCTGCTTGTAAGCATACAAATTGTCGTCACCTGTGGGATATTTATTTATTTATATATGAAATATACAACTTACGCTTTTTTACAATCAACATGAACAAGAGAATTACACAGTCTTCAATTTCAAAAACATTAATCAACTAACAAAAATTAAGCAAACATAACTAGGTACGAGTACATTATAACTCTATCAACAAATATAATAGGCATACATTTATAGTTAGCTCAGGCATACGCCGAGATGGTGGATAAATATATTTAATTATCTACTACTGCCGCCATCTAGTGTCAAAGGTACTCACACTAAGTTTAGTAATTCAAGGAGGGATTCATTTGTGTTGTTGGGTGGTAGTCTATAGAATGAAGAAACAACACTAGTTTATTATGGTAATGGCCATCGTGGGAATAAAAAAACTGGAATGAAACGAATAAACGGATAAAAAGCAAAGTCTACAAAGTTACAAAGGAGACACTATAACGACCAATGGACCTTCTAAAACCACACTACCAACACTTAGAAAACAATACAATACTTTTTGATTATACTAAACTGCTTTTACTTGTTTTTATTTTTTTTTATTTGCATTTTATGAAACGGAATGATTTACTTTTAATTATTTCGTCAAAATAATAATAATAATAAACTTTATTGTACAAAATAATTATTTAAACAAAAATAATGAGACTACAACATGGTATATACCTACAAATATTTTGCACAATGGGCGAGTTTATCGCAGGGACGCGATATCTTCCAACTAACCCAAATAATGGTAGGTATAGTAATGAGTTATTATTCGAGTGTCTTGCAAAAGGCGCATGTTCGAAAAAAATAAAGTAATTTTATATCTTAAATTCAACGATGAGGTTTTCTACCCATTTATTTGTTGGCACAAAGAGAACAGCTTGCATGTTTATTACATACAGTTCGTCTGATGACTACCCCATTTATGAGATATACAGTTATGGTATAGTTATATAGTATTTTATTATTATGAACCAGTTAAGTTTGCGATGATTTACAACAATTTTGTTTTTTGGATTAATTCACTTTGAAAATTATTAATGTACCTAGTTGAAAAATAAGATTTGCTTCAGATGTTTCTCTAGAAACTCCGTTATATATCAGACAATAATTATACTCATCTATACCACCACAACATCCTCCATAAGTGAGGTAAACAGTGGATTCCCTGGATTCACTGCATGAATATACTGATCGTCTTCTCTGTACCATAAAATGCAAAATATTCATAATAGGTGTCATTCTTCATCATTGGATTGAAAATTTTTCGTATCTTATATGAGCCATTTTACGAATACGTTTCTTTTACAAAAATATTTTAATTTTAAATAATCATCATCATCATCGCCCTCAACGATCCTCCCGGGAGCACAGGGCAGAAACCAGCCGCCTCCATTTAGAACGCCTCTGTGCCAATTGCGTTATCTCTTCCCACGACATTCCCTGCGCTCTGATGTCGTTGTCATAGTAACGGTGTATTGTGAAAGAGGGACGCCCGGGTCGACGGAACCCTTGCGGACGGAAGAACAACGCTCTTTTTGGCCAACTATCATTGGGCATTCTCAGAACAATTATAAGTAAATGTACAAATAATTCCATAACTCGTTTCAATGGAGTAGGTTCGTTTCCACCTGTTTTACCCGTAAGGAACCTTGAATAAGAATTATACTGATGTATGGAAGGCACACACGAATAAAGAAAATCCTTGGCAAATTAATCATTTTTATGATTTCATTAACGGTAAACGTCGCCTGATTGATACAGTACATCTTTGAATTTTGTATCCAGCGATGTGGTTAACCACTTATTTATTTATATAAATTGCTCAGAGAAAAAGTGACATATTATGCTTTTACGGGGAGGGTGTATTTCGGGTATTCTGTAACCTGCGAAAAGTGACATTTTGGCGAAATGTCGACATTCTAATTAAATTCGTACGTACCTACTCTTATTAATAAATTAGGAGTTAAAAGTGCAGATAGGTACCTGAATTTAATAATTACAATTTTTTATTTTTATGTTGTATAAATAAACACAAAAGGTATTTGCATTATCGTGCTATTGTTTTATATGTCATTATTCACTAAGTTATTAAAATTTGGTCGAGGTATTGTGAGAGAATGAAGGATAACACATTAAGAATAGAAATTAATTTATTTTAAAAGATAATTCTAAAAATTCGTAATAAAATTTAATAATTCTATCGTCGGCTGTCGATATCGGCCGGTGTGGCGCGGAGGTAACGCTCTTGCCTTTGAGTCACGAGGTCCCGGGTTCGATTCCCGGCCAGGGCAGAGTGTAGAATGACCTTTTTCAAATGGGTCTGGGTGTTACATGTAGGTATATGTGTTTAGTGCATTGTCTATATGTGTATCGTTGCGTTAGTACCCATAATACAAGATTCATATCTGAGTTTGGGACTAGCTAGTTCTGTGTGAAATTTCTATGTATGCTATACTATTACTACTCTACCTTCTCGACATATCCCACAATCGAGGTAAGGAACGGACTAACAACAATTAATAAACATACTGATGGTCCTCTCCGTGCCAATAAAAAATAAGTCAATTCGGATATGCAACATACCTCATCGATGAATTACACTTATGTTGAGTTTATTCAACACTTGCCTTTTACAGCACACTTAGACCTATTCCTTACCAGAGACTTCACAGAATAAAATTTAAATAGTATTTGGCGGAAATAAATACTTTATTTGTAACATAACAACATCTTTTAATTATGGAGTCGCCAATGGATTCACTGCATGTTTGAAATATACTAATCGTCTTCTCCGTATTATTCAATTATGAAACTCTAGATGTGTGATACATATAAAAAAAACTCAATAACAAAGGGTTTATGCAGCTTAAAGCACAAATAAGTAAATGATTTAAGAAAGTATTTTTAGTCGACTATTGTCTGTATTGTTTGTAGAAAACTTTTTCATTTTTGCAAATAAAAGTTATTGATTCAAATGTGTAGAAAAATAAGATTCATGTTTACGTCATCATAAATATAGGAGACAGGTAAATTTTATGTTACACATGTAATTAAATCGACGTTCTGGAAAATTCGATCATTTCGTTATTACATTTTTTCATTAAATAAAATTTTCATTCATACTCTCGCATTTTTACAACATCAGCGTGCAAAAGAATAAAAAATATCCTGTTTTCCTGCTCATAAAAGTTCTAATTTTTTTATATCATTTTCGTCGCGAAAAATTGGTTTAGTTAAAAAGCATTAATTTGAGATGCCATAATCATCTTTATTTTTATTCAGTGTCATGTGTACTGCCTCCAGTTTCCTATGTCAACTTTAAAGACGTTGAACAAACTTATTTTACAAGAATGAATTTCTTCCGTACTTGGGCCTGTTGCTAATTGCCTCATTAATTTCAATCAATTCTCCTGTCACGTCTCTACTCTGTTTACAAATGGTTTTACTATACTTTTTTTCGAGATTTACCGACCGTTTTCAATATAAATAAGTATTTTATTTCTCTTTCTTAATCTTCAATCCAAAAAAATAAACACTTATTGCTACTAAGGAAAACTTGGGTCAACTACTTTTAGATATAATGATGAAATCAAATGAATAATGAAAGTGAAGACCATAAAAAAAACTATTTGCAGGACATTAACTGACAAAAACGGAGAACAAGGGATAATAGCAAAGACAGAATAAAGGGTAATATGGAAGAGTAGATAATAAAAGGCATGATTGATAACTATGTGTAAAAATAGCCCGATTTGATCTTATTAATGGTTTCTATGACCTGTAATTATTAAGAGTGTTCATATTTTTTACTTTTATTTTACCTCGTGCTATACTGTACCTACTTAAGAATAGGTGTCTCATGAGCAATAGGTACACGTACACCTTCACAAATACATAATATGTTATACTCATATATATCATATATATGTCTATATAGACATAATATTATGATTTAATGTCTTTTGTTGCTGCTGTTGTACAAACCTGTTAAAAATAAACCTAAACTCACCCCACCAAACTTACAGTAAGCAAAAGGCTAAGGAAAGTGAAATTAAAAATCAAATAACTCTCCCGTGATTTATAAAATAAAATCATCTACTACTGTTAATATTTTACTTATCACTTGCGTTCATACTTAAATACTACTGCAAGAGACACAGGGTGAAAACATTGATTTTTTGCCCATTGATTTTCCTTATATTCCAGAATAAATGAGATGAGGTATCGCTAAAGATCGATGACGCCAAGGGCTAAAGGTACCAGTTAAATATTAATTCATATGTAATATTAAAATAAGCAGGTACAAGCAGGAAAGAAATAAGCAAGTAGATGCCTACGTAAAATAATATTGTAAAGTATGTAGATATGTATGTAATGTAGGATATGTTGTAGTAGGTATAGCAGTATAGCCCTTGTTAGCGGGCCACGCTGTCACTTATCACTACTAATGAAGCAGACTTTTGACCTGATTAACTAATTGCTGCTTACTTTACATTATATTATATTACTAGTGCAGTTTTACCCGATTACACTCAGGAAATACACATTAAATTTTCTAATAAACACTAAAATAGCATAAGTACTTACCTGAGAGAGGAAAAATTATGGAAATTATGTTAAAATTGTCAACATCTGGATATAAAGGTATATATTTTTAAATTCTATCATGATTTGATACAAAATATTGATGGTTGGTTTTTGCACAGTAGTCGAGTTTTTATTGAAAGCAGTTAGGTATAATTTTTACATCCGAATAGGTACAATACTCTACAAATTACTTGATGCCAAAGTCAAAAGTTTGTGCCTCCAAATCAAAAAATAAAAATCACATGTTTTGACAAAACCTGCAGAACAATATATTGCAATTCCATACAAATCTAATGACATAATGTCATATGTTTATTTATATTGTTCTTTGCTGTACCTACATTGGTTACAATGTTTCTAATCAATATAAATATATAAAAATATCAGTTATACAATTCAATGTACAGAGGGCGAGTCTATCACTGGAATGCGATGTCTTCCAACCATCTCTGTCAATTTATTATATTTTAATAACTTTTAGCTTATATTTTCCTAAAAGATGAGATCTTGTATAAAATGTATCATTTATTCAACATTTTGTCTAATTACGATATCTACATATATGCGAACCGACAAAGATATTTGTGCGGTTATTATAATTTTAATACAAAACAGAATAATTATCACCGTCAAGTTTGCAAACTGAAACGTGTATCTACTACTTGTGACATACAACACCTGACTGAACTTTAAAATTATATTGTATGAATGTTTCATTTCCATTCATCATTTATATAAAACTTTTTCTGAATGGATTAGATTTATACCAACTGAGTGTGAAAAGCCTTAACACGCTTGCGTAATAAATGAAAATTGTAACTTTATAATATCTCTCGAACAATTTTATATTTCATAATGAAATAATATTAAAATTGTTTTATTTTTTTTAGTAGACAAAAAGTAGAAGACTATAATTTTTATAAAAACCGTTTTTTAATAACTACGTATTCGTTTGAAAGGAAAAATTAATTCGAAATAATATGTTTCTAATTAAAATGAAGTCATCGAAAAGATAACTAGATTTCTTTACACAGAAGAAAGGCAAATCACGTTTTGAAATTTTTGCTTATGATAAAAATATAGGTAAATGATCTGTAAAAGTTAATTCAAATCGCAAGGTATTAATTATCTTTATTACGAAGATAATAATAATTTTTGTTTTATTATAAAAATTTCTTGAGAAATATCTTTTATCATATAATTGTTTACTTTAAGTTCTCTTAGATATTTTATTTAATAAGACTTCAAACCAAATCATGTGAGGATGACATACATGCTTATTACATGCAGGTAGTCTGCTGGTTACCTGATTTGATAAGAATGCCGTGATGGTATAGACAGTTGGGAACTCAACTCAATCGTCCCTCAAAGCTACTCCCGGAGGCACAGATTAGAATCCAGCTCTCTCCACTCGGAGCGCCTTTTCCTCCCAAACATCGCTATCATAAGCACAATGTATTGTAAAAAAAGGGATGGAGATGGGGGTGCATAAGACTCGCATTTATCTACCTTTATTTGAATTAGTAACCTAGGATACGTGATTTTTACTTACCAAATGCTTTGAAACCGCTATGAGTGAAAAAGCCTTTTTTCCACCATACATTAAGAGCGAGATATCTATAGAAGTACAAATATTCATGCAAGTTATATTCCTATCGTATTTTTTGAACAACTATACCTATAGGTAATTCGATTAAGAGTTTAGATAAATTTTTAGAGAAATGTAGCGTTCTTAACTTAAACATTATGGTCGTCTGAATAATCTTGTACAAATCTTTTCCATAAATCAACCTGAATATTCGAGTCCATATCCTTTTATACAGAATCGTTCTTTCGTATTGGCGGATCAAATAAAAGACGAAAAGGGTTTAATATTAGAATAAATACAAATGAAGGCATTATACCTTTCAAATAATATGTTTCTATACTACATTTATGACGGTAGATCTGGCTACCGTCAATTAACAAAAATTAACATCGTTCAATTAACTTTGCTTGTGTCCAGCTCTGCAAGAGGGTAATGTCTACTTACATATAAATCATCACTACTACAGTTTCTGGAATTATTGCATAAGCACCTTCTATTGAAATACGTTTTGGTCATAGATGTATGTAACGTGTAAATCATTTAATAATCAGCCATTTAATTGTATCAAAGTAGACAATTTCAGAATTTAGTTACAAGAGATTACTTCTTTAAATTGCTTAGCCAACAATGTTAGTAGACCACGCTTCTTGCTCTTTTAATGCGTCACTATGAGGCCAAATTCTTGAAGAGATACAAATTCAAACTAGGACTTTCTTAGGAGTTCTCTCCTTAGACATTCAGGCTGGGTGATAATTATGTCTCATCGTTGAAATGAAAGTGTTAAATATCTTACGAATATCTGCGTCATTTATCAATATTTACTAATGTCTGGCCACTTGTAAACTTACTGAAAAGAAATTGAGGCTCATCATTTAGCGGAGACGTAATTTTATCGAATGATAAATATTTGTTAAATAACATAATTATGGCATCTCCAAGAAGTCGGGGAGTTGCCAATAAATAACTACTGCTTGTGAACTTGTGCTATTTTTAAAATATGAGAATCAGGATAGATAGCATATATCTTATCGCTGAGTTGAAGATGTTCAATGTATTAAACGTATTTTTTTCGAAAACCAACCTCTTACAAGATACTCAAAAACTCATTTTTTTCGATGAGTTCACGAAACAATTGGAAATTAAATAAAGCGTGTTCTTATAAAAAAAATATCAAATAAATAAGATTTTTATAATAAAACTATTTATATTATCTTATCTACACTATTGAACAACAAATAAATTGAATTATGATTATCCGCGAGATTCTCAGTGTTGTGTCAACACAAAAATACGAAAATAAAAATAAACACTCTGAAGAATAGTGGAAAAAGAATATATGTCTGGAAATATGAAGTAAAATATAAAATAATTTCTTCTTGTAAATATTTTAATCAAATTTATGACTGTATTTATATTTTTATTAATAAAAAGTAATAAGGAAACTAATTCCATAGAAATTTGCCGGAAATAAGTTTACCTTTAGAACAGACATTGATTTACTAAAAATTTAAATAACATTTTTAATTTTCAGCAATGTTAATTTTAATTGTTATTATTTTAATTTTTCCCCTCATACCAGTTCTTAATGCATGTGCTGAATGGGGAACTAGATATTAATGTGTGTTATGTTATAAAAATAAACTTGTGTCATTTACTATATAATTGTATCTATAGTATAGATACAATTATATAGTAAATGACATAGATTCTATACTATATTTTATTGAATAAAATTCTATTCTATTTAAAAAAAAATGAAGTTCGTTTCCCATCCTGATCGCTGTCATCCTGGACACCCATTCTCAACCTTTTTTGACACGGAGAAGATGACTTGAATGTTTTTTACTCGTAGTTCGTCCACTGGAAATACCATTATGGTATGAATGAAAACCAAGGAACGTATCTAACAAGTGGTCGAAAGCCTGATGGAAAAATCTTGGACTTTAAATCGACAGACTTGTGTTTGATATCACCCGCAAGTAACTAACTCCACCTTTACTAAACAAGCATACCTACTGTTTACTGTTACGGTATCCCATGTGTACCTACTTGGGTTTTTTTCAAATAAAAATTCATCTTTTTAGAGAAACGATGATTTTGTATGAAAAATTCCCTGCTGGGTTTGAATCTAGTGAAATTCTAATGAAATAAAGGAGAAATAATCGTATTGTTTAGAGGTAGGCTGGCAAAGAAAACAATGAATATTGTGACAACTGTAGCGCCAGACAACAAGTAATAAAAAAGGAATTTCTTCTTGTCATTCAGACTTTCCTTTCGATATTATGAAAAACATCTCGTTTCCTTATTTAAGTATTAAAATGTTAAAATAACCCTCTGAAATTTTCTCTATAATTTGAAAGTTTATCTTGACCCGAAGATATTTATTTCGCTAGACAAAATATATTGTTGTCTTTTGCTTATTGTGTCTGTTTTTCGTTGAAAGTTGTGTTTATTATTATTGATGAATTACTTAAGTCATTATTTTTCTTAACTTCTATGACTTCTTTGTATATATTCTTCATATAAGTTTCGTAAGGAATTCAGTGATAGAATCACTATCACATGGTACACGAACTACAGTAATTGGCGCTGTTAATTTTAAATTAATAACAAGAATATTAAAAAATCATTATATTTGACAAATTCCTCATGTAGAGTAACATTGTATATCATGAACGTATTAAATTGTAGACCATAGGGTAAACGTACACATTCTGAATAGATGACAGGACATTTTTTAATACAAAAGCGGCTTATATTCGTTATGATGATATTATACATTAAATATAACACACTTCACTTAGATTTATTCGAATCTCGAACGCTTTCATCAATGTTAATAAATTGACATTTTCAAGAGTTCTCTTAAATCTAAGTGAGAAGTAAACTGTGTTATATTAAAAGTATAATATCATCATAATGAATTTTCACTCTGTGAATGTACAAACCTTAGAGTTATTATATTCGTTACATAGTTATTTATGTTTATTACAAGTGATTAGTACTCTAGCTACCCACTTATGGAGATGTCGTTATAGATTGAATGAATAAATTAAAGAAACATACAGAATAGTGAGCTATAGATGTATTTATTTTGACCTGTATAACACAATATTAAAGTCAAAGAAAAAATAACACATTAAAATTTAAAAAAAGAATAAAATTCAAAGACTACAAGTTTGTAAGAAACTTTAGTTATCTCAAACATAAATACCAGATCATAAAACTTCATACCTTATACATCTACCTACATGACAAAAACAAAATAATATCAGATATCGGCGTAGTATCTTTACAAACGCATTCCTGAAAGAAAATGTGTCGAGTTAAATGATAACGAAATAGTCAAAATTAAATATCGAATATAATTTCTACTTATTTGTTTAAACGTTGATCGTAATTATTCTCAAGATTCTAAAAAAAATCTATTTTTTTTTCAATTGCTATTTACAGCTTTATATCACGAATAAGACATTTAACATCAAGAGTTCACATGCAAAGCACATCAATCCTAGAGCATTGAAATTGATAAAACAGCATATTTCTATTACTGCTTAGTATTTATGACATTGAATTTGTTTTCAACGTTTATTTACTCAAGGGTTGGAAATTAAATTAGCATTGTATTGATTTAACTACAGTGTAGCCAGTGAAGACACAAATGTTTCTGTATTCATTGTTAAATATTTGTAAAAAATGCTAAAAAATGTGAATCCCTCATATAGCCATCAATCATAAACTTCTTATATTTATTAGTAAGTACAAAGATGAAGATTTAGATATTTCTAGATGCATTCAGTCTACTTCACATGTAGAAAATTCTGCGTGAAAATCAAATGGAATAATTTATACGAACATACTAAAGGAAATATATCAGTATTTTCAGTATATTTACCTAGTTAAGCTCTGCAACCAACTCTCGAATAGTTTTCAATAAAATATTAATAGTCAAAAACTTTAAAATGTTTCGTGATACATACGTTTATCACCTTAATAGATATATTCTACACAAAATTTAATTTGTGAAGATTAATCATGCTAAATTTATATTCATTAAAATGTCACAAATGAAATAAACTTATTTCTTTTAGTCTTTAATTTAAAAATTTATTTTGTGTAATACATTTGGAGCATGTAATATAAAATAAAACTTTACGTAGCGAACTGATAATAATATTGTCCTGACGAAGATAAGGACCGGGAACACTACGCTATCGTAACGACCATACCCGACAGACAACGGCCGTTAACTGAGCGCTACGATGATGCTACCTACGGCTACGACACTTAACAACCAACCTAGATAATGTTCATCTCTTCCCTACGTTGCTGTATGCAATACAATTATTATAACCTTATAATATTTCGTTTCACACATTATTTCTTCGTGTAGATTAGACAAAATATAAAAAGTATTTTATATGAATCACAGAATTCATATTATAATAAAGATATTTGGTTAGTTGGAAGGAATCGCGTCCCTGCTACAAACTCGCCCATTGTGCAAAATTATTCTTTTATACCATGTAACCTTATTATTTGTATCCAAATATTTTGTACAATAAAGTTTATGATTATTACAATAACATGTAGTTTTGATTGTCAAAGGACGGTACTTGGTTAAATCAATAAAAATAAAACACTCATATTTATTAGATACTTCCACAGTAACTTTTATCATGAGCCGACTTTTGAGAGCTTCTGCTGTCATCATCATACTTACGTAAAGTGAAAAATTACACGCAAATATGTGTTGTTAATGAGAAAAAAAACATAATAATAATATTAGGAAGTACTACATATACATATTTTTTAGTTTTATTAATTTACAATAACATGAAACATACAATATTTTAGAGAATAATTTAATTTATCGACCGATGGTTCTTGGTGGAAGTTCATATTAATATTTTTTTTAAATGAAACACAATATGTAGTTATTTCACTATTGACTTTATTTATTTTAGCGAGCCGGCTTTCAAGAGCTTCCGCTCTCATCGTCAGGCAAAAGTAAAGTGAAGCTTCATTACAAGTTAAGTATGTGACAAACAGAAAACAATGGTTAAAATTAAAATTAAAAAGATGTTTTATTATCATGTATCGTCAACCATATTATAATAATTATGAGCCGCTGTGGAGAGCGTAAGCTCTTGAAAGCCGGCTAGCAAAAATAAATAAAGTCAATAGTGGAATAACTACATAAATATTGTGTTTCATTTTAAAAAATATTTAAGAGAATACATATTAAAATTATACACCATTTCTTAGATACTTAAAAAGGATATTTGAAGCGCTTGCTTGATGATCGCCGTTGTGCGAAGGTAACGCAGCCTGTAAATCACGAAATCATAGGTTCGATTTTCAGCCAGAGCAAAATGAACATTACCTTTAACAAAATAATTTGGGACTAGCTCGATGTGTCTCGAATTATTCATTACATAATACTTTATGTTTTTTTATATGGTTTACAATTTTATTCAGCGAGCTACTCATTTCTGAAATATTTCGTGGTGATTAAGATTCGTTGTATTTTATATTATGTTAGATAGACGCTATAGAATTATTATTGTTTCATTATTTTACATCCGTTTTAATTAAAACTCACTTATAACATTATAATTATTATTATTTCTAAAACACTTTAAACAATAGACCGAAACTCATCTCATGCCCCATAAGACATTTAATAATAGTGTTAAACTGCGCCAGTCACAGTAATAAAATATCAGAATGTAAAGTAGGTATATTCACGAGTGAAGAGGTGACAAAATAATTATTGTATCAAATATAGATATTTCCAGAACTGAACACTAGTAATCAAAAATTTTGTCAGATAATCTGTTTAATAATAAATAAATTTTTGTAACGAATTCAATATTTTTTTCTAAAATTAACCTGGAATTATGATTAAATATAATTAAAAATAACAAAAAAGGTCCCCAGTGCTCAAAATTAGGTAGATTTAAAAAAAAACAGTATCTGTGGTGTGCACCTGTAGGGTTACTCTTGATACAATCTAAATACGATCTTGTCTTGATCCTTGATCCTACTATGTGCGAAGTGACTATATTCAAAAATACGTGCATACCAATCTCGCGGTAGCTGTAGTGCGGTATTTTTGACTATAGTTCCTTCGTGCATCATAGAATTAAGATAAAGGCAAGATTAGTATTTAAAGAGTGTCAAGAGAAACTTTTAGACTTAATTTAACGGGATGTTACAGTTAACTTTTTTTTTCCTTATTCTGGCTATGCACCCGTTATCGAGTGACTTGAGCCCTTTGGGAACAATGTATTCGATACCAAGGGTAAAATACACCATATTTATAAGTGCATTACCCTCCGAAACACATTTAACTTAAAATTAACCTCAATTTCAAGGAAAGTTTATTAACTCATTAACCCGTTAATCGTTTACGTCTACCTCTGGATATTTAATTTATGACTTGAAGATAATGCTCTATGTATAGTAACTTGTACAAAACTTCATGAATTGGAAAGGATCATCATATGTGGGAAATCGTTTAACTGAATGGTTTGATAAATAGGTATTGGATAGAAGTATAATGGAATCACATGACTGAATAAAACGATCTTGAAAAAAGCTTCTTAAAAAGTTCTTGATAGCTGTAAAGCTCTTAATTGTGTCCTTAAGATCATGTTTATATACAAAATTGAAGTTCGTGTTTTTTTATTCTGTTGTATACTTTTTTTTGCAGTAAAGATTTTTATTGTTAGAAAATATTCATCTCTTTCACATTTTTACATTAATCTGAAAACAAATAAAGTATATCTATATGATAGGCTGCAATCTTTGGATTGGTATATAATGATTTTGGATTTTTTTCTTCATTCCTCCTTTTTTGCTTGTCTCATATAAAGTATAAGAGGCTTATTGCTGTTCAAATAATTTCGTATTGTGCTTTTTTTTAATAAAATATGACATGTGTTCATTATCATTAGAAAAACAAAACTACTAATATTTTTTTCTAGAAACTGGAAAGTATTTTGTAATTGACTTGAAAATAAAAAACAAAACCCAAACTAATAAACTTGTAAGAAATAATTTTGCGAATATCATAATAATGTGAAGAGATTTTTTCATAACCCAAGTGCGGTTGTATGTTAAAATGTATTTTTTCTCATGCTGGAAATTGTGTTCCCGAAGTCGAATTTACATAATCAATAATAAAATATTATAATCGAATCCTCTTTGGATCCTCCGGTTATTTGTTTTAAAAAAAATCGTCTAGATACAGGAAAATATTTTTAAGTCACAATCTTCAAGATGGAAAAACATTGAAGTGTTGCAAAAACATTTAATGCCTAGGCTATTATTTAATGCCTAGGCTATTTATTCACTGTGTCGGTGTTTAGGTAGTAGATTGACAATGTCCTCATAAGACGAAAGACGTCTCTCTCACAAATTAAATCTTTAGTAGAATAAAACACCTGTTTTATTTTTTCGCCTAGGCTATTATTTTCCCACTCGAGGATAGCTTACGTGACTTTTACGTGCGGTTAGTCAGCTGGCTGTCTGTGGGGTATGCTATCGATGGTAAAGGATATATATATTTTGCAGACAAAACTATGCTGAAACGCCTTTTGAGCAATATTTTAACATAATTCGCTTTAATTTAAGGATAAGTTTTAAATATGAAATTACCTTATGTTTTTCTTATATCATAAATCTCACCAGGTTCTTTCACTCCAAAAAATTTAAAAAAAAAAACAAAATTGTTGGCCCACATGAATGTGATGGGTTCATAGAAATATTGTTGTACATGAATATCAATTAATATGGTTTACACATACATAATATGTTGACTATATACTAAATAGGCGACTCAAACTTTATAAAGAGGGTATTGTGCTATTGAAACGATCAACTGACTATTAAATAACATCAATACAAGTTATCCATCATCATCCGAAACAAGTGTCACAATTTTAAATGTATTTAAATGTTCTTTTATTTCATTCACGCTAGAACTGAGGAAACAATTAAAATATTTTTCATGTCAAAAACTTATACTTTACATACCCAATTATAATTCTACTCTACGGGTTTCATTTTCTTACACTGATTAGTATAGTTAGTACATAAGCTAGCCAAGTTTTTATTTTTTCCTCCAACCACTCCTAAGTAAATAACAGACTAAAGCTACTGTAAATATACATACATAAATATATGTATATTGTGCATACCTATGAATACATTAAGTCTCAGGTTTACAAGATATCTTGTGGCTTGCATGGCCGCAAGTTAACAAAGAGAAAACAGAAACTTCCTTTTGTTTAAGAATTCTCTTCTTTTACATTCACTATTCACGTGAAGAATAATGCAATTTGTGAAGGAAATATTAAAAAAAAAGACAAAAGGTGTGCATAAAATATATTTTTCTAGTTTACATTTGAATTTTTTTTATACTTCTGACAGTGATTAGGGACATTTAAATTATTTGTCATAGTAAAATTTTCACGATATATTACTCAGTTAAAAGTTCTGTTGTCTACCAGAAAATGAAAGGAACACTAAAACTTCATACAATCGATAGATAACACGTAGGTAGGTACACGACTATTTTTGTTGATGGTGCTAAAGATAACATCAAAACAAGATGAAAATTTAACATTTAAGAAGTTCTGCTTAATATTATTACAAGCAAGCAATTATTGCCAGTTCGTGGTTCGAGTTGTCACCAAAATATTATATTAGAGAGCGGATGCAAATATGGTAGACGAGTTGTTAAATAATATTATGAGTTTAGTTTGGTTTAATAAAACTAATATGTGGTTGGGAAAGTTTGCAAATTAAATGCATTTCATATTAATATAACATCTTTTCGAGTCGTTTCGAAATTTAGTTAATTAATTTTCTTTGCAATTCTGTCGTTAACACGTGAAACTTTGAGACATACATTGGTCGCAGAACTTTGCTTAAGATTAAATTTAATATTATGCGGTTTCAAAGGAAAAGATTGAAATACATAAATATTTTCATCTGTATGCAATTATGGTACAGATTTTGTACTAAGTTAGAATTTCAATTCATTTAGCCTTATAACTTCGTAATTTTTAAACAAAGAGAAATCACATTATTGTCTTATTATTTATATTCACAAATAATTTGAAATAAAATTTCTTTACGTAATAAGGTCACTATTAAAAAGATATTTTTAAACATTCCTTTTGGGTTTAGGAAGGGTGGAACCTTCAGCCTTTCCTTGAACACTTTTTTCATACTCTCCAGATTCACTTTGTTCCTCATCTATACACGCCATTTCTTGTACTCAAATTGGCCATTTTTTAATTTTGCGTGGTTTACGGATGCCTGCACTATTTAGTCATCAAATATACAGCTTACGCTTTTTTTACAATCAATTTAAACAAAATAATCATACATTCTTCAATTACAAAAAATAAAACTAATCTAAAAAAAAAACAAAAAAACAACCTTTTATAACGACGTGCATATCAACAAATACGTAATATGGAATTAACTTACTTTACGCTAGCCCCAAGATGAGCCGGCTCGCGACCAATAAAGTCACAATGGATACACTAAAGAAGTGTTTTGTTTATAATTAATTCAACATGAACTTCCACCAAGAATCGTCGGTTGAAAAAATATCAACTATAAATACATATCGGCATTACTTATAATTAATTAGCTCAGGTAGGTACATGGTGTTTACCAGCCAAACATAGGCATGCAAGTGTACAGTTGGGTGTCTATCCATAAATTTTTCTCGCATCCACTCATTATCATCATATATTTATACAGACCGAACTTTTATACATTCAGTATTCTGTAATTCATACCACGTTTGAATTAATTCAGTTCCTTTACAAGTTACAACATCATTAATATTACATATACAATGTTCTTCCTCTCAAATTACTCTTCAGAGCGCAAAATTATCAATCATGCACCATTTCCATGTCTGAAAACGCAATCAGCTTAATTCACTAGATTAACAGTATATATAATAATAATATAATCTTCTACTGTAGCTACATAACTATCAAAAGCACGGACTAAGTGTCCGTCTCTACAGGAACTTTTAGTACGTAGCATCTATTAAATTACATACATACATCTAGTTAATATTATTACCATGAGTATAAGCTCTGCATATAAATAATTTAGTTATGTACAGGTAGGTATTTTTTGTAATGTAATTGTGTAATTGAAATAGTTTGAACCGTATGAACGTTGAATAGAATGTAAATACATATCACTATCAAAATATGAGATGTGTTTTGTAAAATTATTTAATATGTGTAAATTTAACACATGAAACTACCATATAAGGCATACAAGGTATCTCAGAACAATACCTACACGTGAAGCTGTCATCGGGGTTTATAAGAGAGAATATTTGTGTCTTCTGCAAGTCGCCCGGTTACTTAATTGGACAAAGCACTCCTCGCTACAAGCTCAGGGATGCGGGTTCAAGTTCTGTCCGGGGCAGTACCGAATAAGGTGACGTTGTTTTTTTCTAAGCCCTTTATATATTTATTTATTTATAATAAATATAGTTGAATAAGATTGTATTTTAGTTTATAACAAACAAAACCCAGATATATTTATCTTTTATTTTAATTTTTTTTTTATTTAAATATCAATTTATGCGCCAGTTGCCACAAACTGTGTTTTACTATAATCGTCATCTTTTTATTTAGCATGTAAAAGGCTCTGCCATATAAAAGTAAATAAATAAATAAATATTAGATACCTACCTATAGATGAAAAAAAATACATAAAAACTATCCTTCTTTTTCACATACTTATTTTTTTTATTCTGTTTGACTAGATTTCATTACTAGATACAGTTTCTCTTACCGAAACCCATAATTAATTACATTTACCTAGGTATACATCAACGCTGACTCAACCGAGTTTTATAACTTATAAAAATATAATATATATATCATTTTTCACGCGACCCTTGGTATATTCAAACCCCTTAAAGGGGCAGTTCACATTTAATCTTCTCCATTAATCATCTTTTCTGAAACATGTTTTATTTTAATACAATATTTACTGTACATAACCTCTCATAAGTCCACTAGTCTGATGTATTAAAGTTCAGACTTCATATTATTATACTCAGCTTCCTTCCCTAGCAACTAGTCGATATTGTAACAAGCTCGTTATATCGCAATTTCTTACCTTTGGGAACGTTTCAGGAATTGCCATAATGAGCTAGTCCGATAAAATAATATAATATTGGAAATAGTTTCTAGTAATAACTTACCTCCGGAGTTCTTACCGGACTTATCCCTGAGGATCATCAACGTTAATAGAACTTTAGTACCATCTTTCCTGCACTGCATTCTAACTTATTTTAAGAAATTCCTAGACATACCTATGCACGAATAATAAAAAATAAATTCATTTTGATATAAATATTTATATTTTTTTTTATTTTTGTATTGTATTTAGTTCAATTGGCATAAGATTTGCAAGTGAGAATAAGTTATCTTCCACTTGTCTGTTAACCTTTCTCTGCAGAAACTTACTTATATATTTCTTCATTTCTTTTCTTCTGTTGTAAATCATCAATCTATTGTTTCCAAAGTTCTCACATTTGATGCTGATGATCAACTGTCAACTTTTGATGAACAACTTTTTACTCTCAAATACTTAATCTTTATAGTTTTTCCTGTCCATCTAATTGCATTTTTTTGTGAAATTCATTTTTTTATATATTTCCAAGAAAACTATTACAACTTCGTAGTAGTGATTTTGATGTTAGATTTGAACTTAATCAAAAAGTCTACCGAAGCTTTCTTCAAATGAGTTGTTGAGGCATACCACCATATTCTATCGTGTTCTAAGGTAATAATAATAACAACAATATATGAAAACGAGCTTTCAAAAGAAAATAACTACCCTTGAAGAATTTGTCGACGTCGTCAAAATATCAATTTCTTTGACAGCACACCTACTACTTGAGATTCTATACTTGGCACATAATATAAGGCCATGGTCAGTTTATATAAAATGAAATATTGATGCAATGTAACGTATGACCTAAGTAATGTAACTATTTTCTCTCTCAACATATGTAATTATATGATGACGAAATTCGAATTGCTGCACATTTTTGGTTCACTTTAAAATTTAAATGTTATGCTGAAATGTAAAATGCTGATTTTTTCAGATTATAATTAACTAGATCCATTATCTGTGTGATCTCTAGCAAAGAATCTGTTTCTTCTATTTTTCTGTAAGTTTTCGAGTGTCCTATAAAAGAAAAGTTTTTATAAATTATCACGTAAAAACATTTAACAATTTCAATCCAGCGACGAAATATGCCACTCATCCTTAAAGTCTGACTTTTTTATTGGTACAGGGAAAACAATTTTCATCTTCTTCTAATAGATGCACCATCGTAATAGTAAAGAAAGCCATTTTTGGCTTCTGGCAGTGTTATGGATCCTTTTCTAAGACTAATACTACTTTTTCAATATTACTTTTACAGTTATTTGAGGGAAAAGAGCTGTATTTTTTTTAAGCGCTTAATCAGGAGTTATTCAATTAGGTTAGTGTGTTTCAGTTAACACATGTCATATAAGACATCAGATGCATTGCATGCCAAATAACAAAATATACAGTTAAATATTTAGAAATTTATCATGGAACCTGACAACTCAAACGAATCGATAGAAGCCAATATCGTGTATGCTAGTAAGGAATATACTTACCTACTCCAGGTTGAGATAACCCTCACACTGTAAAAATATGTGGTGGCATGTTGTGGCATTTTTCACTTTTTAAGTGGAATAAGTAACCGACTGATATCTAAAAACAAATTGCAATGTAAATGCACTTACGTAAAAAAGTGACAAAATATCTTTGTAATTATTACGTAGAGTAAACATTGTTTTTAAATATAGTGAATGTCCTAAATATGCACGCCATGATCTCATCTTCATGCTGAATGCAAAAGAATTGTTTTGTTTTATTAGCTTAATTTATATTTTGAAAATCACAAAGCTGAAAATTTGTTCGACATAGCCAGATATCTTGAAGGAAGCAATGCACATTTATCGCTGGAATAAGTACCCCGGCACAATTGACCCTTAACCTAACTTGCACAAGGGGAAGAAGATTTATGTATATTATAACAAGAAAGTCATTCATTATACAATAATATTGATAATATGTCTTTGTTATAAGATTATGTATCAAAGCATCCAACTAGTTTAAAATGAAAATATTTTCAAAACATTATGGTAAAAAAGTTCCCTTTAAGGTGGATATCACAACGTTTTGTGAAGGATCTGATATTAAATTTGTTCCTGAGATAAAAGTTACAATAATAGTTCGGAATATTGCGTAAAACATGTAATTTGACCAGCAGGTGTAAAAAGTAACAATTACATTCCTTTGATATACCATAATAATAATAAACCTTTGTAAATGAGATTAGCTTTTATATACACTATAATAAAGTCTTGAAATATTCTCAGAAAAACACTTTTCTTATTTTCCTTACTTATCAATATCGGCAGACGAAACCATTAAAAATATTTTATGTTGTATTTATAGCCGATAGTAGATATTATTTAGAAATTAATAAACATCAAAATGTGGAATAAATATGTATCTTCAGTCATCAATATAAGAATAAATAAATGTTAATATATATGTGTTATTTATTGTCAATGAAAATTAAACTAAAGAAATACCTAGAACTCTTATAAAAATAAAAGGTATCCGTAAATTTAATGAAAAGCTAATATAGGTACTATCTAAGTAATTTAATTTAAAAATTATTACTGAACACAAGAAAAAAGTTGTTTTAGTCTCAGAATAATAGTCATATGCAAGAGAAAACCTTATCAAATAAAAATATATGACAGATATTTTTAAAGATAGCAATGGATTTAATTCTCTAGCGAGATCAGTCATGTTTAAATAAAATATCCACATATTTTTTTTTATTTTATGTGCATGCTGCTACATGCTTTATTTTGTCATCGTCTGTCAAATTGTTTTTTTTTTTATTATTATTATTTATCATGTTAAAGCCTCTGCCGTAAAAAAATGTAAATAAATAAATAAACAATTCCACCCAACATACAAGAATTTGAACATCTTTAATTTTATCAGATCTAAATAATATACAGATTCAAATATCTCTCATTGATTGCAAATCGAGAGATAAAAAATTTCAAATACAAGATATTTAAGAAATTTCCGAATGGATTAGGATATTTTTTTTTTTTTTTTTAAAAAAGATATATCTGGGTTTTTTATAAACCCAAATACAACCTTATACACCTTTCACACTAAGCTAAAAGCTTGTGCCGTGAAAGTGGAGTTTGCCGGCACCTGGGATCGAACCACGGACCCCTTGTTCTGAAGGCCGAGACTCTACCTCCAGGCTACCGACGAACTCATATTCATGGTACAATTGATAAAAATGAATGGAATACTAAAAGTAATATATTTACTTTAAATTAGGGTAGAAGTCATAATTGATAGATACTTAGACGTAGTTTATATAAGATTTTTAAAGGTAAAATATATTATCACCAGATTATTGATGTGACTAATATATCAAATCTTTTTTTATTATTATCATCGTTTGCATTTTCATCGAAATCATTTATTATATTTCAGCATATCATCAAAACAAGTTTTGCAATTTGAAAGGTTTAAATTCTCTTTACAACGATTTACTATGTAGATACTTACTACAAAATGGTTCTTTTATTCGGAAAAAAACTTGTGATCTTTGCGATGTCTAACTCCGAATAAGCTAAAAATGAGTGTTCCATAACCTAAATTCGCACAAAAGTATATGCGCTGTAATTTTTTATCAGTGAGCGTTATATTATGTACAAACATAAATAATAAAAAAATAAAAATTCTCAAGAAGTTCTTTTGGAAATCAAAACACAATACAAATGGCGTAATAAACATACATACATAAAAAATAATGTCTATAAATAAACAGCTTCTGAAATCCACTGCCTGGAGGCGTGTTGTTTGTAAAGGGAAATATGAGTGCAAAACGGTGACAATTTTCACCGCATTTTTTTTGCAATACTTAATATAGATATTGAGTACATAGATATCTACGAACTAGTGAATGTATGTACGAATATTTGTATAATCTAGAATGGAGTGGATTCAATCGGGCGTAATTTTGGATAGTATGAACGACAATATTGGATAAAACGGGTGTCGAATAAAATCAATCGACTAAAGTGAAAGACATTTTGAATAATAAATGAAATAAAATTACCCTCCGTTTCTATAAATTCTGACGCAGGAATTTGTAAATTAATTTAATGTATCACACATGTATTATTATTGTTATTTATATTTGAGAAAGGTAGATCTTCTCTTTTCTCTTTGTCTTGAGTTTTTCGTAGAAAGAGTTAAAATCTCAAGCTTTTTTTCTGGAGTGACTAAATTTAAATTTAAATATTTGAAGGTTTTATTAACTTTTACAAAAAAGTAATTTTTACAGGATTTTATGCAATTTTTACAAGAAAAAAAAGATATTAAATTCACATTCTCTTAATTTTTATTTGTATGTGCAAAGATACTAAAAACGACTACAAAGTAAAAACAATGTCACGATAAAAGGTAATTCACATTGTCTAAATTTTTATTTGTATGTGCAAAGATACTAAAAACGACTACAAAGTAAAAAAATGTCACGATAAAAGGTAATTCACATTGTCTTAATTTTTATTTGTATGTGCAAAGATACTAAAAACGACTACAAAGTAAAAACAATGTCACGATAAAAGGTAATTCACATTGCCTTGATTTTTATTTGTATGTGCAAAGATACTAAAAACGACTACAAAGTAAAAAAATGTCACGATAAAAGGTAATTCACATTGTCTTAATTTTTATTTGTATGTGCAAAGATACTAAAAACGACTACAAAATAAAAACAATGTCACGATAAAAGGTAATTCACTTGTCGTAAAATCATAACTAAATAAAGGAGTTCGTCGGTAACCAGGAGGTAGAGTCTCGGCCTTGCGAACAAGGAGTCCGTGGTTCGATCCCAGGTGCAGGCAAAGTCCCCTTTCACGACACAAGCTTTAAGTTTAGTGTGAAAGGTGTATAAAATGGGTTAGTTGGAAGATATCGCGCTTCTGTGATAAACTCGCCCATTGCACAAAATTTATTTGTGTAGTTAAATTGAATATTTTCATATGTTGATTTTTTGTGCAATAAAGTTTTTTTATTATTTATTATTATTATAAGGTTGTTTTTGGGTTCATAATAAAACCCAGATAATATTTTTTTTTTTTTAAATTATGGGCCTCGGATCTATATTTCGGCACGCTGTAAGGCGAATGGAAAACAATGAAAAAAAATAAAAGATTTTTTTTTATCACTTTTCACTGTCACACTGGACACATCACTGGAATGATTTTCTCGCTTCAGATAAGTACATTATTATGGTAATCTGTATCTCAAAATAATAGGAAATAGTGACACTCGGTATGTAGAAATGTTTATGACATGAAATCATTATCCTTCCTAGATAGGTTTGTAAATAACTACCTATATCATAAATTATTTTTTTTTATGAATTGAAATTCTCCATTCTGGATGATTCAGTCACTTTTTTTGGTGGCCTTAATAAAATTCGAAAAAGTGGTCGCCCTTACGAACATGTTTTGTTATCTATTATTTGTATATTATAATATCTACATACTTTATATGATAATATATCGAAGGGATGACAACGTTGTTGTAACATAGTTGAAAACAACTTTATAGATGTCTTTTCAAGATAGTTTTTTTTATGAAAATGAGGAGATCATAACACTTCAATAGTTCTTCAAACGTTCCCCTATATTGTACTCATCCATTGAATATTTTTTAGATACCTAGTTGTATTATGATTATGACCTAAAATGTCATTTTTTATACAGTCATGCTTTCATAAAAAAAATACCCAACAGTATAGTAAAATGTAATGATCCTGTTGATTTATAAATATACATACAAAGTAAACGGGAAATAAAATTTGACCTGGATTTATATCATTTACTGATAGAGGAGATATGTAATATTATTTTATAGCGCAAGGGTCAAAATTAGGTGTTGCTTATACTGAATGGGAAGCACAATTAAACTTATGTAAATGAAAATTATGTTAAAGATTTTATTTAGACTGATTTAGATCTCCTCTAAGTGAAAGCCATTGAATAATTTGAATCATAATTACCAATTTTTACATTGATTTTATTTTGTTAGACTTTTATTTTATGCTCACTGACTCTATTACCTACTAGTAGGAAATCTGTAATAAAATATCATAGAAAATATCATTGTAAAATTGTTTTGTATTATTATTCAATAGCATTCTTTACAAACAAATTCCCCGATGTTGGAACAGAGATGGTGTCTTATTTCTCAGTCGAGCTTTTCAACATCAAATTGCTTGAGCTTTATCTTTGTGTTTTGTTAACAGCGCTTTTAGGGTAAATCGACGATAAGAGAGATCCCACTTGCGGTAAAATATATCCTCCACAATAATACTCGTAATATGTATATACTTTGCAATCTTTGACGCTACTTTGGTAATGAAATGTTACCACAACATGGTTATCAGTCAACCTTTCATTTAAAATAAAAAATCAAATATGTAACAATTCATTCACAAATTATTTTTGCATATATTAATACATGTGTACTTCATTATTTCAAAGAGTTACTAATAGTAAAAAAAATGAAATGCCGTGGTGGTATAGATAATTCAATAAATATTTTTCACAGCAGAAAACCTAAGAGCCGTTACTGAATCATATTTACTCTCTGAAGATTAATATATCTGAAATATTCTAATTAGAAAAAGCATTAAAAATAAACCAATTGAAAATGATGGTGATAATTAATTTATTTCAAAAATATGGTTTAATGATCCAGTATCCTCTTGGCTTATTTGACAGAGAAAGTAGTTAGCAAAAAAAAAGGTTACGGTATTTAAAAAAAAACTAAAAACCTGTTTTACAGTGGACGTATAAAAATGCATTGAACGATGAATACTGAAAGATATAGGTTAGATAGATATAGCTTAAACCTATGTGCTTTTATCCAGAAAAATGTTAAACAAGAGGGGGAGAGTTATAGTCTGAAACGAGCATTAAATTTTGTGTTAAATATAAAAACATAATAAAGTGTGTAAGTACATAAACACATAAAAATGATACATTTTTCCCTAGCAATGGATGGCTGATACATAATAATAATTCATTTTTTATTGCTGGCGTTGAATTAAAAACAACCTTCTTTTGCAGTAGGTATAAACTACATCTGCTTTTCATTGGAACAGAACGTAGTTTCAGGATATTATTTACATTTGAATGGGAAGCTTTTATCGACTTCTATTACTGTCATTATGTAAAGCATTAAAAACAAACTTGATTACACTGAGACAAAGATCATCTAGGGAACGATAAATGAAGAAATTGCGACAAAAACGACTCCACCTCAAGTGTTTCGATTTATTTTGAACATTTTTAAATACATCTTAAGAAAACATCTAAGAATAAAGCTTTTATTTGTTTTCTAACTTATTTATATCACATTAATTTGTTTATTTTATGTAAAAAAAATACCACTCACCATGACAGTGTTCACCTTGATGCACATAACAAGAGTACAATAAAACACTCATTATCAAACACAATAAAAACATAAACAAGAGCGATTAATACAAATAAAAACACAATACACTTATTTACATAACTAAAAGTAAATAAATTTAAAAAAAATACTATTTTAATTAAGTTCGTCGGTAGCCTGGAGGTAGAGTCTCGGCCTCGTGAACAAGGGGTCCGTGGTTCGATCCCAGGTGCCGACAAACTCCCCTTTCACGACACAAGCTTTTAGCTTACTGTGAAAGGAGTATAAAAATTCGATCAAAAACATCAAATAATTCTACATTACAGTGAAAATATAATAACGATATGATCACCAGTTACCTGATGGACCTAACCAGTCGTAAACGAATTAATAGAGTAATTATCATATCGTTTGACAAATGAAGATATCGCCCGAATAATGCTGTATGGTAAAAAAATCCAAATGCTACTAAAAACGGAATAATGATGTATGATGTCTTATACCTACTGTACGCGCTAAAATTATTTTGTAGCTATACTCTTTGCGGTTATGCATAATATTGCCGCCACATCGAAAAAATGCACCTCAAATTAAATGAAAAATATTGTTTTTTTCGTCTCCTGTAAAATTGTCGAAATGTGGCGGTGTCCTCAAATATCTATTATACTTATATAGTTAATAACATTTTGCATATAAAACCTGTATCATAGATTTCGTAAAATTTGAGTAAATTATTTGAACAAACCAACAATCTAAGCTTTGCGAATATGTAATGAATATTTCAGTTGCGAGAGACAAGAGCAATAACTAACCTTTATAAGCTCACATTACAGAATACTTCATGCAAGAGTGAAATAAATGTTCCTGTAGTACTTAATGCTACGCAGTATCTCATAATTTTCCCATTGAATTAAGTTGCATATATGTATACCTACTATCATGTTTCATAAATTCCCGATGTGAGCTACGAATAAATGGGCAAAGTGTATTTTATGTAGAAGTTTTGTATCATTGTGACCAAAATTAATTCATCTGTGATGAGAAATAACACAAAATTTACATTGTTAACAGAATAAACTAGATATTTGTTAATTAAAGTTATCTACAATGCACTCGAAATAATAAAACAAATGTTTTATTCTACTAATTAGTAGAATAAAACATTTGTTTTATTATTTCGATATGGAATTCTACTACCTAAACACCGACACAGTGAATACAATGCACTCCATAGGCTGAGCGATTTTCTTTCACATTGTACCGTTATAATGATATGAGAACATAATTTATATCCATTAAGTCTCCACTCTGTACTTCCAAAAGAGGTGGTAAGGTAATCTTTTAAATATTTGATTCCGTTCGCATGTGTAAACAATATGTAGGTTTACATTTATGAATGTAGAAAGATTCGTTATAAGATTTAGGTAAGATGAATAAAATGTATGAATTAAATTGAATTTTCTTACTATGTTATATTATTTTTAAGGTGATCTTAAATTGCATGCAAAAATTAATTGAGTACTTGTATTATCTGGTTCCTATTTCATCCTAAACATACAATAAGAGCTTGTGTGATGAACATAGTTACCAAACAAGTAACAGGATAACCGATGTCTTCAGTGAAAATTCAAGTCTACTGAGTACTGAAATTTCAAATGTTAACTTTGTCCATGTTAAAATTCCATAATAAAATTTAAAAAAAAAAAACGGTTTTTTTCCACAATATTGATGTTTTATTGAGAATATAAGTATTTTTGGACGTCTCTCTAAAAAAACCAATTTTGGGGAAAAAATATTTTCCTTCAATTTCAAAGATAATGTGTTCCTTAATATACTACCTACAAAATATCAGGATAAATAAATACAAAAGTTTTAAAAATTCACTTCAAAATATTTCCGATAGATGTCGATGTTCTTACCTACTGTCTATTTTTTCTTAACGAAGTCAGATTATAAGCTAGTGCAGTAATATATTAGCTAATTAAAGGGTCTGACATATGAAGGCCTCTTACAAATTAGGACTCAGGTAGATAATAATGTTGATTTTCTGAACACGTATGTGGGACTAACAATTAGATTACCTTAAGTAACATTGATTACAAGTAAAGATAGTAGTAATATTATATAGGTTATAAGGTGAGTATACTTATCTCTCTAGGTTACTAATTATAACGGTAACAAAAAGTAAGGATAACATTATGTAATTAGGATTTTTCATGAAATGTTCATATAACTAAACGTGTGTTTCGAAAATTATTTTTAATGAATTTTAATATTTGTACGTTATATATTTTGTAACACATGATATGTATTAGTAGATTTTTTCATTCACAATGATTCCAAGGACTTAGCTCTTTTAACAAACCACGGTATCTATGACAATGGTATCAGGGTCCCAAGTAATTCAATGGTAGTGTTTATCCGATTGAAGTTTGATTCCTGTGTTCTCGAGAGAAGCCTTGAGGGGCAAATTGATAATATATTTTTCTTATACTTATAAAAATTACGATAAAAAAAATCCATCGAGTTTTTAAACATAAAAATACATCTATAAATCATAGATAAGCAACCAAACCTGATAGAAGGTTTCACAATTCAGACTGCGATTATTGTAACAATGAAAATATTTCATTAGAACCGAATGAACGCCTTAGCCTGGCTCAATATTTTACAAAGGAACCTTATCATATATTCAATTATCTGTATCAATAGAAATAGGGGCCATTAAAATAGCTGCTGATATTTTTGCATCGGTTCACATTTTTATCCCCGTTCCATGTCTTCTTTAAAAGAATGTTCAGTACTACGCAATAAAACTAGCATCTCCGACTAATTTCATGACAATAATTTACACTTTGTCATCAATAAATTTATACAAAAGGCGTACATATTTCCTTTAGGTAAACCTGTATGTCATAATTTTGTTGACAGCTTATGTCACTATTATCATCCCTAAACGCCCAAACCTATCATGTTTACTACAAGATTTAAGCTACTATTCTAAGTTTTGTTATATGTTAGGTGTTTGAATTTATTTGGGAAAAAACAAAACTAAAGCCATTATTAAAAAATCTGTCAGAAAAATGAAATATTATTTGGCTATAGATTATAAATAGCTGGTTGTCAAATGCAAATATGTTTTCTAGTCGTACGTCAGTTACATATCTATTAAAGTTTGTCGATATGGTGAGAAACGACATAATGAGACTGGTTCATGTCATATAAAAAGTATTCGAATAAATTTACTGTGCAAAATTGGTTAAAAAACAACTGGCTTAACACTCACTGGCTCAAGACTCCCATATTTTGTTTTCAAATTTATTCGATTCAAAATTTCTCGAGGGTGTTTAAGGTAATGTTTGGATTTATAACAAACTCATATTCACTTGAAAAAACGCACAATATGCTTAGTGACAACTTGTTACAGTATCCGATTGGTATCTCGCATAAGTTTCATGTTGTGAAAATGATCCAAATAGTTTGTATTATTATAAATCCACATTTACGTTTAAATTTATCGCGGGTAGGTCGGATGCTTTCACTAGTGTATCATAAATTGGGTAACGCATCGAACGCAGAGTCGGCGGTTCTGTTCTCATTGTTTGTGGTAGGAACCATTATTATGTACTCAACCATTTTAGGTTATTTTACTGACCCAAAGGATTATAAATTATTCATCTCACTACGAATATTAGTTCGATAAACTTTTTTACTATTCACAGTGCATATAATATTGTCAGAACCTTTTCATTCACTCACTCATCATTTTCAAATTGCTGAATCGCATATTTTGTCAAATATACTGCATCATATTAAATTTTATTATACTAACATTTTTTCCCATATTTCATCGAAAATTTAAAATTCTTCTACAACACTGTAGATCTTCCATTATGGTGTGTATATATTTGATATTAAATTACTCATTCTCACCTTCTCTAAACTCATTAAATTGGAGAAATATTTGAACGCATGATTATTTATTTATTTATTTACATCAAAGCGTACCAACGGGCATATAATATAAATTAAAGCAATAAATGTGCACAAAGATATAAACACACCTACATACATGACACAATTGAGTAGTTACCTAGCCTATCAAACAACAATTTGATGGGTACAAGTTATTTTTAAGAAATTTATTATTTTACTGTCAACTTTGAATTCAGATTTAAAAAAAATCAAAATTTATGCATTAGAAGTTCATTAATTTTCAATTCCTCACCTTTTGTATTTAGCTTTGTATTTTTTTCATTTCAAAGAAAATAAAACATCTTCACTGTAGTATTATTGGAATATGAAGGCGTGATCTTTCGCTAGTCGATCATTTCCTTGTGTTGTGTGGGGTGGAAATGGTAATCTAAAATAATATACGAAATAATAATATTTGTTAGGTCAAGTGGATGGCATAGAAAATAGTTTTGGGATCAAATATTTTTTATAACACAATACCCCATTTCCTAGATGACTTTTTTGAACTCTTTTGTTGGAATCGTTGAAGCTTATACCAGCCCCATTTTTCAGATGTATTTAATTATTTCCCCAAAGTTCATTCCTTCATAAACATGGGGAGGTTGTAAGAAAATTTATTGCAAGAGGATTCTCTATCAAAAGAATGATCTTTATTCTCATCATTTTTAACACTTTGATATCACAGAGTTAATAACGTCTGCATGTGCTCGGTAACAAGTATGCTTATTTTTCGATGAAGATGGCTCTGTGAGGAGGAAGATGATACAATGTTTTAATCAGATTTATTCTGAAATTACAAATTTAATTTGATGTTTATTTTATAATTTAATTTTTATCAAGATTATTGTAGTCATTATGTTTTCATTGTTTTGAATTTTGTAAAATTGTCCACTTTGTACATGTTATATTTTTTGTAATCAAAGGCTATTATGCTGTAAATAAATAACGTAATACTTTTGAGACACTTTTTTTATGTTAGTGAGCAACTTATTAGCTGGTTTTGCAATATTATTATTCTCAATTTGTTTTATATTCTGTACAATCAAAATATTGTTTCAATCATAAATGAATTAATTTTCTAAAATAAAAACAAGTAAAACAATACAAATAAAATTCTAGTACGTAGTTATGAACATGAAGAAGGCAAAGTTGCGCTCGGAGGATGCAGGGGACCGGAAAACTTGGAAGATGAGGACTCGGAGAGCCGACCCCAAGTAAATGGGATAAAGGCGAGGACGAAGAAGAAGAGTTATGAACAGAAAGTTTCTACAGAGAGTAATTGAATGATAACATTCTCAAATTATTATTAAATTAACATACGTAATTATATTTCGTTTAATCAAAATGATACGCAACAAAACCAGCACATACCTAAAGGAACAATAATGGATAGGTTCATTTAAAAATAAAACAGTCATATTGTGAACGCTTTAATATATATTTCGTTCTTTAAAAGCTAATTATCTAAAGAAGTTTCAAAACTAGTGGTTGAACATTGACATCGATTTAGAATAAATAATTTACATGTTTAGCTTATATAAAAAGCCTAAAATGCTTTCAGTAAATGACACAGTAAAATCTGACAAGTTGTCCACTGACATTTTATCATAAATAAATAAAAATAATATCGTAGCGTATTTAGGTTTCTGCTGATAACTATAAAATAACAATATTTTTGTCATGTACAGTTTATTGCTTCTTTTCAATTATTTAACAAAGGGGACTTTGATAGTTAAAATCAGAACAAAACGCACTTCTCTCGTGTTCAAACTTAAAAGTATCAATTTTCATAATTTTACTCAATTATAATATATATCGTGTTATTATACATAGAAAGTCTCTCAAACATCAATACTAGTAGGTACTACATAGAACGAAATTAAGCAGAAGATTTCAATATTCATTTACCAAATAGACCTGAGTGACCTGACCATGTTCATACGTAACATTGAGAATTCGAAAATCATATTATGATATAAAAGATCCTTCGTAGCATTGCGAACATAACATATTGAAATACAATCTACAGTGTATTTGGTACAAAATGTATTATATTTTTTGAAACATTTTTAACGAATGATTTGAATAACTTTACCCTATAAAGAGTCTTTATGTATTAATACAATTCAAATTTAAAAAATTTAAACATTCAGGTCAGGTGAAGAGGACTTCATACCTACTTCGTTTCAATTTTTATCTATTGCTCAACTATTGAGTTCAACTTGCCATCATAATAGTAAACGAATCATAATAACCAAAAAAGTCATCAACTTGACATTTTTACTAATAAAAAATAAGTCTTTTACTTGAACACTGTGTTGCAGGAAGCATTTTCTTGAAGATACATATATTTTTCATCTGTTATATAATACAATATTCATTGATACTCATGTAAAGATCAGAAGCTACAAGAGTATGTAAATATTGAAAATTCAATATATATTATGTATTCATATGACTTTATTTCATATACTTATTTACATTAAAATACTCGTGTATTCATCCTTTATTTAATATTACTGCAGTAATTTTCTTCAGTCTAATATTGAAAAATAATATAATAATGTAAATGTTCTTCTTTTTAAAATTTATGAGGCAATCATGCTAATTCGACTGGTTTGTGTGATTTGAACAATGGAGCAAATAAATATATTTTTGTACAAAATATTAGGTAAATTTATAAAACAACTTATATACACCCACGAAAAAAAAATAGATTGGTTCATAGTTTCGGATAGGGTAACCAAATAGCACATGGTCAGATGTCCCTATTTACAGTTCACCCTCCCAATATGTCAATAGAACCACATGTACATAGTTTGTGAAGATGGCCATCAAGTCTGTGCTTATTGAACTTCAGTTAACACATGGGTGGCCAACCTTTTCAGCAGCAGGGCCAAATTTCAGAATGAGATTTCTTACCGGGCCGCACAAAAATGTACTCCATGTATGGAACATTTGATAATTTTACTTTTTCTTAAAATTTCTACCCCCCCCCCCCCCCTCCCCCCGTCGCCAAATTTTCAAAATGGCATAGGAATTTGAGATGTTGCAAAATTCTTCGGTTTTCTTAAAGAATATTTTTTTCAAATTACCTCTTTCAAAAAAGTAAAAACCTCCTTATAATTACACCCCCATTAGAAATATCAACCAGCAACTGACACCAATTCACAGTCTGAATTTTTCAAAATATTTTTATAAACTGTTAATAAAAATGTATATCATTGTGTAAGGGAGTCGATTATATGAATGGAAATAATATTTAACGTCAATACAAGTATCATTTACTGGAAATAAATCGATTTGTAATACACACTCTAGTTAACATGCCCAATGCTTCTACAAGTATTTCTATTTTATTTGATTCTTTCATTTTACAACTCGTATAATATCATTATTTATTATTAAATGTTACATCAATTCACTGGTATCCGTCGTATATTTATTATACCGAACCTGCGAAATGGAACAAATCAATTCACTTCTTCGCTGACTGAATAAAAATCTAACAAGGTAGAAAGAGCAGTGAGTACTTCTAGAGTAAGAGCGATACGTTGAAGAGACTATGAACAATGGTTATAATATTATTTTATACTTGCATGAATTTTTTACCCAACAACGTTATTCAATAATAAATGTATCTTGCAGAAAAGAGTGCGATGCAATGGTTTATATTTTGTCTTTAAGTTAAGGTTACCATTAACACTTTGTACATAGCATATACAATACTAAAGTCCAACTTAATACTATTGCGGCGAAAGGTATGAAGAAAACCATACTCGTCGGAAATACAATGTTCGGTTTCAGGCTAGAAAAATGCTCACCTACCACCATTTAAGGGCGACTTATAGAGCAGTCCATCTCATGAGCTCCAACTATCCACATAGCTACTTTATTGTTTTCATCCCTGCATAATTATATGAGTTTGGGTACCTACTTCAAAACAAATATGTATTATTCATTATTCTAAATATGCACTTTTCTTTTAAAAGTAATATATGTACAAGAAAAGAAGTAAAACTTGCAAAAATAACTAATTTCTTATCTTCTATGTATACATTTGTTCAATTTTACATTAAAACAAACTTTTGTTCAAATCAAAATAATATAAACTGAAATATTAACCCTTAGATTGAGATTTAAAAATCAACATACAGTAAACAATATTTTTTTTGATATTAGAAATAATTATTTCTGCTTCAAATTGCCAAGCAACCCTAATGTAATATGAATGCATTATAGCATTTCTTACTCACTAACACCGGATACACACATTCTGTTATACACGAGGCATCTGAAAGTTTCATGCAGAAGCTGAAACTGCACTTCTCTGCGCTTAATGGCTTTTGTTCCTCGCAGACAAACAACAGTGAAATAAAATAAATATTCAGTCGCATTATATTGTTGGTAATAGTGCTGATCTATAAATAATATGAAAAATGGTGAGAATATTATGTCACTTCTCTAATGGAAGTAAGACAAAAGATGCATGAAGAAGAAAAAGTGGAGATGAAAAAGAAAATCATATCTGTAAAAATGGATTATTAAATTAATAGAAAATAAAAAACATATATAATTTTAGTATCTACCATGATTTATTGTTTGAGTATGATTTATTATATGCATAACTCGTATTTATAAGCGTATTATTTAGATTGTATAATAATTATAATTTGACTGCGGAGCTCATCTTAAATAATTCAACACTTAATAAAGGAGTATTCAAATAGTTGGAATGCGAGAGATTGGATATAAACCTACGAGTAGGCATAACGTAACTTCAGATGCTTTCAGAACAAGAGCTAAGAATTTCAGTTAATGTGGAGATTGAACATACTAACTACATAGAAAAATTATCGATGTTGAAGTGAAGCGAAGAAAAAATAGCCGATGTTGAAGTAAAGAAAAAAATTACATCATAATATAATTTTTTAAATCATAACTATTCTAAATAAATATATAATTTTTACACACTTTGTAAATATTAACGTTCATTATCTTACATCAGACGCCTTAATCAGCAAGCTAATCAAACTCTAATTCAGTTAGTGAGTTTTTACTAAAGTTATTAAAAAAAACTTACAAATCATCAACCAGTCGAGATAAATTGCATTGTTAATTTTGTGAGAATAGAATAAAAATTACAATCTCAATTTTCTGTAATTGTACTTAGATACAAAAAAATCAAATAAGGAATACATACCTATAATTAAATACAACCGCAAATAAAATCAAATTTATGAATTAACTTCGGTTATGAAATAAAAATCCGACTGTCTTGTCTTACAAATCATAATTGATAATATTGTTTTCTTAAAATATATCAAAACTATGGAATATACTGAAAAATACTAACTCGCACAGCCAACAAAAGTTTCTTTAAAAAGTGTGGATGTTAAGTTAGTTGTATTTATATTTTTATTTGGAAGTAAGCAAAAGTAATCTATACATCATAAAGTTGAAGATTTCTTCTCAAACATTTTGATAATACTTTGATATGTAAGTAGTACTAACATATGTAAGTATGTATTTATCTCATCTAAGGCAAAAATTCTTATTAATTAGTAGAAAAACTTTGTGAAATGTAGGTATGTACTGACGTGTGTTCGTAACTTAAGAAAAAGGAAAATTTTCTTGTAAACATTGTATTAATAATTCTCTGTCGAATAATGTTATGAGAGTTTATGAAATAACATGCTGGCATATCGTTTTGTCTTATTTAAGACGTGTTTGTTCAAACTTTCGAAGAAAACGTTTATCCCGAGAAAATATTACAACTTATTTTAGTGTGCAAAAATTCAAGTTTTACAACAATAATTAATATATCTTTCATAGGTTTTATAAGCTTTCAATATTTTTCTCCTTATACAAGTTTAAATATTTAATTAATTTACACAACTGCGGGTTCATTGACATGAAATAAAATAATTTGACATATAGCTACATATGTACATATTTGTAAATTTATTTGAGAGAATATTCGTTTTTTTTTAATACAAATGCATACTTTATATTTTTTCATCACCAAAATCAAGAAAAACTCGAGCTAAAATTGTTCTTCTTGTAAATATTATATAAAAAACAACTTAAATAAAACTCAACATTTATGTTTTCTTTTACTTTTCCAATTTTAATTTCAAACTTTCTTGTGAAGTCATTGTACTTCGTCAAGTAAAATGAAGCAATCTGTATTTTTTAGAAATATGAATAGCTGATTTCCACCAACAGGATCCCATCATAATTCATAGTTCTTATAACATCAATATTAGAGCATTTAGAAATTTAATGTGTTTCAGAAATACATATTGATGAACAAATAATAAAAACTATGTACATCGATTTTTATGGCTGAAATAACTGTTGGTCAAATAACCCTGAAAGTGGTGCTGTTTGAGAATGAGGATATTTATAACCCCTTTGGGGATATTTCAAGATTTTGTCTTTGTCGAATAAGCACTAAGTAAAAATTATTCCCCCATTGTGAAAATATTTTCTGTCAAACATATCTAATAATATTTGTACGGAATCGCGTGGATTGATTACAGTGGAACTTTATTTTTAGATTTCATCTCAAAGAACTCGTTTTATTCTTAACAAAATATTTTTGAATTTGATTAATGTATTTTGGTAAAATATTTTTAGATTGACATAATTGTGATTTAAAATATATTTCTATAACAGCTTGTGGAATTCGCTCAGCCACTTTAATCAACGAATAGTATGCAAGTTGAATAAACTGAAGGTTCATATTAACTTATAGGAACCTCCATGAAAATCATTTTTTCAGGTAGCAACTATCTGGAAACATATTAAATATTAAATGAATATATAAAATTAGATTGAAATAACGATAATTTTTCAGCCATTATTAAAAACACTTTTTGGAAACATGGGTTCAAATGACCTTCTATAAAATTATGTGACAATTGAATTACCACGTTCTACGATATTTTAATGCTATAATTTTGTTGACATATTATTTATAATGAAAGGAAAGATGTGTTGTAAAGGAGCATTCGTCTAGACAACAAACTACAACTTCAATTACGTGTATATGAGCAATCATGCCAGTAACCTTGCGGGATAGGTGAAGAGAGTCAAGCATCATATACGCCTGTCAATATCTGCTATATAATCCAAGACAGTACGAAATAAAATGGGTTGATTTTTTCAATATCATTAACATTAGTAATATGAAAAACACTTATAACTTGACATATTCTTTTGATTTCCTATATTGATAATTTTTCTTGTATGTAAGCAGGCAGATATTTTTAAGATAGACTTTTCAATTTATAAAAAATAACTTTTTTGTATTTTACTATAAAAAAATCGATTGAAATAGTAGAGACGGAAGGCGTACAAAGTTGAAAATATTTGTTATTTGATATCCTTGAACAACTTCTTCATATATACTCATACTACTTACTATTGGAACTTATAATCACAAATAAAAACTTCACATTCTTCATTTTATTATGTAAAGTTTACCCACAAAGCTCAATGCAAAAAAAAATAGGTCGACTTCTTTGTAATCAGTGAAAATCTAGAACGAAAATGGCGTCTTTCATATTTTTTTTATCATTCTTCTTCAATTTACAAACAATTTCTAATTTATTTCATCACATTCTGTGTATCACATTTAATGTAATTCTTTCATTGAAATATATATATAATGAGTTACAATCCATTGGATTGGTCTGCAACGAGTTTGGTTTTTCTTCTCCATTCGTCTCTATTCTCAGCCAGTCTTTTCAGCTCTACGTATGAGCCACAGTTCATGTCCCTCTTCAGTTGGTCCATATACGCGTCTCTTGGTCGGCCTCTGCCATTTGTCCCCTCGTTCTTACCTTCCTCGATGGCGATGAGTAGTCCTGGGTGCCTGATGTTGTGGCCAATCCAGTTACCTCGTTGTTGGCCGATTCTCTTAAGAAGTTACATTTTTTCGCCTACCCTGGTTAATACTTCTTCGTTTTCGACATGTTCCGACCAATGGATCTTCAGCATGCGTCTGTAGCACCACATCTCAAAGGCCGCCAACCGTCCGCTTTCACTCTTGCTGATGGTCCACGTCTCACAGCCATAAAGCAGAATGCTCCATACAAAGTTTTAGTAAGGTTCTTCCTTACGCTTAAATCAATATTTGGGGATTCCAATATCTTCGATTTTTTGTTAAAGGCAATCCTTGCCTGGTTCATTGAAATAGCGTCTTGTAACTCACACATATATTTTTCTAAGAAACCCAGAGATTTGTATATATAATTATATTAACTTCGATTTTTTCCAAGTTGCTTTGCATGTTATTTATAATTTTATATCAATAACATCATTTTTTTATTAATAATTTTATTCCATGTATCAAACTTGTAGAGTAAATTCATATTTAATAATAACATACGGATTAAGTAAACGATAAAATGTGATTCCAAGAACACTGTTAATTTAAATTATGATTGGTGAATTGGCGGTCAGCTTGAGCTTTTAATCAAGAGATCCTGTCTTCGTTTCCTCTCGCTGCTGATTTTCTCCATCTTCACACAAGCATAATACATTACTTTTTTTTTTTTTTTTTAAAAAGATATATCTGGGTTTTGTTATAAACCCAAATACAACCTTATACACCTTTCACATTAAGCTAAAAGCTTGTGTCGTGAAAGGGAAGTTTGCCGGCACCTGGAATCGAACCCCGGACCCCTTGTTCACAAGGCCGAGACTCTCCCTCCAGGCTACCGACGAACTCTCTATGAAAATACTCGTTATGAAACTACTTGCTATGAAAATACTCGTATATGGGATATATTCGGGTTTATCTAGATTCAATTTCAAAGCTAATACAAAATGCATTATAATGAATTGCTTAATTACTAATTATTATGTATGCGCTTGCAAAATTTATTATGGATACGAGTCTTTTACTACTCTTAATAGCGTTTATGTACACACGAAAACTTACAGAAAAGAGTGAGAGAGCTATTCTTTGGCAGGGACTCCACGAAAACTTACATAATTACGGGTATAATAAATATATTTTCTCGAAAATACCATGAATTCAGCGACTAAGGTACATTTGTGAGTTTATTTAGTTAGCCGAGTGAATAAATAACAGGAATGTCTACGGCTCAGCTTTTGCAATCTGCATACAATAACATTACAGAATAAGTCTTGCTATATTATTAAGTTATACATTAAATAAACAGCTGATACAGGTGAAATATTCTCAAGATAACAAAGATTTAGGTTCATAGTCATTTCATGTAGTTGGAAGAAGCATGCAATAAATACATTAAACACAAATTCTTTCATATTTTACATATACAGCTACAAACCTACTCAAATATTACCCGCTTTCGATACTTGAGTATTTTTATATTTTTTTTTAATTATTTATTTATACATTCAATGGCATAAAAGCCTTTTATAACAATGACTCATTTACAAGTAAAACAAACAATTTCCTTACACAAACACAAAACAACAACAAGAAAGTCAGCAAAAAAAAAAAACATTATCAGAAAGTGAATAACATAATTACAAATATAACAATATATTTTGCTGAAGTGTATTTTATTTGTTTAAGGCCGTTAAATAAAAATGTTATTTTGTGACAAAATCACGCTTAAGCTAATCTAGAATGTTCTCAACAAGTTCATTCGGCCAAATCATCCCGTTATTCACCATCTTAAATTAAGGAGCTTTCTCTTAGCATCTTTGTCCTTATCTTAACAACATTTAAAATTATAGAAATAAAAATAAACGTCGCAATATTTTGTTTTAAAGGATTAGCTAAAATTAATAATTAAATAGCACAAACCTTTAGATTCATAGCTGCTTCCCGTTATTGCGTAAAGTAATAATTCTCTTTACAATAATATAATATATCCTTCATCACTGCGTTCATACAAAATTTCTAGTTTATAAGCTTTCCAATTAACCCTTAAATGTTGTAGATTATTAAATTGAGTGTGTAGCTCTGAGTACCATGTTTATTACTGAAGATAATAATACTATTACACCAACACATCATATTATTATACAGCCTAGTACTTTGTATGACTAAAATGTACTTGGTACATAATATTTCATAAGCTTGGAATACCCGTAGCCCACTGGGTATAAAATTTTATTCACAAGCAGAGATTAAAATAATGCTCTCACGTGCCTTCCTGATGTTGCCGGTTTGAAATCTCAGGACAGTACAGCGATTTACATTCACTGTAACGATTATTGTAATGAAATCAACAGAGATATCAAAAGTAAAACGAAATAATCTGGACATAATGTACCGCAGAAAAACATGCAATTCAAAACCATATATAAAAAAAAGGTTTATATTAGAGTCTCATAAAATTGTGAACTCTAACTTAATAAAGATTAAACAAAACAAAACAATATTTTTCACCATTTTCAAATACTATAATAGGCAAGAAAAACCAGACTAGGTGAGACAGCTTTTGGGAATCTAAACCATACACCTACTTAAATATATATAAGACAAAGACACTTGTAAAAAATACCACAAACTGTCGTAAAATGATCGCGCCTTTGCGATAAACTCGCCCTCTGTATATTGATTGTATTTAATTTGAATGTATACCTTTTATGTAATTGTTTTTTATCAATGTACAGTAAAGAATGAATAAATAAATAAATAAATAAAATGAGTACAACAGTTAATGGAAAGAGAAATTCTGCACAATTCTGAAAGAAAGAATGTGGAAATCGAATTACGAATCTTAAATGCCGATAGAGAGATTATATGGCTAGACAAGGATGAATGGATACCCATAGTTCTAAAATGGAAACATTGAGAAAAGAGAAAAAGAATTGGTCATCCCCAGAAAAGATGGGTTTCCTTTGGATTTTCTTATTGCGGATAGAAGATGGCTCAAGAAAGAGAAGCGTTGAAGAATATGAAGGAAGCCTACACCCAGCACAAGCGAGGTGACTGAAAAAGGATAGGTATAAAAATTTGTAAGAATATAATATCATTTGTTATGTTTGACTCAAACATATAGACAAGTATTGTGTTAATTTAAAGTATTATTATTCTGTCTTTGTGTAGATTTTCTCTAAAGGTATTAAACCAAAGTTGAGAGTGATATAAATAATTTTAAATAATTACTTAAATAACATTAGGAGAGATATCAATCAGGTGAAAAGGGTAAACCAACTAAAAGGATATTTCCAGAAAGGTGTCAAAGAACGAATAATCGGTGTTGGAAATCAAATAATACATAGGATCAAAGTCTCAGTTACATGTTTGTTTGTTATATTATATTTTAGTTTGTAATGTACGAGAAAACACGTGAATATATTATTTTTAATTAAAAAATATACCTATCTTTCTCTCTCTCTTAATCTCTCTTCTGCTCTGCCCCCAGAAGCATTAGGTAGAAACCAGCTCCCTCCACTCAACATCTTTACTCCAATTGAGTCACCTCTGCTCACGTCATCTGATGTTGTTCTTACAGAAACATTAAGAAACAGAGACATGAAAATGAAAATATTTTTTTGACTTTTTTTGGACATTGTCGGAACCCAACCAGGAACATTGTCTCAATCATATTTCATACACTACAGATCTTTACTGAGTCCGTTGTCATACAGCATTGTCTTTTTGTAATATGCTCATACTACCTTACATTCAGTACTCTTCAAAGACATTAATTTTTGAAAGCTTAACCTATAAATATGTATTAAATATTTATCATTAAAAATCAAAACATACCTTTGAACAGCAATAACAACAGATTACTTTTATACGAGTTTCTTAATAATATTTTGCATAAAATGAAACAGAATCATAAAAGAACCACGGAAATTCTACTTAATATTCAGTCCTTAATATTGCAAATTTTGGAGCGAACTTATCTCCAAATATGATTATTAACACAAAGAGAGATTTTATTGCATATCCGGTACACATCCGTGTAGAAGCTATATTAATAACATTACATAGTCAATATTACATACCAATAATAATGACAAGTATTGGATCTGTATTGGAAGAGTTCGATGTCCTTTTTAGTATAAAACATAAAGATAGACGAATCTCGTATACAAGGGATCGCTTCTCCTAAATAGATATACCCTATCTGTATAGTATAATAATGTTGTGTAATAATACATAGAAATAAAATTAAATTGTATGTACAGTAGAGGTACAACGAGCTAAGAGTGTTTATGTATATTGTATACGTACCCGTACGTACAGTGAAACACGAATAATCTGAATTCATTATCATCCGTTTATATTCACAAGGATGCTCATAAGTGTCCTTTTCTATGTCTGTGTATTCTCAAATAATTCCCATGTTGACAAAATGGGAATAGACAAAATCCGTTTTTATAATAACGATCCCCAATCAAATTATGTCTTTAAGACATTTTCCTGGAACATATAAAGCAAATTATAAACTAAACTATTCCCATTTATTTTAAGACTTTTTCAAAACTCTTTACATTCAAATATTACAGAAAAGCAATAGAAACAGTATTCACATTATTTTACATAGAGATATGTACCTATTTAACGGTCAATTTCTACTATAGGTTATCCAATAAATGATCAACAATATATATTTTATAACTGGATACTATTGGATAACCTATAGTAGAAATTGACCGGATAACCTATAGTAGAAATTGACCAAATAATGTATTTGCATCTTGTACTTACATTGCAGGGCATAGACTCAACTGATTTACTGAGATGTCTACATATTTAACAAAAACAAATAACGTGGTAAAATAATAATGAAATAACTTCATATTTCAAAAAGCTCGCTGAGTATTAATATAAAGTATTCACCTAACGAAACAAACAAATATGAAAAAATGAGGGCAGAAGACATGAAATAAAACACAATGATGACTAATGTGTGTGAGGGTATGGAAAAGACAGTGGGAAGGAGTTTGGAGGAGGAGCTGGCTGGGTAAGAGGAAGTGATGCTCGAGCAACGATATGACGGATGACAAATAATATGAATCCACTGTAGTTTCGTGTTACGTTGTCAAAGATAAAATTTTAGGTGTAAATAAATCCTTCCAAAGATATTTCAGTTAAAGGATGCTGAAAATTTATTAGAGTTCGCTCGCTATATGTTTATATATTATATTTATCGCTAATGCCCGGAAAATGTCACAAAGTTTGACTACTCTAGTTGCTAGATTTTAAATAAAATTTTCCCCCATCCATATTATAAATAATAATAATAATAATACCTTATACAGTACTATACCGTCAACAACATACCTAACTTAAATCCTATGCTCCTTTTTTTACTTTGCTCTTTAAGCAAAATAAAAATATAAAAGCAACGTTGATGGTTTTTATGATGTTCGCGATTATCGCTGTAATCAGAAAATTTATGAAGGCTTACTACTGCTTAATACATTAAAACAAAGTTCTTGGGAAACTTGACAGACAGTTATACCGCTTGGGAAATTCGTCGATTAGATTAATGAAGTTATTATTCTTATCGATGAACAAATGTTCGTCAGAATAAACAATAGATACGAGTACAAACATATACACGTGCTGAAAACTTCATATAAAGCAAAGTATTGATATCTTTTACATTATATTGTAGAAAGGTATAATAATTTCAAACAATGTCATCGTCTTAAATTGTATCATTTTTCACAAGACATACTACATTTAAAGAATGATAGACAATCTGCAGACAATAATACTTTTATTATGTAATTGAAACAAATGTTTCTTTCTTCTATAGATTATTGATTCCGAGAGAGACCTATTATTATTATCAATCTGATAATGACCTGATAAGTCGAAAGACGTCTCTTTCGGAATCAAAAATCCATAGTAGAAAGAAACACTTGTTTCAATTACATAATTATGGAATTCTACTACGTGTGCACCGACACAATTATTAATAATACTTTTAGTCTACAGTTACAATATCACATTTGATAAAGACTCATTTAATTAGAAGATAATTTATCTAGAAGCTGTTTTAATTATTGCTACTATTGCTAAACTATTACGGAAACTCCCGCATAAGGGATAGCTGAAACACCAATCGTGCACAATAAGCACGCTGGTTGAATGAAAAAAAAAGAACATTTAGAACTGATTGCGTTTATATTAATTTTCGCTAAATTGTATATATTGATTTTCCTTTGCGTAGGTAACACATTACGATCTGAAAAGATACCATTTACAGGACACATACAAATAAGGTGGGAAACATTTGCCGAGGACTTCATGGAGAAGCTGCCTTTATGATGTTTGATATTAAATAAATAAAATTCGACGCATTTAAGGATCCAACACGTGAATAATAATACAAAGAAGATTAAATAATTTATTGACGAGAAAATATAAAATGGATGATATTGGTAAACAGTTTCAGGTACTCGTTATATGAATAATCTCCTTCCTGGAAGCAACAATTATAAATATATTTTTTTTACAATACATAATATCAGCGATGACGTTTGCCACCCATCCTGAATGTCTTGATTTTATATTGGCACGAAGAGGACAGTTTGCATGTTTCTTACATGCAGCTGATCTGCTGGCTACCCCACTTGTGGGATATGCCGTGATGGTATAGTAGTAATATCAATAAACATAATTTTAATTTGAATAATGTTTTTCGAAATCGAAATATTGCGTGGGATACGTTGTTCCATAATGATGTCATATAGCATTAACCATGCTCTCCTTATTACCTCCATATGTGAACATTTTCAGCCCTATAAATGCACTGTTAATTCTGACATGAATTTTTCTCTTTCTTGAACATTTAGATGAACTTTAATCATATATGAAACTGTGAAATACAAAACAGAAAAAATCATACAATTATATTGATAAATTTGAATATTTTCCTGTTTCGGAAAGTTTTTAACAACAAACAATATTATTCAATAAACCACAGAAAATTTTCTTCTATCACAGCATTTCACATGAACAATTTACTTAATACCTATAATAAACATAAAGGTCGTTCTCTTTATGCCTTATTAAATATAATGTCCAAAACGGACGATTAATATGCCGATGGGTAAGATATCCTTAATTTGCTTAATCTGATTCAAAAAGGAAAAAAACATTTATAACTAGTCTCAAGTTGATTCGCAGCAATTAAAATAAATAACGCTAACCCAAAAGCCACAAATGACCGTGCGACCGTATTTATTTTTCTTTTTTTTAATGGTCATTTGATTTGTAGATATATTTTTCCTCAATATATTATGTATTTCTTCTCTCACAAAAAATTGACAAATCATTAAATAAAACTTAAAGTCGAAATAACATTGCACTTTTGAATCGATAATGTACCTACATAGTAGCAACTGATACAAAAATAACATGCACCTTGAAAACACAACAAGTTTAAAGATATGGCATCGAGATGTTTTCTCTGATGTTTTCTGTAAAGTTTTCAACAAACATAATGTGCATTCAGAACTCTTGACATGAAAACTCACTCATTGAATAACAAGTTACGCGATGTGAATAATAAAAGATATCGAATGTTTACGAGAAATTTGTTTAGTACTAGAATTATAATATCAACGTCACAAATATTTTCCAAGGATTTTTCTCAACTATCAAGAGATGATAAAAACATTATTGAATTTTACAATGAGAAGTATCCAGCTGAGATTTGAAATTCATTCCACTCTAATAAAATTGATTTTCATGTTATGAAATCGCTAAATAATTCAATAGAAAATGATATCAAAGTCCTCTTTTCTGGAGCAAAGTGAACAGCATCCATGACACATAAAAAGTATGAATATTTTTTAACATATTTGTTTTATTGTAGCTTTGATCTCATTTTTTTGTACACCTACATATATTCTTCATTAAATACCTAATATTACTCAATTAAAAAACATTAAGTTACGTTTTTTGTATGCTTTCAACTTTACAACAGGTATTTTCTTTTCCATAAAATAGTATGAAAAAATCTTATCAGAAATATATGTACTATTATATAATTTGATTATGCGATAGAATATCTAATGGAATCACGTGCAAATTTTACAAGCTTACCTGAAAAAATCATCTTCTTTCAGTTTATCTTGGCTACGGGAGAATGAGACCTAAATAATGTGGGAACGTGTGGGATGTGCTACGTTTTTCCGTGAAATTGTAATAAAGGAATCAACGAACATTATTTATAGGACGACATATTAAATTTGATTTTGTTTTCTTAATATTTATGTCGAATGTTTTTTTTTTCATCAATCAAAATCAAAATTGCCAATATTTTATCCCATTACAGTAACAAATTTTACTAATTATATAAATTTCAAAATTACGATTTTCAACACGTACACAACACTTTAAATGTACTGAAAACTTACAGAAATGATTTTACAAAGAACATAAGATACTTATACAGAAGTAAAGACTATTTTTATTTTTGAATTTATTTGCAAGTAAGACTAAAGGTATCAACAATTCAAAGTAAATATCTACCCAAAGTGCGACATTTTCATGGATCCCAATGAAATTTTCCATCTAATATCACCACCATTCCTTTCATACCTTTCCATTAGACCAGCGAGAAAACTCAATTATTCCGAAAGCATCGAAGGGTACGTACATACTTTTATATCTATCTGACAGAGTTTACAAGGCCTTTTTATAACAAAGGCGTGAAAATTAAAATAGGTAGATACAGTAAGTATACAGAAGTATTTTTCCATCTATATCTAATCCACATATGTTATGTAAAACCTTTCTATACCAAATACTATAATATAAAGAACGCGGTAAGGAGTCGCTAAAGTACTTTTCTTTTTAGGCAAAGATCTACTACTACTATTACTTCAAAACCATCATGGCATATCTCACAAGTGGGGAAGCCAGCAGACCAGCTGCATAATATAAACGTGCAAGCAGTCCTCTCCGTGTCAACAAAAAATTAAGACTTTCAACACGGGTGCCAATCCTCATAAATTTTAGATGTAAAATGTCTTCATTTTTCAAGCACCCGCCTTAAACAAGATACTTGAAGAGTGGGAGACCAATTCTTTTCCGGAAGTTCCACATAACTAAGGTTTAAGTTTGAATATTTTTACTTTTCATGTGCTACATACTTTGTGGAAATTCATTTTTAAGGTTTATTAAAATTGAAAACTCTGTCTAAATCCACTATAGTTTTTTTTATTGCTAAAACTTTTTCGACTTCATTGAAGTCCTCTTCAGTAACAAACAAATACAAGTGCTCTTTAGAATACAAACAAATACTTATTATCTTCAGTAAATAGGTAAATACAATAAATTAATATTTGCAACGTACAAATAAATGGATTTAAATTGGTAGGTACATACTATATTCTTTTGAAATGTGAGAGAACCTTTTGATAAATAAAGATTAATGGCCGGTTTCAATAACCTATCTATCCGTGACTGTCGATTGAAATGTATGATTTAAAATATAGAACACAATAGATTTCAATCGACAGTAGCGGATAGATAGATTATTGAAACCGGGCATAAGTCGTTAGGGAATTAATGATTCCTGTTTTGGAAAACAAAAATTCATTACAAGTATAATATAATGAACAAAAAATACAAGGAATACAGATTTACGGATTTATTAAAATCCAAACATCAATTCCTTTTCGATTGATACAAATAAGTCAATAAATATTATTTTCTTTTTGCCGAAATTTTTGAAAAGGTAATATGTTTTTAAAAAAAATTATCTATCCATCCATTGACCTGTATTTTATAGACTAGTAAAGCAGTAAAAAATTTCTCAGAAAATATGTTCCAAAATTAATATTTGTAAATATATATAATGCTGCTTCACTCCATAACATGAAGATGTCAATGGTCTATTTCCTACTCATATTTTAGTACTCCAAATCCTATGTACCTGATAAAGTTTTTAAAGATCCCCACAATTGAATAAATAATAAACAACGTCCTTCAAACCTGCAACACCAACGTATTTGGTTGCATTACCAATATAGGTTGACGTATCCATCATTCAAATAATATTAAAGTGAATAATGGTTGTATTTCACAATAATTCTAAATATTTCATATCAATAAATCTAATACGATGAACATAGTAGTTTACAATGTAGGTATACAGAATACATCATCAAAATAAACAACATGTAAATGTATAAAAAAGGTTTCGGAGATAAGTTTGTCTTTTTTACATAAGCCGTTAAGTTACTTTACTTGTTTATAAGCTCAATGTTTGTTGAACGAAAAACTCAGTTACAATCCAATCCCGTGAGACGAAAACTTTGACTTCAGGAAGCAACAAAACCAAGTGAAGTTTATAAGAGAAAGTCTATGTTCGTCTACGAACATGTACGATTTATAACATTGTTTATTTTTCATTTCATATTGTTAAAACTCTACTGTAAATGAAGAATAGGGATAAATCTGTACATTTTATATTCTCTTTTAAATATTATATTTCCATTTGTATCATAATAGCACACAATTTTTTCTACACTAAACATGTTAATAAATGAATCCGTTATTGCAACTTGCATCGTAGTATCGTACAAAAAGATAAATATACCTTAGTATGGTACCATTTTCGCCAGCTTATAAAATAGATACATATGTACACCTTCAGGTACTTTATAATAGGTAGTTTATAATAACCCTTATTTTTGATTTTGTCTGTAAAACTGTCAACAATATAACAAGTTGAAAATGAAAATATAATTCACGATACCTTAGGTTTCGTTCTTCAGTTCTATCTTTCATATTTTAAGCTTAATAGAAAATTCATAACAAAAAATGCCAAACGAAATCCGGATAAAGTTTGTGTTTTTTTGTAGTTTTGGTCTTGTTTTTATGTTTGCGTATTATCACAAGCATATTCCTATCTGTTTTCTTTCTATTTGTTCGAGAATATTGTTTCCTTTGAGAATCGTGATTTCTTATTTTGTTCCCTTTGATAAACATGATTTCTCACCTGAAAATTAGTAATATCTTTATTACTTAGGGGCTCAGTGAAAATCTGATGAAAACCAACCACTGACAAAGTTTGCATTTTGCGCGAGCACGTGACATGAATACAATTTACAAACGTATCGCCGCTGAAAAGGGGATTAAGGAATACATTATTATTATTATATATTCTAGATCGAAAAATCGTAATACCCGTAAGGTATCAGAATATTAAAAAGTTATAATATTTTATTAGATACAATAATAAGATGTAAGCTTACACGTACATAAGCGGATGTAACAAATAATTTGCTACTTTGCTGGGTGGTTGCTGGTTCCGCTATTGAAATAGAAGCTTATAACATAATATGAAGAACGTTCACAATATAATGGTTATAATATTTCAGTCTGTCCATAAATATGTGGGTTTATAATATTACATCTTTTATGGACTCGTTTATAAGTATACTTATAGAAAGTACTAATAAGCAGGCTTTAATAATAAAAAATGACAATTATTGATATGGTAGCATAACATAAGAACAGGATTTGATTACTCTAATTTCATGTTTTGTCAAATATAACCATTTCTATTTCATTATATTGTGTTACGAATAAAACTGGAATGATGATTTTTTTTTTTATTTAATTAATATAATTTCCAATGCTCCCATCTTGATTTTTCAATACTAAGTTTTGTATTAGGTGATATGCTTCTGCTTTCTGCAGAGTATTTTATGGTAATTTGATAAAGTTTGGTAATTATTTTTTCACAGAATTTGGGTTTTAAACTGGTAAGTAAAATTCAACCATTATTATTATATTTACTAACCCTACAACATCATAAAATTTAATTTCGGTTTTGTATTGCTAAGAGCTACGTATTTGAAGTAATTAATAGATAATACTTAGATGTATTTCTACATACATTTAAAATCCTTGTGATGGTGTCAATAAATGAGATTCATTATATACTAAGAGATTAAATATTAGATACTTAAAATATATCATATATTAAAGATAAGCTAATTTCATGAATTGTATCGGCATTTACTTTGTAACACTTCATTTTAAATTATCAAATAAAATAAAATAAATATTTATTATTTTGTTTTGTGTTACTGTTGAGTAAGACTAACGCACGACCGGTTTCGCGGACTCCGAGTTCGCATCATCAGGTGCTGATCTATACTGAATTAAAACAAAACAAATACAAAAGTTCGTTAGGGTTTACAGTGAGGGTGTAGGGGTAGGCGGGGTCGTGTTGGTTTCAGGCGTGGAGTTCTTGGAATATGAGATGGGGAATAGTTGTAGTAAGGGAGATGAATTCGGAAGATTATTATTATTAATAGCTGTTTTAGTCGAGTTATTATTTTTATTAATTTCTATTGCTCGGAGTCCGCGAAACCGGTCGTGCGTTAGTCTTACTCAACAGTAACACGAAACAAAATAATAAATATTTATTTTATTTTATTTGATAATATAAGCTAATTTGTCCATTTTTAAAGATGCTTTGTCTTGAACGTTAAAAACCACATCATTGCCTGCCCACGTCGGTCGGTGCGTAATAAATATAAATTAAGAAATTGCAGGGTTCACTAGTGAACTAATTGCATATAGGTAATCAACATTCAGGTAGTTCTCTCCACGACAATAGATGTCAGGTTGAATCTTGCACGAAACTTCGGGCAGAAGCCAACGGTCTTTCTCAAGACCAACTAGAAAAGTCTTTCTCAAGGCTACTGTACGTAGAGTACCCAAAAGCGATACTTCTGTATGAATAATATTTTCTGCGTGTTAATATTTTCTGCGTAATAATGTTTGAAAAGGTGTTTTCGCAGAGCATATTATTCATATATAAGTATCGCTTTTGGGTACTCTACGTACAGTAGCCTTGAGAAAGGCTTTTATAGTTGGTCTTGAGAAAGACCGTTGGCTTCTGCCCGACGTTTCGTGCAGGATTCAACCTGACATCAGCTGGGGCGTAGAGGGGTGGTGGCAGGCTTCGGCGGCGCGGGTGTCGTGAAGGCAGCAGGCGTCGATGAGCAAGCTTGCTCATCGACGCCTGCTGTTTATCGATGTATATATATATATATATGAAAGACTGTATGATCTAATTTTCATTCGAAATGCATGTGCAACATGCATTCCATTAATGAAAGATCATGTAATTTTACGCAGGAGATAATATGAGATGAATGTTTTACTCCATTTCACTGCGTACAGTCTGGCAGAGACTTGGCTCTTGCCTTTGCATACGGGACGAGGCACGGCTTGTCACCAAAACATGCAGATTGGATTCGTCGAAAAGGTGTTGTGTTTCAACATTGTGATCATGTGTATCATCAGGACCATCTCGCAGAATGGCCGACACAACGTTTAATCCAGTATGCGAGGAGTATCGCATATTATGAAAGACTGTATGATCTAATTTTCATTCGAAATGCATGTGCAACATGCATTCCATTAATGAAAGATCATGTAATTTTACGCAGGAGATAATATGAGATGAATGTTTTACTCCATTTCACTGCGTACAGTCTGGCAGAGACTTGGCTCTTGCCTTTGCATACGGGACGAGGCACGGCTTGCAAAGGCAAGAGCCAAGTCTCTGCCAGACAGAGATAAATAGATAGAGATAAATAGATAACAGAGCGCTCGAAATTTCCTGGAAAGAGGTGACGCAATTGGCGCAGAGACGCTCTGAATGGAGGAGGTTGGTTTCTGCCCTGTGCTCCCGAGAAAAGCGTTGAGGGCGATGATGATAATGATTTACTATTTACTATTCACTATTCACTATTCACTATTTACTATTTAGGTACTATTTACTATTTACTATTTACTATTTACTATTTACTATTTACTATTTAATATTTACTATTTACTATTTACTATTTACTATTTACTATTTACTATTTACTATTTACTATTTACTATTTACTATTTACTATTTACTATTTACTATTTACTATTTACTATTTACTATTTACTATTTACTATTTACTATTTACTATTTACTATTTACTATTTACTATTTACTATTTACTATTTACTATTTACTATTTACTATTTACTATTTACTATTTACTATTTACTATTTACTATTTACTATTTACTATTTACTATTTACTATTTACTATTTACTATTTACTATTTACTATTTACTATTTACTATTTACTATTTACTATTTACTATTTACTATTTACTATTTACTATTTACTATTTACTATTTACTATTTACTATTTACTATTTACTATTTACTATTTACTATTTACTATTTACTATTTACTATTTACTATTTACTATTTACTATTTACTATTTACTATTTACTATTTACTATTTACTACTTAGTATTTAGTACTTACTTTATACTATTTATGATTCATTTATATTTTTTGAATAAATTTATAAAAGGACATTGAAATGAGAAAAGGAAAAATAAAGAAATTCACGAGGGCATTTTTGGTCGGCTGGTCCTTCAGGTCTACCCAGTGATCCGCCCGAGAGTTACATTTTGGTTTGATGTGCGGATATATCTACTGAGATTCAATTATTTAATTAATAACTACGATGAGTGAAACCCATACTCCAGAATTGAGATGGCGATATCAATCTTCTACAAAATGTAAAAACTCATGTGCATCCGTGATCTAAAGTTGAGCACAAGATGGAGAGCTGTAAAAGCATATGTACTACCCGTGCTAATGTATGGAATGGAAGCATGGACTTTCAAAATCTCCGTGATAAATAAGGTCGAGGCATTGGAAATGTAGTTATACAGAAAAATCCTGCGTATCTCATGGACTGATCGAGTTTCCAACGAGAGAGTGCTAAATATAATGAAAAATATTTAGAATAAAGAGGAAAAGAGCATCATGACTCAAAAATTTGCGGCAGTGGTTTGGTATACCAGATGCAGCAACCCTCATTAGACTGGCCCAGGATCGTGAGGAGTTCCGAGAGATGGTCGCCAACCTCCGTTAGGAACGACACGAAAAGAAGAAGGAGAATTAGTAACAATATTAAATATTTACAAAATGAACATATCTTATAAAATATGGCAATGTGATCTAAAGCTGTGTTGAATAAAAAAAAGTCATAAATCTATGACATTTTGTCTTAGCACTATAATATAAATATTTAAATACACTAGAAAAATTGTTTTCAAGTTTAAATCGAAACTAACCTTATACAAAGATTACGATTGTTAAAAAGTTTTCAATACATACCTACGTCAAATCTAATTTCACTTAAACCTTAATCTTTATCGTAAACCCACGATAGGTATAAAAAAAGTAAAATGCTTTTGATGATATTGATTTTCTTTTCACTTATGATGTGTTATTCAAGCAAACAATTCAACAAGGTCGTTGTCTGAAAATCTCGCAGTAACCGAGATGAAATCTTTCTATATAAAAAGTTTTCAAGTGTCACTGAGTTCTTTATTGAAGCGCAGCCAAATACTTAACCACCAAAACATGGAGACAATAAACCATAATGCTCAAACATAATATATTTGAGCAAATAATGTATATTATCATATCTTTAAAAAAAAAATACATACCTACGTATAAGTTCTGTTGAGCACTCGGCAGAGAATTTGTCTCTCACTCTTTTCCATAAGTATTCGAGTGTCCTATAAAAAAGAGGTGTTCAAAAAAAGTGAAAGCATTTTGCATCCTCAACATGAGGTTTGCCACCCATCCTGAATGTCTTGATATATTATCTGACGTAGAGAGAAGAACTTGCAAATTAACTTGCAGCTGGTCTGCTGAATGCCTCGCTTGTGGGATATGCCGTATGATATAGAAGTAAATTAAACTATTTATTCGTGGCTACGCCTTGAAATCCTGTGAGGTGAAATGATTAAGACATTCTTTATATTTAATTACAAACATTATTGTACAAATGCAAATTATAATTATATATCGATTTAACATCCCCACTATGATTACGAGTGTATCTATAATTTTAAGAACTTAAACTTTTACAGTCATTTTCAATTATTTTTTTATTGATCATTTCAAACACGTGTTAAACGTCTATATATACAATAAGTATTTAAGATATAGATATTTATTATAATTGACATTCTAAATATTCCATTTTGTTTGTTTTATTTAATTTTCGACTAAAAAACAAAATAAAAAATATAAATCGGTTTCTCCTGACTTTGTATTAAAATACAATGTAGGTACATGTTTAATAATCTCTAAATAATATAATCTTCTTTTTATGTACTTACGTTTTATTGTATAGAAAATATAGAAACCTTCTTCGTTCTGGGTCCATGTCCTGAAATATTTTTCTCAGAGCATTGGCGTGAAAATAATACGGTTAAATAGTTCCATTCTATGGAGCCACTCAAGAGAGAAATAAAGACCTAACTTGCCCATCTTAGAAAGATAATATAATAAAAATAATTTTAGAAATAATAATACTGAACGCAGAACAACGAAGAAGGAATTGAATTTATTACATGAGACAGACCAATAGTCACTAGTTATTGTTATGAGAAAAACTTACTTCATTCTATCCTTATATTGCCACCAATCCGCTTGATTTATTAGATGAACGTTTTACAACAATGTATACATTCTTTTTGCACTTAACTTTAATTGTAGTCTAACTGATTTCAGACTATCTCTGGAAAAACACGTTAAATTAAATAAAGAGTTTTATTTCAAAATTAACATATTTCAAATTTTTCCATAATTCCATGATTATGAGGTTTTACTAAATTACTAAATCTCAGCTTCGATACCATAAATATGGCATATCGATGCTCTCTGAAAAGAATACAACTGATACAAGAAAGACGATACAATTGTATGAATTATATTTTAAGGTGCATGTAAATATAACGCAATATGTATTTGAAAGCCTTTTGTGGAACTACATACACAAAACTCAGCTGTAAGATAAGCCAACTTAGCTAAATTACACTGTAGTGTATACATATTATCAAACAATAATGCTTATTATAGACAGTACAATAACGTATAATTTCAAATGGAATGAAAAAAATTAATTAATAATACATCTTTCCATTTTACCAGTAGGTATTTGACATAAAATAAAATATTATTAAGAAAGGAAATATGTTTCGTGTGTACTTGTAGTTATTTAAATGACGACATATTTCAGTTATATACGTACATTTCTATCGATATATTTGCTTATTGATTCTAGAACAAACATAATATCCACTGTTCGAATACACGTTGAACAAGATAAATCTGTAAGAGATGATTGAAGTATTGTGAGTGACAATCGATATGAAATATTGCTTGGTATAAAAATACTCCCGAAGGAGTTAGTAGGCTAGATAGATAATTTACCGGAATATTATTTAATATGAAATAAGTAGTATCAAATTATTGCAAATCTATTTTTGCTCCTTTTTATTAAGTCTTTATTATGAAAAACACACAACTTTTGTCTTTAAAAAAATAGTTATTTGTCCCAATAATTTTAAAGACATGTATAACGATACAATAACAATAAATGCAAGAGTATATAAAAGACGGAAATTTACTTATTTATTTATTTCTACATACGGTGTGAGCCTTTTACGTATACACCCGCTCGTCAATGTTAATTATTTTGAATTATTATTAACTGAAAACACTGTAGGTATATACCACTAGAACAATTTTATTTAAAAAATTAAAACGTTTTCAGTTGTCTAATGCAACCATCTTCAGTAAAGATAACACGTATACGTGTTATCTTGTATAAGTGTATGTATAAGTGTTATCTTTACTGAAGATGGTTGCATTAGACAACTGAAAACGTTTTAATTTTTAAAATTAAATTGTTCTAGTGGTATATACAGTGTTTTTAGTTAATAATAATTCAAAATGGATTACCACAAAGTAACACTGAAATATCGAATATCAATTATTTTAATGATTATAAGCGATATGAACTTGTATTGAAAAGAAGAGTCTCGTTCTGCTATAGATTATATGCAAAGCGAGAGAGACGTCTTCCAGCTTCTTTGGAATTCCTTATTTGGAGATTTATAATGATCCAAGCTAAACATAAGCCACTTTCAAAACATGATCTCAATCACTTGATAAAAGAAGATAGATTTCTCTTTTCTTTCATACAATTCAAACGCCGCGCCGCCACAAAAATTACTATCAATTGAAAACCTTTATCTCAAATGTAAGCGACAAAGAAAAAACATGACATGAATACAAGGCCATTCAATCTGTAAAGAAGTTATCTCTACTCTATAATCGTATATGTAGTAATCGTATATAACAGTACAGAAAGTATGGACAGTGTCATAACCACAAATTTTGCAACCCGCAGCGTTAAAGGGTTATTTATTTATGTACATTATCCTCTCTCTGCAATAAGGTTTCTATACATATTTGACCAACTGTATCACTCTTTAACTTTAACTGAGACCCCAAACTTGAAATCGGTTTAATCACATACTATAAAGTTTTAACTCAACCCCTGTATTTGCTGATTTTTTTTCTGTATTTAACCCTTGGTTGATCTTTCATGTACGTACAACGTCACAGCATTCTCTCAAATACCTATATGAAAAGTGAATAAAACAGTACGATCAGATCAAAATATATTTTTTAAGATAATTACGGTTTAATTTCTCTTGTCGTTTCCTCATTATTTTATCTGATATTTTCTGTAAAGAAAATACATCTCTTTGTCAAAAAGAAACGTACCTATTTGGGAAAAAAGCTCTGATTTTATCAATACAATCACAAAAAAATCGTGGAGTCGTTATACAATACAATGTATATCATGTCAACTAAAACAATATGCAATATGTAAGTGAACCACATAGTTTCCTTATATTAAAAACACTTTTGAAAAATCACTACCAGAACGCTCAATTATTTCTCCTGATTTATTTTTATAACGCTACTGTGTTAGGTATAGATTTCCTTTCCCCTGAAGCGCGAGCCGACCAACAACTTATATTACCTACTATGGCTTCTGTAGAATAGGGTTGACAAAAAATACACTTTCCAAGTTGTATACATATGTATAATACATTCTTTCATTTTTATTAATAGGATCATATCGCCAACGGGTATAAAAATAATTACTTTGCTTGTGTTTGATGAGGATTTTCAATTTACGCTTCACCAGGGATGAAGATATTGTGCTTGGAGCTATATACAAAAAATGGAGTTAAAATTATAAAAAATTGGATTCAGACAGATAGCGCAATGGTTATGGGATTGCGTTTTTTACTTTACATTCTTTAAAGATTTTTTATAGTTACAAAAAAATAATGATCCTTTGATGTGTAATTATAAAAAGGTATATATATTTTTGTTATTAGTTCTTCATTTATTTAAATTTTGTAGAAAAAATGTGAACAGTACAAATATGTAAGTATTGTTGACTGTAACGTAAAAAATCGTATATAATATGATGAAAATTATAAATTAGTGGACAGAATATTTATCTGGCTCTCCTGTTGTCTATGATTTGAATTCGATTATCCTCAGTAATTCACATTAGTTTATGTCAATTTTATTCTACAAGTATAAACATATGTCAAAAGGTAATTCGATTATTAACAAAATGAGCTTAATTTTTTTTTTATTATTCCAAAAAAGCTTTCCAATATCTAATATTAGTTCATTTCAACATTCAGTACAAAGAATTTCTGTATTATAAATTAATTTGTTCTCAATTACTTTATTCAAATAGCTACCTTTATATTGGTAAAGACATGGCTTATGTACTGAGGAATTTAATAAAACAGTAATATTGTTGTGAGTGGAAGAGAAAAAAATAATTTAAATCGAATTTGCGAATATAGCGAGAGGTTAATAAGTTTCATTTAAATTAAATTAGGCAAATAAGATGTCCATTGTCAGCTTATTCTCCGACGACATGACTTTTAACATTTTGTGGGACAACTTAAGCAGAAAAGGAGTTAATAAAGTATAACAAAAATAATTGGAAACAACAATACAAATAGGTATATATTTTTTATATACTTAATATTTTCAATCGACAATTCATGGTGGTAATTTATAATTAAATCAATAAAACCAAAACACTTATATTTATTACTTCCACATTGACTTTATAAATCGCGAACCTACAACAGAATTTAATATTGTTCTTTTCCATTGTTCATTACCACTTAATTACACTATTTAAGAATAGTGTAATTAAGTGGTAATGAACAATGGAAAAGAACAATATTAAATTCTGTTGTAGGTTCGCGTTGTAGGTATTACAATCATATTCTTTTTCTCATTATCAACTTGTATTTGAATGTAATTTCTTCATTTTACGTACGCCTGTTGATGAGCGCGGAAGCTCTTGAAACCAGGCTCGCGATTGATAGAGTCACTCTGGACGTACTAAATAAAAGTGTTTTATTTTTTTGAATTTTAATGGCCTTCTACCAAGTACCGTTGGCTGACATTATTAAATAAATAAAATTATATACTTGTACTGTTTCCAATTTTATATTCAAATAATTTTATAATATAATATATAAAAGGTCATAAATTAAGAATAACGGCACGTACCGATTCAGTGTTTTTACTAAAACAAAACGTTCCTGTGCCTTATTTCGAAATGGTTCTAACTGTCCATGAGACGTAACGAAGGCATTCATTCGAATATTTCTTCGGAGAATGCTCCGAATTGTCGCCGAAAGATTTAAGATTTTTCCTTGATGATTGATGATTGACGTTCGAATCCAGTTGTCTGTACGCCGCAATTTACAGATTCCTTTTCAATAATAAATATTGAAAGTATTTTAATTCATAGAATTAGTATACAAGTAGTATAGTTCCATAATTGGGCAAATTGATACAAGCGTTTATTCTATGTATAGATTGAACAAAGCAAAAGAAATGTGTTTTGATATCTTATTTTAGGTCTTTATCAATACAAGATTATTAAGTCATTATTAATCCAGGATCAAAAATGACCTAAGAAGTCGAAAGACTCTCTCTCGCCTTGTTTAATCTATAATAGAACGAAACGCTTGTTTTAATTTATCCAATCATTATAGGATTGGAAAAACTCAGGGGTATTTGAAAATATTTCTATAAAAACTGTTCTATAGGCACAGTATTTCCCATAGGAGAAATATCAGTAAATTAAATACATGTAATTTATTTATTTGAGCACATCTACGGCTTTCGCCTTTTACACGAAAAACAAAAGTAAGAACAATAATAAAATTAATATATAGATAAATTTTTTAATGCCGTTCAAGGGGACTCTTAATCTCCTATTTGAGACATTTTAAATTTACGTCTGAGATTTAAAATGTTTTAATATCTTGAACATATCAACTGATCCGGTCATTAAATAAAACAAATCTTATTTTATCGAATTACCCGTTAAGTTAAATAATGAATATTGTTTTTTCATTTATTTTAGAGAAACTATTGCTCTGGATTATTCGATATGTGTGTTCACATTTATGATGCATACTTTTATTCAAAATATGCCTTAGGTTAGAACTTTCAACATAAGGTGTAGGGGGAAAACATTCATACAATAATATGGTGTAGATGTAGATGGATAGTTACAAAACACATACACACACAGTAAATGGATGTAGAATGCTTAGATACTCATCAAGTCAATCAAAATCATAACATTACTCAACTTCCGAGCTTAAAAAGCATACTTGTAAAACTATAAATGATTGCATACAATATGATGTATTTGATCCTTTGCAATATAACATAATAATATAATGTATCACTGAGGTAAACGAGTAACGATCATATTGTTAATTTTATTTACCTAGTACTAACTCAAAACACTTATCTCTTAGATCACGTTTTAAGGAAAAATTATCATCTACAATAATTGAAAATTAACTATGCAACAGTTTCGAAACATTTTGAATGTTTTTTTAAAGAACCATTGATGAGAGATTTAATAAGTAGATATCAATGTTCAATGGCATAATAATAAGTATTATTAATATCAACGCTCTACAATGGCAACGGTTTGCTAAAATCGATCGCAATCTATAATACAATCAAGAAACAGAAGTGTTTTGTAGAATACTCTTAAAAAAACATTTTGAAAAGAGAAATTAATCTTAAATAAAATTAATATGATGATGTCTCAAATAAAATTATTATTAAATATTTAGCTAATAATACCTATATGTTAAGATAAAAACAGAATTGTTGATAGTTCCCAAAAGTGTTGAAAATTACTGTTATTTAGGTAATACAAACAATGAATATAATTCGTTTTTTATTTATTTTTATAATTGGTCTCAATTATTTTAAAAAGTATTGACGTCAATGAAATATCCAGATATTTGAAATTAAGGAAACAAAATGTACATTTCATATCACTTTTATAGTTTATAAATTGAGCGATGCTAAATTTGATGGAATAAAATTCTAACATCTCTTCACACATGTGCTACATCCATAAACTGAATACATAAGCACCCGTTACCCCGTACTATATGAGTCAAGAGCTTTGTGAAGACGAACTCACCAAGTGAAAATATTTTCAAGTGTTTTGTGATAGAAAGATCGCGCTGCAAACATACCTATATTTATACCTTCTATACAGTTAGATAATAATATTTTATTCAGAATAACACATTTCAAACATTTTTCAATCTTTGACGTTTTGAAATATCATTATGAAGTACGTATTGAGTGTACTTTGAATACAACTCTTCTATATCTCGATTCATTTTTAAAAACAAAACTCACAAAGCTTTGAGATTGATAGGTACGTTGTCGTAGATCGTAAAGTGGATGAATTTATCGATTTTATTACAACTGTTGTAGATATTCTGAAAAAAGTTAAAACGTTGTTTCTATATAATGCATAAAAATAATATAAAACAAAATACTTTGAAAAATTGATTTGAAAGATTGTAAATTATTTGAAAAAACTATTCGATTTGGTTTATAAGATCTCAGTACTTTGTCTTCATGCATTAAAATGTATTATCAGAAAGTGTCTTTATGACAAAAGTAAAGTTACTGGCAGGCATCCTAAACATAATTGTTCATCACCACTGTTTACTTTTCTCATTAACAACTTGTATTTGAATGCACTTTCTTCACATTGCATTAGCCTGATGATAAGAGCGGAAGCTCTTAAAAGCCAGTTCGCGATTTTGAAGTCACTTTGAAAGTATTAACTATTATGTGTTTAATTTTTAAAAACTAAACTTTAACTTCCACCAAGACCACCAGTTGACAACATAAGCGACTTTGAGTTTATGTTTTTTTTTTCAAGAATAAAACTTAATAATTTACGATTATTGTCCAGATAATCTTCGAATTCTATTTGATAGAATGAACAAATTTTCTTTAAGGTTTTAATGTTATGTAAGGTGTCACGGATAGGTCTTTAAAAAAATTGTCTCTTTTTTATCAATAAATCGCACTTATAATTTCAGATAATCCTTAAAAGAATATTTAACTGAATTATAAATCAAAATTTTAGTCTTTTATTTTATCGCAGGTGATGTTATGAAAGCATAACACGAAATACGGATTGAGTATCTTTTTCGTCTGATTCGAGACAAAGAGTCATATAGCCCGACATCATTGAGGAGGTCTATACAAAAAGAGTATCAATATTAGGAGGCAAAAGATGTTGAGTTTATTCCATCTTAAAGTACTTCGAGATTATAGCCTATTTCACTATTGGATAATATCTAGCAACCACATTACTCATAGTATGTATATTATACTACCTACGCTTCTAGCTTTCTCTACTCTCAACATCCAGCTTTTATCTGGCACACAACCTACCAACTATTAGATGATACTAACTACAGCTAACTAAGTTCTCGTGGTACAAGCCCACACAATTTTATATTATTTTCTACTATTATTATGAAAGGAATACAGCGCTATTTTCCAACAAAATCCACATTGTCATCACGTTAAGTGCGCTGCTTATAAACAATAAAATTTATGGTTGAATCGCTTAAATTCTGCTACTTTAAATTATGAGTATAAATAACTGTTCTTTTTCGTATCTACGAGCAACATATCTAGCGTAATTTCAGCCATCTATAGTATTTTAAAAAACTTGATTTATGTAGGTTAGTTTTAAATAATTGTTTGAATCATTCCTATATTCCATTATTTCCCAATACTTAAAGCATTACATTATATCGATTTAACGTTAAATCGTTTACTGTAAAATTGAAAACAAAGTTTCATTATGTAATCAACTTTGTGTTTTAAAATAAATATAGGTACATGATTACACCAAGGCTTAGAAAATAATATTTCTTAGTAATTATATCTAGTAGAATTAAAATAGTTTTTAAATAAAACACTGTATTACCTTCACTATGAACAATATTTGACTCAGAGGCCTTTCGGGTAGACACCCATCATCAGTGAGTTTTGAACTGAGTTCATTTTGTAACACTTACTTTCCTTTAAACATTAACAACAGTTATACAACTAAAGCACACACCATATTGTGTGGATATTGTTTCGTACATTCTGTTATCATTAAAACACAGAACAAAAATTCCAGTGAACAACCAACATTTATAAAGTATTCTCCACTACCTGTTGTGTAAACACCACTTTTCCGATTCCATTAACTCGTTAGTTCACTCACCTCGCGACTAAGTGATGCTTTATGGCTGGATTTGCTATAGGTGTATTCTTACTTATAATCCCTGTAGGTATAAACATATATTTGGACTTATTCGCATATTAATTTATAATATAATTCTGAGACTTATATAGGTACCTACATGACAACTTCATATTTAGTGAATCGAAATTAACGACTGAATCTCCTCTATGCAAAAGTTATGCGACCACCTGGAAAAACTCTTTTCACAATACACTGTGCCTATGAAAACGACATCAGAACATTAGAAATATCGCGGAAAGATATCAATCGATTGATCCATTCGTGCCTATGAAAACGACATCAGAACATTAGAAATATCGCGGAAAGATATCAATCGATTGATCCATTCGTGCCTATGAAAACGATATCAGAACATTAAAAATATCGCGGAAAGATATCAATCGATTGATCCATTCGATCTAAATGGAGGAAGCAAGAGAAAAAATGACGAGAGTAAGAAATTCCCAACTTTGATAACGTTTTAAATATTGAAGATTTAAGGGACGCTTATCTAAATTTATTATAAAAATATAATGTTGTAATTTATGTAAAAAATGACAAATTTTAATTTACAAAATGGATTGAAATCATACTTTTATATTTATTGAAATTGCCAATATTCATGTTTACGTAAAAAATAGAAAATTCTAGCTATTATAAAAAAATTACTCTTTTGTAAAATAAATCCCTAATATTATGCATCAAACTCTAGCTACACTGGTTCTTAACCTTTTTGGGGGTACCGAACCCCACCAGTTACATATGCATTCACCGAACCCCTCCTAGTTTGAAAAATAAAATTAGACTTTTCTAATTCAAAACATGGTGAATATTTATATATAAGTGTAGACAATGAAAAAAATATATAAAAAGAAGATCAAAACATTAAATTTTAATGGTTAAATCAAAACATGAAACATATTACTTAATATTTACTTCAAATCGGTGTGATTTCTGCTGTTGCCTTTCAGAATCCAATTCAGAAATTTGCGGCTTTATCTTGGTAAGTACCATTCTCATGTAATTTTCACAACAAAGTCTATTCCTCTTCTTCGTTTTTATATCCAACATCTTCGAAAAGGATTGCTCGCAAAGATATGTTGTAACAAACGGTATAAAAATCTCTTTCATAGCAATAACAGGGTATGTTTCCACTTGTTGACACCAAAACGTTAAGAGCGATGTTCTTCTGAAGAGTTGCTGTTGAACCTGGCTCTGCTGAATTTCAATGATTTCATCATTTTCCAACTCGCAAAACTATCTTGCCTTTAAAATTATTGTCACCGAACCCCCAAGACTGACTCACCGAACCCAGGTTAAGAACCACTGCTCTAGCATAACTACCTGCCTTTAAAAATAAAATAATTTCAAAATGTAAAATATTTAAAAAATGTCTTGTATAAAATTGAGAATATTTGAAATAGCTGAATATTTCTTGAGCAATATCAAATTCAAAAACTAGAATTCAATATAGTAGGTTCTATACTTCGTATTAAAGAATATTTGTCTTACTCTGTGAAATTCAATGTTCATAATATATTATTTTCATATAACTGTTTACTTTGTAAACTTTAGCTCTTGACATAGGTAGGTACATAATAATATTATAGGCATTCCATACGTCAAAACTTTTCTACACGTTATTATTAGGTATGAAAAGCCTGTATACAAGTTAATCATTTTTTGAGGATAAACTTCTTTGTATTAGGTATATCCTTATTCAATAGGATTCTCGAAAAGGTAAAATATTACTTAATATGAATTATTGTAAAAAAATTCAACCAAGCACCTCATTTTAAAATTACAAAAATTTTACGATGTCCTCAATTTCATCTACTACTACCACACCATCACGGCATATCCCACAAATGGGGTAGCCAGCAGAACAGCTGCATGAAATTAACATACAGGCCATCTTCTATGTGTCAATAAAAAATTAAGAAATTCAAGATGGGTGGCAAACCTCATCGAACACCTGTCTTTTACAGGACACTCATAAACTTACGGAAAAGAGTGGGAGATCAATTCTTTACCGGGTGCTCCACGGCATGTCTTAATTTCAATAAAATATCTTTTGAATTGGAATCGTGTAATATATGTATATATTAATGAACGATCATGACAACTTAAGAGATAGACTAATGGGACGTTTCGTTCTCTTTGCCTACCCCACATGGGATACGGCGTGAGGGTATAGATAGATATAAAGGTTATATATTTTAACTGTAGAAATAAATCTTTACAGTGATTTGACATAATTATTATTCTATATACTGCAATATGGTCTTACGGATAATTTAATAATACAGTCTTATGACATTAAGTTGTCCATAAGACTACATAGCAATGTAAAACATCATAAATATGCCTGATCATAGTTAAAGTTTATAGAAATAGTTAAAATGCAAGAAACCACATTACATTTTTGTTAAACTCTGATTTGACAGAGACATCGAATATCGAGACTCCCCGGGTCAATTTAATAATGTGTTAGTGAAACTATGTATAAACCGTATTTTAATAGTTATTTATAAATAATATGGAGTTTTACAAAATAAATATCTACCGATAGATACACTAATACTTTGATATAAATCAATTTCATTATGTTAACCCATGTATTTAATCTTAGTACCTACATATTTGCAGCACATATTATTAGCTAACCTGAATGATACATCGATTGAGATATTATAAAAATAAATCTGACATTTAAATAAATAAAAATTTGCATGATTTTCATAAAAATAATAGATAACTAACATGTTTTACTTAAAAACATAATTGAAATAGATTTTTCTTATGATACTCTCTAAACGAATATTAAAAAAATAAAGGTAGTATTTACCATTAAATACACCTGTCGAATGGGAAGGATCTCAAGTGCCCTCGAACAGACTCATCAGTTTCATCTTAAGAGTATTTCTCCAGAGGCGAACAAAGGATCAATCATTTAATTTTGCTCCATTTTATAGTTTCTTTTTAAAAATCACAAAAAAATCTACTTAATACATTTTACTCTTCTTAAAGTTTTAAACATCCCTATCTCTGAGTGGAGGAAGCATATTTCCTTCCTTAGTTTCATAGAAGAAATCTGAATGATGAATGAATAAGTTCGTAAAATTTAAATTTGTAAGAAATAGGATTACCCAACTATGTAGATAGAAGTATTCTAAGATAATTCCTTTGTTACAACAAAATATGCATATAAAACACATCAAAACTATGTATAAACTAAACAAAAACTAAAAAATAAAGTAAAATTAGCACAACATCACCAACAGTCTAAGCATATATACATGTGACACATATTTCCCACATGACACTCACGCTCACATCACACACCCATACACAAACACCATCCTCTGCAACTCAGAAAGACATGATAGGGTTTAACATACATAATAAGATATCCACACCCACACACACACACACCTAATATATACACCCACATACACATCAATAAAAACAGTTCATTTATTTATTTATACATTTATTATTACTATTATTTGGATGATTTGTAAAGCGCCGTTTTGTGAAAAAAATCCACCTCAAGGGCGCTCTTTGCTAACAAAGGTTGTGTCTGGATTATTCCGTGAGATTTCTTGAATAGATAAGTCTTCAGTTGGTTCTTGAAACGAGCTATGTCCTGCGTTTCTCTGATCATTTGTGGAAGCCTGTTCCAGACTACAGGTGCAGATATTGCAAAAACACGCTCCACGTACACTGGTTTCGATACAGTACTACAGTACAGTAATTGAACAACTATAGCAGCTTTAAACAAAAAATATAATACCTAATACACAAATTGAATTTAGAAAATTGTATTTAGAATGTCTCTTAAGGAAACATCAGACAAGTTCACGTTTTTATTCACGAATTTGTCATATCCATATTACTCAATTCATCATAACTGAATGAAATAAAGAATAAAGAAATAGAAGTTAAATTGTTTAATAAATTTAAACCTACATCATGTCATTACGAGATGGAAATAAAAATAATATACATTATAGAAGGATCTGGAAACAGTATAAATACGGTTCTGTGCAAGACATTTCATTATACAAGATATCGAGGGTCTTCAGAATAGCTATAGAGCGGAGAATGAATATAGAAAAATCTATAACGAATATATATATACCTTTATGGACACAATATTGTGCGATAAGTTATACAAAAAAAGTATAATTCTTTTAATAACAACAGTTTTTATGTATATTATAGGTCCACTTTCGCAACGAGACATTTTAAATTAACTACGTTTCATACATATTCTCGTATTCAAATAATTCACAAGGTGTCAACTTTATAATGGATCGGTCGAAACTTAATGATGCAGGATATAATAATATGCATCATATTTTTCCCCGTATGGAAAAAAGCTCGACATTTCGTACTTATAAAAATACATGAAATAGAAAAAGAAAAACATTTAATTGAAATTAATTTAAGAGCTAAAAGATAAATGAAGGGTTTTAAAACATTCAGATTTCGAAAGAAATGTACAAAATAAAAAAGTATTTATTGATGAAAAGCTTCGATTAGAAATGAATCCAGTTTTTATGATAGATAAAAAAGCTGTAAATCTTCCGCCTCTTTGAAATGAGAAATCAAAAACATTTGTGCTTCATTTCATAAAATCATTAAGGTATATCTTGATAATCAGCTGTTGAATTAATTTTGGATAAAAAATTACCCTCCACTGCTCGAGGAAATGAGCGTAAACTTTGATCCCTGACACAGTATAGCTACTCAACTTTTCAACCTGAAACAGAAGATTTTCAAATCAAATCAAACAAAAAAGTGGGTTTTCTTAACGACCTATCTACTCTGGTATAACATTACATTACAGGTATAAATTTAGTATTAACAAAACCACCCACCCTATGCAACATAAACCAAGCAATATATACATATTTCGTATGTTTAACGTTTGTTTATTTTGGTTGCTTTTCTCTCCCTTTCTTTTTCGAAAAAGTTGTAATGGTTCCAGCATAAAAATATGTATTTGTTAACCCTCTTCAATTTAACATGTTTAAGAGTCAAATATTGAGGAATAGGTAATCAGTTGCCTGATGATAGAGCCTAAATCTTTGAACCGAGAGTTATACAACATAAATTATTAATTTTGTGATTCTAAGTATTCAAACTTCTATGGCAAGTGAATGCTTTCTTGGGCATACTTTGTTGAAATTATCTTATTATTTATATCGAAATTAATAAAACAAGCGTTTTATTCTACTATTGATTTAATTTACGAGAGAGACGTCTTTCGTCTTATGAGGACATTGTCAATCTATTAATAGTAGAATAAAACGCTTGTTTTATTAATTTCGATATGGAATTCTACTACCTAAACACCGACACAGTGAATGAATTATTATTTATAATTTCGTCGTATTAAATTAACTTGTTTCAATAATTAAAACACACTATAAGAATATTATGAAACTGTTGTGACTACCCAAATTGAATTGTAAGCTTGTCACTTTTATTAATTAGTTTTTGATAAACACAATAATTATCTACTATTTATGTATATAAGGGATGCACAGACTTTTGGGGCACAGGGGTCAGGGCCGCTACAAGAGAATTAATACTAAAAAGTTATCCTCTAAAGTCTAAATTTATATTTTTGCTCATATTTTGTAATTATCTTGATTCGATTTATGCTGTCAAGATCCATTTTCAGTAACTTTTGTAGGAAGGCGAAGAAAAATTGCAAATTATTTTAATTTTTTCATCCCTCCCGGCTGATTAATCAAAATTATTGTAAGCAAATGAGACATCTTAAATACCCTACACAGGCATTCCCAACATCAGGCACGCAACCCAATGATGGCTCGTAAAGATATTGTGGAATGGTGTGATTCATTTGGTCGCGTCTCAGCAATGAATTTGATATCATCTTAACCGATTTCATTCGACCATGATCACTATGATTATATTACATCGTTTTTTCGCCATTAACCTTACACGAGTCAAAATCCGTTAACCTTATTTGCCAAGGGCATAAATACCTTTTGTAATACTTATCTTCTCATGAATACAATACAAGATTTTTGTTTATGAAAAAGTATAAAAATGCTTATGTTCTGCTACAATGCTACATCATACGTTAAATGAATAAAGTTGTTTGAATTTATAACATTGAAAACCTCTATCGGTTTTAATGATCGCATCATAAATCGCACGTTTTTCATGTACCTATACATATATATAGAAAAAAGATATTTGTTAAAAAACAAAAAAAATTTTGGAAATATGCTTCTATAATGAAAATCCCTGCTATGTCAGTTGCCATTTACATAAAAATTAAACAAAGTTAAAGAAATTAATATTTTGAAATACAGCCAAGTGGAAAAATAATTATAAACTAAAACAAGCTCTAGGTATACAGTACTCTTTCTCTGATTATATCTGTATGAGATTTAAAGTAAAATTTGGAGAATATACTCATAAGAATGTGTATCATTTTTTTGCATTATACTTTGAAAAATTTGTTTGAATCCTTTTTTTCAATTTTACTTATTATTTTAATATATATACATAGGTAACTTCCATAAAGCACGAGTTCATAGACACAAACAGTATACACTTTTGCAACACCAAATAAATTAATTAAATACTTTATCATGTCTTAAAATATAAGATAATGGTTTCTTTTACATAACAATCTAACTAACAAAGATGAAAGGTATTCGGAGGATGATAGAGATATAATTATTTCTAGAAGGATACTGAAATCTCAGACTTATAATTTCCCTATTAAAATTAATTATATATAGCGCATCGACATTTAACTATAACTAACGTTGTAATTCGATTATATTCTAAAGATTATCGCGCCTCTAAGAAGAAAAAAGGAAAATAAGTTAAGTGTCTCTTATTTTACCGTATCGAGTTTCATTTTCCATCGCTGTCATCCAGTTTCAGGTGGTAATCGATGAAGTAAGTGGAAAAGGTGACAGTGGTTGTAGATGATTTTATTGTACGTTAATTAAAAGAGCTTCTTTATGGCTTACTGCGGTAATGGATGGCCCAATTTTAACTTCGACTCAATCTCAGATACCTACGTAGTACATTCACACGTATCGGTAAATCGTGTGGATATACATATAGGGCTAGGAAAAAATGTTCACAAATTGGTCTGTATTAATTTTGGATATACATAAAAATCCATATAAGTAGTTATTTCTGTATTCTTAGTAGATAAAATAAGACTTATTTAGTCTTACTTGTACTATTGTGGATGAGCCAAATTTCGATGCGCTAAATTGTTAATTTTTTTTTAGTTTAATAAAGTTTCATATAAATATTTTTTACAAAACTTAAATATAACAACTACTTAAGCACTGCTCAATTTTGAGGGTCAAATATGTAATAAATGTGTTTTTTTAGTTATAAGGTGTGTATATAATATTTTTAAGTTGTAAATTTTATTTAAATAAAAATATTTGAATTTGAATATTCTTAACATCTTATCTTACGTATATATATCTATATTCTTTATCTAACTTACATATTATATTGTCAAACTAAAAAAAAAAATTTAATGTGTAAAACCACTAGATTTCATATCAAATGAGGGATCTTCTTTTCATCTACAATTTTTTTTACTGTTAATCGTCTACAAAGGTGCCAATTTTTTATCATATACCTACATTAGTAATTACCAATTTTCTTATTACATTTTACGATTTGTGAAGATTTCTTCTTAATCTAAAATAAAGCAACGATTGAAGATATCAATAATGACAAACAGTTTATTTTTGCCATTTATTTTATCGATCATTTTCACGTTACCAAATCAACACAGAATAATGAATTTATTTCTTTGAAAGACATTTCTTGAAACTGCTAACCCTTAGCTAGTGACTGTGGTGTTTAATTCCTTACACCATTTTCAAAGACCATTTTGGTGGCTATATAAAAAGTTACGATAATTGGATAAAATTTTATGAAAGGCGGTAAAATTACAATTTTTCCGTTACAAATGTAAGCTTCTCGACCGGAAATCATCGTTAAATTGGTTTAAAAGCTCTGAAAATGAAAATTAATGCCCTGTAAGTTATTAAAAGCTCAGAGAACAACGATGAGTTAAAAAGAAATATATTTTTATTAATCATCGACATTATGCCTACAAAAGCACAAAGTCTTTCTTATTTTCAGATCAAACACATGATACTAATATCACTCCTTGCAAAAGTACAAACAGTTAAGGTGCATGGTGATATTTAAAAAAAACTATCGTAATAAATTATATTTTTATCCACTTTAAATGAGCTCTTTAAATCTTACAAATATCAATATTAATAAATACAGTGAATTTTTCTCTATTTTTTAATAAAACTCGAGCGCTGTCGTCAAAAGCTCAGTTTGACATTATCAGTCCTCTTGATAATGTCAAACTGAGCTTTTGACGAAAGCGGTCGAGTTTTATTTAAAAAAATAGTGAAAAATTAACTGTTTTTATTAATATTGATATTTGTTTTCATGAATTTTCACTCCGTGAATGTACTAATATTAGAATCACTTTCTTTAAATCTTATTTCTTAGTACCTACACTTAAGTAAGACAAGACACTTAAATAGAAATAAATTAATAGTTACTCCATTTTAATTAATCTATGGATAAATTTGTCGTTTAAGTATGTATGTATGTTGGATGATTTATTCGGCGCCGTTTAATGGAGCATCCATCTCTACTTTATGCAAAAAATATAAAGCACTTCTTATAAAGTAACAACAAAATTACAGTTTTAATAAATCCATCTCATAAATTTAATTTGAATAGTAAATTTTAATAACTTTTTTTAAATATCTGAATTAAATGAAAAACAATGAAGTATTCAAAGAGGAAAACAATAGTTATTATTATCATCAAAAACTACTAGTTTGTCAATTCAATTAATTATGCAGATTCCATCATCATTAGAAGGAGTTTAGTTTACAAAGCCTAATTTAGCAAAATAAAATGTTAAGAAAATGTTTTACTACAAAGCGTTTCCATAAAAAAAACAACGAGAAATTTTACTCTGTTCACGTGATTCAAGTCCATAAACCACATTTCGGTTTTATACATTTCATCCAACACCATTTTCATAAACCTAAATTTAGTGACTTTTTAGAAATGGCCTTTATTCATAGACACGAACATCGTGTCTTCTCACAATAAATAAGGCTCGCATTATCCTTTAAATCATTCGAATGTACATTTAAGGAAATAAATCAGTGAGTTGTTTGAAAAGGAAAGGATGTCTTGGTCCTGGGTGAATACATTACATCTTATATCGAAGGATATCTCAAAATATACTTTTTTACAGAGTGCAATATAAAACTATTAAGAACAATATCTATATTCAGCAATCCTATATAAAATATATATGAGTATATCTAAATCTTCTTCTCTATCTCTTTGCAGTTTGGAATAGAATTTTACTAGAATCGTTGAATCGGTACAATAGGGTGATAAATGGTTACTTTAAATTTATTGCGTAGTACCTACACATATTTTGATAAAATATAAATTTTAGTAATCTTTCTATTTTCAAAAAGTTTTTAAAATAAAATTAAGTCTTAGTACCTATGTCTCTCTACTTTATTGTTATTTTTAAATGAAATTAAGTCTGTGTAAGAGTATGAGTTAGTTGGAAGATATCGCTTGTGCGATAAACTCGCCCATTGCACGATATTACATATTTATTTGTATCACATTGTTATATAACTTGGTAATTATGTATGTTTCTTATTGTGCAATAAAGTTTATTATTATTATTTCATATCTCATTTATTTAACAAAACAATATTATATTCTACATTTTGAACACAATATAAGATTAACAATAAAATTTAAATATTAATTTAAATGACTACTACTACTACTACTACTATACCATCACGGCATATCCCACAAGTGGGGTAGCCAGCAGACCAGCTGCATATAAATGACATTAAATGACAAAAACCTTAAATTATTAAAATAAATTTATATTCAAAATGTTGAACCCCAACATTATTCGAGTTGATTCTTCCATGATGTTCTATGAAAATAGTAGATACAATCATGGGAGATCACTTACAGAGCTACAGGGACAAAAACCTTCTTACTCGTACTATACTGGTGGACGATAGAAGTACGGCCTTCTGCATGCTGTATATTTTGAGCCTGGCATCTACTCCCAGTTTTCTGAGATTGCTTGACAGACTCTTAGGTATTAAACCATTCACAGACAACACTATAGGCACGATGATTGTGGTAGGTGTTCTCCACATATCTTTGATTTCGTGAGCAAGATCAAGATATTTTATTATCTTATCTTGCTCAGCTTTATTTAAATTTTCATCGTGCGGTATAGTGATGTCTATGATGTATGTTTTACGGCATCTGCGATCAACCAACACAATATCTGGTCGATTAACTAGAATAGTTCAATCAGTTTGAATTGGTCGATCCCAGTAGAGTTTAGTGTCATTGTTTTCAAGTACCGATACTGGACAGTAATTATAGTATGGTAATTTTGATTCCTCATCAATTAATTTAAATTTCAAAGCTAAATTTTGATGTATAATTTTTGCTACTAGATCATGACTTTTCAAATAGTCTGTTCCGGAAAGAAGAGAACATCCAGACAAAATATGTCGTAATGTCTCTCCCTCCCGATAACAGGCTCTGCATCTATCCGAAATATTTTGTTTCATTATAAATTTAGAATAATTGCTTGTGACTGTTACTTGGTCTTGAATGGCACAAACAAATCCCTCCATTTCGCTAAAAAGTATTATTATAATATTATTACTAAGCCATCCTCCGCTGGATGGAACGACCTTAAATAATAAAAAAACGAAGGATGAGACATCTCGATTGGAGAACCATGTTTGCATAATGTAACATTGTGCAAAATATAATTGAAAGAAGTGAGAAAGGTGACCATAGAAGCTGTCATTTTTTGGGGTTATGCATGAACAGCATTTTTTTCATTCTCACTGTCACGATGTTAGGTCATTTTGTGCAAGCATTTTTGGGATCTCATATATTTTCAAATCTCAAGTGGATCAAGATCTCTCATCCAAATGACGTCGGAACAATTTTATTTATTTTATTTATAATAATATAATTATACGGATTACGCACGCCTTTAATATACAGTAACAATAAATAATAGCACAACATAATATCTACCACATCAAATCATAATTCAAAATAAACCATGCTGTATCATATCAAATCAAAAAATAAAACATATTGCATCATATCAAGTTACAAAATCACAACACATTGCATCACATCAAACCAAATTTTGTTCAATTCTTTATTGGCTACGAGTTCGTCGGTAGCCTGGAGGTAGAGTCTCGGCCTCCAGAACAAGGGGTCCGTGGTTCGATCCCAAGTGCCGGCAAACTCCCCTTTCACGGCACAAGCTTTTAGCTTAGTGTGAAAGGTGTATAAGGCTGTATTTGGGTTTATAACAAAACCCAGATATATCTTTTTTTTTTGAAAAAAAAAAGTTCGACAGTTTGACCAATAAAAATATAAAATCTCAAAAAATATCTACTTCTATGGTTTGCAATTAATGTTTCTCGATTGATGGATTACCCGGTGACAGTGAAAGTGGCGGCATTGGTGAATGTTGTCCATAGACACCGAAACTGTAGGCCTAGTCGAAACACATTTAAGCGTTACGTTTTCGTTTCGTTTTCGTTCAAACAAGACGAGGTTGCGAGAACGCGTCAATTTTCGTAGCTAAAATACACAAGTAGCTACGGAAATGTACGCGTTCTCGCAACGTCGTCCGCGTTTGAACGAAAACGAAACGAAAACGTAACGCTTAAATGTGTTTTGACTAGGCCTACTGATCAGCCTCCAGCCAATTCGTAAGCATGGAGAGGCTTTTCTCACTTCTTCCGATTAGATTTTATAAAATGTTTCATTGTGTAAACATGATTCTCCAATCAATATGTCTGATTGGTTTTGTCATCTGCACGTTGTACCAAAATCCAGTTAAACAATAAAAAATAGTAAATATTCTATAACGAAGTAGGCATATCATTTAAAAAAAATATATGATCATTTATTTGCAAAAATAATTTTTAATATTTTAAAAGAGTTAAAATAGATTTAATGTAAAACACTGTATTTCTTCCACTATGAAAAATATTTGACTCAAATGCCATTTGGGTCGACACCCATTATCATCGAGCTTTTATTAGAAACTACTACTACTACTACTATACCATCACGGCATATCCCACAAGTGGGGTAGCCAGCAGACCAGCTGCATGTAAGAAACATGCAAACTGTCCTCTTCGTGCCAATATAAAATCAAGACATTCAGGATGGGTGGCAAACCTCATCGCTGAATTTAAGATTAATTTAATTTCTTTCTTAATTTAATTTAATTAAATTAATTTCTTAATTTAAGAAACTCAGTGTTTTATTTTAAATCTATGTATTTAAATAAATTTTCACAAAATATTTCAAGTACTATACAATCATTAAGTATTCTATATTTGCATGAAATATACATTAAACTATTTTAAAAGCTGTGAATAATAAGTTTTCAGTAAAAAAAAAAAAATATACCTATATAAAAAAAATTAATTATGAAAGTATGACTACCAATGCAGAGTTTGCAAACTAAATAAAATAATTTAGGCGATCTGAAGAATTATTCATTTCATCTTCATAGTAAAACGTTATTAATTATCAAGGGAATAAATAATAATAAAACTTAAAGTTTTGAAAGTTTTATGACCGGTTTTATTTCTGCATTAAAAAGTTACAATATGTTCACGAGCCGTAACTAATTTAATGGGGTTCAGACAGTTGTCTCGTAGTGTTGTTTAATCTTAAGTGTCTTTTGTTTATTTGGTAGTAGGTAGGAGATTACTGAATTCTTAAATAAACATTAATTGTTTAAATATAAATCATTACGAAACATAAAAAAAAATTAGCACAGTAGACAATTTGATCATTAGATTGCTGTATCTTTGAACAAATCTTCAAACAATTATATCCTTTTCCCTCGCCCAATGAAGCTATTTATGTTTAGCTTTGAAGCAATAAAATAAACACTAGATATTGAAAATCCCTTCACTATTCGAAATTGAACATTTTATCTACATATAAACGAAACGTAAGAGTTAATATAATAAAACTGAAAACTATTCTAAAGAGAACTGATACAATGTACCCTAAAAGAAGCCATACGATGATTAGATAGGATTAGAACATTACTTACCAATATTATTATTAGTAGTATAGTAGTACAGTAATACTGTTCCCAATATACCAGGTGTCGTTGGCATCAAGTCAAGCCATTCTCAATTTATTATTTTCATTTCTTTTACAATTTTTCGCCCTAAGCCTTAAATAATTTTTAATTATACAGCAATAACTAATAGACACTATCTGGTTGTTGATTTTCGGGTTTGACATGTCTCGTTTTATTTAGTCGAAGCTTCAGTGCATTTGCTGACCCCATCTTCAGGATATGGGGCCAGGAAGATGGGGCCAGCAAGTGCACCGAAACGTCGACTAAATAAAACGAGACATGGCTAACCCAAAAATCAACAACCAGATAGTGAAGATGGCCATGAAAGCCTAAAAACCACATTAATAGAAATTATTTTCAACAAACAGTGAGGTCTCCGGAGTGGATGAAGTCCCCAATATTTTCTTGCAAGTTTTCAGGCATCCTGTAAAATACGGCTTTTTGTTTAACATCGTGTTTAAGGTATCAAACACCTGTAATAAAGCGATGAGGTATTATCAGCGATGGCCCAACCCTCCCGAATGTCATAACTTTATATAACGCAAAGGACGACTTACCTACAATTTATGTTCATTCCATAACTACAGTTAGTTCGTTGGCTACTCCACTTGAGGTGTATGCCGTGATGGAATAAATTGAAGAAATATATATAATGATAGATGCACCTAGAGAATAAAGGTTGATAAATTTGAATTATAATTGTTAAGATGAACTTCGTTTACAAACAAAATATAGGTTAAAAAATCAGATGATGGAAAATCGTAATATTTTTGAAGGACTCCGAAATACTTCATCATCCTGAAGTAATTAGTTGCACACTACATACACAGCTACATAAAGGAGGAAGGTACTCGTAATACAGTAACTGTTCCCATCCACTTAATAGTGGGGAACGTTTTCATCAAACTTTTGTGATAAAATCCCACCCAAGCTTTTATGTAATAGACTAGACGATTTAATGAAACGACTGTTTACAAAATTGTAGTTCTCGTTTCGTCGCTAAATGAAATATACTTTATTGTATAAGTATAGTAAAGTTGATGTGAATTATTGCGGTCGTGTTTTGTTAATATGCTGTAAATGTTGTATATTTTGACTCATCGATATGTCAGAATATCTTATCCGTGGAAAACGTTTTGAGATGAATTAATGTTTTTTTTGTAAACCACTTTATGACATCCTTAAGACACCCTTAAGGCCAGAGCCTTCATCTCTCTGATATCACAAATACCTTATGTTGTATTTAATTCTATAAGATTTTTTTATATCAATATATGTATAACTCTCCTAATGTATCATTGACGTGATGTTTAATTAACACCTGCTATTTATAAGAACACTCAAAAACTTACAGAAGAGACCTGTTTTTTGCTGGAGGCATCACAACAGACTGTTTCTTTGTAAAGGACAACTTGCGTAAAAATTATCATTAAACCTAGGTATTTTACATTTTTTTTAATTATTCTAATTAGGTTAATGTTGAGAAACTCAGTTCCATCACATAATAGTTTCCATTGTTCCTAACTAATCCAACTAACGACAAGCCTTTGCAGGAACGCTTACAGTCAGTCAGTACACCACTTCACAATCAACCACGGCCTATATAATATGCAATATTAAGTTGTCTGTCACCAATATTCGGAATAATTAATATGTTTCAACTCGTTCCCGGAACATATTTATATCATATTGCACGGAACACTATCATATTAAATTCGAAACTAGCTGAATGATAGATTGAAAGTAAAATTAATTTATTTTTGTTTCTAATATTGATCTCATGTTGAAATATGTATAGTTACTTTTGATTTGTAAGTTCATTAAGTGAAATTGTTATAACTGGTGTTGAGTGAAATATTTAGTCAGCATATCTTTAAATTCAATTACAGTATAATTTCCAAACTTTTAATGTGTCCATACACACTGCAGATATTGTAAAGTCATATATTATTATATATTATTTTGTCACTTCATGACCTTTTTAAAACATACGACACTTAAGTAATAAATGTCAACCGCAATACACATTTAACGTTGTTTACACAAAAATATTCCAACTGGGTACCTCCTTCATATTTTATGGAAAAAAATGAATTGTGTGTGTGAATATTATTATCATGTACGCCAAGTATGCTGCCGTTGTAAAATTCTGGAATAAAATGAAGAGAAAAATAGAAAAACCTATTTTATTTGACAGATACACAATGACTCTAAGTAAGTCAATAAACAGAGTTCTTAGTAAAGAAGTTTTAATATTTGTACTTATCATTTATCAGTTATTTGTGATATGTTACGCCAGTGATGCTCGCAATGCTACTACAGTAAGTAATCTAATTAATATTAAAGCGTCGGACGATAGAAGCGCGTATTCCGGATCATTATTCAAAGACGAGAAGCTGGAATTAAGTGATGTGAATAATGGAAGTGCTTCTAGTGCAATACTAAACGGCGACGGTTATTTCATGGCGTTATTCACAAATGGATCGGAGCCGAGAAATGGAAATATCGAGCAGAAGGTATCGGGAGAACGGATTCCAATAAGGGAAATTGTTTTACAGCCGGATGGGGTGAATAGGGGTGGTGAGTCTCCCCACACGTCCGGGAGACAATTAGTAGACATTACCGAGAAGGCCAAAGACAGGATGTTAAGTACCGTACCTGTGAAAAATGGTTCCATGCAACGCGATATCAAGAGTAAAATAAAACTTCAAATTGAGAACGAAAAAAAAGTCAAATCCATTATTTCTGAAAAATCTGCTGATTTAAAAAAGGTCGCTATGACCGTCACCACACAAATGGATGTTAAATCGATAGATAAATTTTCAGACTCCTCCATAAAACGAGATTCGATTGTTTCAGCTGATGAAGCGTACTTTTTGCCCCCAATGCCTCTCGTTTCCGACGACTGTAATGAAATGAAAACCAACTTCTTGAAAAATAAATCGAGCCAACATGAAAAAGACATGGAGTTTTCAGAGAAGGAAAAAATAACTCCTAAAAAAGTTTCGAAGATTCACACAGATGTACAGGGAATACTACTTGTACCAAATTCTAAAAGTATATCGCATGTACACAGATATGATAAGAGTCGAAGAGCAATTGAAGATTATAAAGTAAAGTTTTACACACCAAAGGAGAAGTCGGAAATAAATATAAATAAAGGTGAATCACAAGTTAGAAATGGCGAATACAAAATGCAAAACATCCCCTTTGAGTCAGAGGTGAACTTTAAAATGAAATCAGATACCTCTTCAGTCAACGGTGTTGAAAGTCAGCACGGTAGGTTAGTTAATGGTAATAATGAAAACAATTCTACGAGCGTAAATCAACAAGCTCTTCCATCACATACCAGTTTCGATTACTTTAAGAAGAAGACTTATACTGCTACTACTACTAATAATAATAATATAAATAAAACAGTCTCCAGAAATGATACACGTGATAATATAAACAATGTCAATGAGGAATCCAATTTCAAAACACCGAGACATTCTGGAATAGAAGGAGAGTACGATATAATGTCACCACCGGGTCTGAATGTAACTTCTAATATAAATAAGGATGAAAAATGGTCCGCTTGGCATGAGAAGGAAAGGGACAGAGACACAGTGATTAGATTCAGTGTCGCCTTGTCTAGGGAGAAGTACATTACTCCGACACTACATCTCTCTGAGGGAACATTTCTTTTCAGATTTTTGTCAGGATTTTTCACACTTCTTCATCCTTTCGATTTTCCCACAGGTAAATAAAATTCATATTATCATTCATTATGGGTACAGTCAAGGCTACTACATATTACCAACCTATATGAGTCGATATACTAATATTCCATATATTTTTAATAATGCTATCTATTCATATCCACTATATGTCATTTTTCATATGATGGATGTATCTAACTGAACCACTTAGTTTTGTCATATTGAACATACAATGTTTCTCCGTGACAAATTTCATAAAAAAACATTCCAGATGAATGGAACGTCCTTGTTTTTTACCTCAAGATTCCAATTCAAACTATTGCGATACTTGCACAAATTATGAGAATATATACTAATACTAGATCTTTTACAGTTCAATAATATAAACTGAACAATACAAATTGTTTTCACCATAATACTGCACAATAAAATTTAGATCATTAAATGTTTTTAGTAGGTATGTTAAATTTCAGCGGTTTATACATATTATCTAATCTGCGATGAAGTTTTGTGACTTTCTATTCTATAAACCCAAATACATCATGAGCACCCTCACACTAGGCAATAATTTGCGATGTGATAGGGTAGGGTAGGCGGCAACGTAGAATAATACAAACCGGGATTTCTTGATTGAAATTTCAAGATTATACCATTAACCTACGCCACATCTGTGAATCACATTTTAGAAGTTCACATGGAAATTACTTATAATAAATTATTTTATATAAAATTTATTTTGTCATTCAGCATCGAAGTATACAATGTGCGTAGGTATCTATCATAAATGTGTATATCTGTATATCCATACAAGCATCTCTTACAAATATAGCAACTAACGTCTTATTTGTGAAATTTTACAAAAACCTGTCTATTACAGGACAATCGAAAAATTACTGAAAAGATTGGAAGGCCTCTTTATTCCTGGGGACTTCACACATAAATACATTAATCAATTAATTTGTATTCTATTGAGATGTCAAAACAATGACAGCAGCTATTTTGTGATGCATTTATATTTCTTTATGAAATCGATGTGAATACTACGAGTAGGTATCTAGTATCTATCGAAAGATTTTACTGTCTGCTGAATAGATATTCAGATAGATATCTACTGTCATTACGGTTTAATTATTCAATCAAAATTAATAATAGAACCGCAACTATCTTTCATTACATCATATGACAGATTGCGGAAACGTTGAATAATAATACAAGTTATAGGTTTAAATCAAAATGGAATACGATACGCCACGCTAATCTAATGAATCAATATAATAAGGATTTATGTGTTATGTATCCGTACTCTAGTTATTTTTATTAAAATATCGTAGACATAAAATCTCTGAGATTAATAAACTAGTTAATTTTTTTTTAATTAACTTCTACGAGCATTGTCTATCATTTATGTGTAAATATCATAAAATCTAAGTATTTATATGAAAATAGTAAAAACTTTATACTTCGTGTAATGGAAATAATATAATATGTATTTATAATTATTATAGACTTTTTTCCCTTGGTTCACACTAGATAATGAATCATATTGTGAAGTAGCGCCTGAATGGTTATGATTATTTTGAGTTTGATAGACGGAACCTATAATTATGAAATGCAGTCAATATATAACAAAGAAATTTATCCCTTAACTTCTAGGGCCACAAACTAAATCTCTTAGGCGCATTTAAATTGACAGTGTTAAAATGAGATGTAAAAAACTTTGAAATAAAAGTTTAATTATGAGATTATCTATAAAGCTAAGACGCACAATGCAAAATATCTAAATCATTTAGTATAAAGGTATAACCAACATTTTTTATAACAGTTCTATATACATGATTCTCATTACATAATACCGACACCAATCCACGAGTTGTTGTTGACATAGTTATGTAGGAAAAGACATAAATTACATTTTATTGATTCGGAACTACGGGATATTTGCGTAGGTTCAATGATAAACGTAATAAATTATTATAATAAACCTATATTTTGAATAGATGATTACACCAATGAACCAATTGCCCGGACACGGAACTTCAACGAGGAAGGAAACTATCTGTCTAACTATGGGAATAAGTTTGTGTCTATTTTATGATTTTGGAAGAAATAGTAAAAATTATTGTCACTTCAACATTTATATAAAAAAATAAATAAGAAAATTATGAGATAATAACAAGTTTCTGCAAAGTATATTTTGTATTATCCAAATAACGGATTTTTTTCCATAGTATTTTTCCTTTAATTAGGTATGTTTAACACCGGCAAACTCCCCTTTCACGACGCAAGCTTTTAGCTTACTGTGAAAGGTGTATAGGGTTATATTTGGGTGTATAACAAAACCCTGATATAAATTTATTTATTTTTATTTTATGTTTTAGAGCTTCTAAGGGATGTAATGTGGAATACGATATCTGTACCACAACTCATATTGCAGGTAAATTTGTTGATTTTTCAATTACTGTTATAAAAGCTCTCCATGTATAAATGTATTATTATGGTTTCGTTAAAATATGTTTACAATCAGAAAAAACTCAAAAGCGATTATTAAAGAATCTTAATCAATTCTGTGGATTTCTATGCTTTTTTATACTTGATAATATCACCTAGGTATATCAATTAACGTAGCGATAACGCATGCATGTTTTTCCATAGTCTATCAGAGTAGAAGTTGGTTTTATAATCGTCATCATACTCGCCCTGATCTTTGCCTTGGTGGTCCCTGCATACGGACTATGCTGTGCTCTCCTGAAGTTAGTCGGAGGCATCTCCAGAAGTGACAGAGACACCAGCTCCCCTCCTCCAGGAGTTATCAATGAATCTAGTGGACCATGTGAGAAAAGGATATGTCTCTTTTTGATGCTAGTTATCATACTATTGGCATTGTAAGTATTTTTATCTACATCATCTTTGAAATAAATAGATTTTCATTACTTACGTTATTTTTATCACAAATTTAATTTATTGCTTAATTTGAAAAAAAAATAACCACAGAGCGGATATCAAAAAGTTATTTGATCAGAATCTCAACACGAAAAATGATTTTAAAAATCTTTGATAATTTATTGATAATAAAAGATACCTTTTTTACATTTTACTCAACAATGGCACTAAAAATATAATTATATTCTTTCATCAGTGTTGGAGTCACCGTAATGGTTATTGGTAACGAATCAGCTTGCTCGGGCGCGTCTCACGTTAGAGATCTGTTGTCTGCAGCTATGCGAGATATTCCAACCTACACACAGGCGACTCATCAAAGCATGTCCCATGTTCTCCTGCACGGAGCTGATCAAACTATATCGGCCCTGGAGCATGACTTGAATCGTAAGTAGGGTACATCATAAACGATATTCCATTAATATTAATAAGAATATCTTATATACATGTATTAAAAACTTTCTTCCTTATTTTGCGCAACCTTTGCACAATTTCCCATGTTATACTCTTGTAGGTTTTTGAATGTACAAAACATGTTATTTTAATGCAGCAATAATGTATAGATTAAAATAAGCTTTGTAAAAATGTTTTTTTTTTAAATAACTAATTATAAGAAAAATGGTATTACTTTTTAATTTTTCAAATTGAGGTAGACAGAAGTTTATGGGATATAAATATATGCAAAATTGGTTATTCATCCCAACGATTGATGTTGTTTGAAACCATACAGTACCTATACAAATATAATTAACATATCAGACTATTTGAACGCATAAGTAAAAACATCATTCGCATTTATGTTATTTTACTATGTACCTACCTACTCATTCAAGTTTAGAATATTTTAATGCATAAAATTAATTTATTAATTATGTCGGTGCACACGTAGTAGAAATTCATAGTAAGGTAAATTGTAACAAGTGTTTCTTTCTACTATAAATTATTGATCACGAGTCAAAGATCAAATATATATAAATATAGTTTGATAATGACCTGATAAGTCGAAAGACATCTTTTTCGTGATCAATAATTTATAGAAGAAAGTAACATTTGTTTTAATTTACCTAATCATAAAATTAATCTTCTGTTCAATTTAAACAGACTTTTATTAACATTTAATTTGATATAAAACTAAACTTGCTGAAATAATCAGCTTTTTCAAAGTCATCGACCTACCGAGATACATTTCTTTTTGAAAATCAAACGAAAAAGCGTGTAACAATTTACTATTATTATTATTCGAAAGGGAAAGTTTTAACTGGACGGACGTCAAAGTAAGAAGGAGGAGGGTAATAAATAATTCATTAGGAAAAACAAAGTTTTAATGGAAACAATTATCTTTTTCAGGTGTGGATGTGCTACTGGGAGCACCGATACAAGCAGCCTTGTCTGCTGAAACTGGAATAGATGTTGCTTTAGACGCACTCACTGACATTTCATTAGGTAAGTAACTTAGGTACGAATAATAATATTAATTACGAAATTAAAAAAAAAACAAATGTTCTTCTACTATATGTCTTACTGTCGAGAGAGACATCTTTCATCTTGTAAGGACATTTATTGACAATAAAACATAATTATAGTAGAAGAAAACATTTGATTTTTAACTTCGATATGGAATTTAACTACCTGAACACCAATACAGTGAATAATGACAGCTCAATTACATACCACATTTATTTAATTACAAGATAAACTTCATCTTATTTTATTTATTTTGAACTGTGACAAAATGTCTACATTTTTTTTTATTTTTAATTCGATAATTTTATTTAAATAATAAAAACAAACATACCTATTCATTTTTGTATGCATCAGTTTATTCTAATCATTCCATAACACATAGATACTTTTTCTAGAACTTACTGACTACTTTTACATAATAATTTTATAAATATAGTCCTTTGTGTGTTATTTATCCGATGAGGTTTGCCACCCATCCTGAATGTCTTGATTTTATATTGGCACGAAGAGGACAGTTTGCATGTTTCTTACATGCAGCTGATCTGCTGGCTACCCAACTTGTGGGATATGCCGTGATGGTATAGTAGTAGTAGTAGTAGTAGTAGTAGTAGTAGTAGTAGAGAATATTATATACCTACTTGGTCCATACCAAAGTACACATATATAAGTTTATGATTTTCCTCTATGCTTCATAACTAAATATCAATCACGAATGTAATTTGAAATTACAAGTCATTCGTCTCGTCTGTCTACAGGTGTCTAGGAAATAATATGAACTAGAAACTTTATTATGAAAATAAGGACACATAAACTTACATAAAAGTATATAAGTTGACTGAAGTATAATAATGTTGAGATGGAAAGAACTTTTCAGATTTTTAAAGAATCTCAGATGCAAGGTATTACCATAAGAAAATATATTTAAGTATTACATAATTATTAAAAAAATAGTTTGTAAATTTATTACAAGATTTTCATATTTAATTACATTATTTTATCGTTACATCTCATTTAAATATAAATGATATCTAGAAGTGGTCGTTACCATGAAATACTGGCCGAACGAATAGTTCATCTCGTTTTATTTTACAGGAAAGTATATCGTGCAAATAGCATCCCCTTTATATACAACGTTCAAAATTTGTATTCAAAACTTTGCTAGATTTTTTTCAATAGAATAAGAGTGCAGTGAAGAAAAAAATACAATTGATAATAATATAAAAAAAAATTGAAAAAATTACCAACAATGAGCAGTCAATGAGAGGACTTGTTGTTATACAACATATTATAGATATTTTTAGTTTGATGTAGGTAAAAAATTATATTTTTTTTTTGATGAAGGATTAAAAAAATGATAATACCTAATAATTATTCATTCTATCACCAGTGATTCCTTCATCTCATCGCAATTTTCCCCTCTTCTTTGTGTACAACTTTTTACAAGAACTAATTTGAAGGTTGTAATACAAAGTCTATAGAGTTGAGAGCTTTATATTTTTAAAATAATATTTTTATCATAACGTGGACAAATTGTTGTACGGAGTTCAACTATGTAACATTGGGTTAATTAGTTACTAACTAATCAGCACTTTAATATGAAAAACTTATCTAAAATTTATAGACTATAATTGAATTCCTTCAATAAACAAATGACTAAAGAAATTTAATTATAAATTCATTTTAAAATGCACTTTCCGTATAAATCATATTGAATTTGCCGCAAACGATATTTGAGATACAATCTGGACATATTGTTCATTAGAATGATGGACGAAGTTAAGAACTTGTACCTCTTCCACTGAATTTGTTGTAATACGTAAATGAAACTCGTTGTAGACTTAACTTAGGTATAAAAGTGACAAAGGTGAGAAACATATTTTATACGAAAATATAAATCTGCGTATAAGACGTTGATTCTATGTTTCCCTTCAGAAACACAGTATAAAATTATAGATCGATGGATTAAAATATAACTTACATTATGCAGATTTATGAAAATCATTATATTTGTTTTTAATTACCCTTATTTATTTCTTATTTGCTATAATGCTATACAATTTTAAATATTATACAGAGAGAAAAAATACAGATTGCGAGTATATAGCAAAGAAATACATAGTTCTATCCATTATGACTACGGAATCACAAACTGAACTATGAGCTGACTGAAAAATTACCTTGAGTTTTCGCTTGCTGTAACAGCGACGCCTCAATTTCCTCATGTTTGAAACAAACAGTAAAGTTTGTTTCCATCCAGTGAAATAATAACATTACAATGTCGTCAGCAAAGTTTTTTTTTCTTCAACTTTTTTGTCTGCTATCTACTTTTTGTTTCTTGTCTTCACATCAGGTCAACGTACAGTACCGTTATAACCAGGCTCCGGGCTAGCATAAGAGACGCCCTGGGCAATATTATCTACTGCCGCCCTTGTTAATTCATTTGATTTCAAGCAATTTATTGAATTTAAACTAACGTGCTGTAATAATTTTAAGTGATTATATTAAAAACATGTGTGTTTTTGTTGCATTGTCACTTATTGAGTTCTGTGTTAAAATAAAGTCGTTTTGTTTTTTAATTAAACTATATATTATTTTTTCATACATTATAAAGTTAGGCCTAATTTTTCCCGAGTTCAGTCCCCCTAAAATTCGACGCTCCCTAATATTGGCGCCCTGAGTGAATTCCCAGTCTACTCGTTTATAGTTCGGGGCCTGGGTATAGCAGATATCCAACTAAAGTCTTACAATGTTCTACAAGAATATAGAATCAGTAAACTTGCTAAATATTCATACATGTAAATGCACAGTTTGTTGTGATAGATAGAGTTTTAAGACCATTTATTCCTCACGGAACTCGAATGACAAGAGTTAAATCAAGAAGATCTTATTTTGATTTTCATCGTCCAAATTCTAATTACTTACTTAATAGCTCATTGAGTACGTCACATGACTATAACAATATTATAAATAGTGCTTTGGAAACTTAAAAAATATAAAAAATATCTTGCTTCAAAATACATTTTTTTTATGTTGGTAAATACGATATAATTGAGTGTAGTAATCACGCAATTACGCAATTTAATAAATTTGAAATTTTAATGTTCAATTGTGAATATATTATTCAAACTGGATTATATTACACTCTACCTATATAAAAAAAAATATTTTACATTGTTTTTTCTTTAACAATCAATAATGCTTTCAATTGAAAAATTTAACACAAATTTAGGGATAATTTTGAAACATTTCCCTATTTTGTTGATATTATTCGAATAATATTGAAAATTGTCAACCCATTACCGATTACGTACCCTAAAAATTCAATAACTGTTAAACTTTTATGTCTATTTGTAATCATTTCATGGTATTTGATTTGCATGATGAGGGATCACCATAAAAAAACCATTGACCAACTCAATACTCCTTACAGAAGAAAATCTATCCATAAATATTTGTTTGTAATTCCGTATTTCAAATTTACTAGTTAGCAGTGGACTGTCTGAGAAGGTGCTAGCCTTGGGAGCTTGTGGGTCCAGGGCTGCAGCCCTTGCAGCCACAGCTAAGGAACGTCTGAGAGATCTGAAACGCCAAGCAGATTCAGCGAAGAAGCATTGCGGACACAGAGATCGACCATTGTGTGAAACATCTGATACAACTGGCGTGGAACTAGTTATGAGCTTTGAAATGGTAAGATATAAATTAAGTCTTTTTATATATATATATATATATATATATATATATATATATATATATATATCTAAAAGGGAATGATTAAAAGCTGTTTCTAAAAAATTATGTTAAAACCCTAAGTTTCACTTGAATTACTATATTCATCTATGTTCATTTTATCACGTTTACACATTTACTCTTTTTAAGTAAGAGAAATTGACGTGGGTGTATGAAAAGTTGTATGAATGTAGAAGCTTTACGGCGTTTCGTTTTCTCTGCCTATCCTATTTGGGACACGGCGTGAGGTTATTGTGTAGTATAGTATTTCTCTTTTTGTTTATTTTCATCCATAAATCTTCGCATTCCTTTGACAAATGAATATTAAAATAAATAATAGTAAAACAAGATTCCTATCCCGTTAACTATCTCTAAATCTAATACCTGAGTTATTATTAGCTTTGCAAAATTAATTATGTTGTTATTTTTTATATAAATTTTATATTGATAAAACTGGCAACATTCTTCATACATTAACATTTTTATTTATGACTTATTTGTAAATAACTTTGATCACATTTCATTGAGGTGAATATGTGTAAAGATAATAATTAATCAATTTGATTGGTTGTTATTAATGTTGTTGACAGAAGGTACTTGTTGGAAGTCCATTTGATTGGTTGTATCTACACACGACTCCTTGTTATTTTCTTGTGTAATGGATAGAAAATTTCTGTTTACACAAAGATATTAATAACCAAAAACAACAAAAAAATTAAAATATTAATACCAGACATTATTATTTCCAAGCATTAAGCAACCAAATTCAAGTATGTTTGGATATTTATTTGTCCAGACTATTTACGGTGCGTTAATAAATAACATAATTTATATGGAAACTTTAACGGTTTAAGATTATTACCTACAAAAATATTCGCAGAATTAAATGCTCGTATAAAAACATTTAACTTATAACTTTTATAAGTAGGTAGGTTTGTGTATTATAATGTTTACTACTACTAGTACTATAGAGGCATTGAATATTATTTATAGGACGTTTTTTCCATGCTATGGCAATAATCGAATATTAAGAAAAACGAAAGCAAAATGGAAACGATGCGATACATCCGCTAGAAAACATAGCATCCGGACTCAAATCGTTCGCCTTGAAACTAAGCAACGCATCATATCCGTTATAAAGAAAATAAATAATATTATCTATGAACAAATGGTCTAAAAAAATACAATATTTGTTTATGGATGTAGGTATATTCCATCGCCAAACATTAATATTCACAAATAATCCAAAATTTTTATTTTTTTAAATTTATGCATTGTACGTTTCATAAAAGAAAATAAAACCTTCATATAAAATGGGCACGTATATACATACTTTATTTTTCCAATTTCAAAATTTTTGTTTCGAATATTTTTTTCCCTAACTTATTATTTATTCCTCTTTTTATTAATATATTAAATCCACTTAAGTTTTTTTATGATGCAATATTTATGCTTTTATTGTGTTTTGATATTGAAATTATTATAGCATAGTAATTCTGCCTTTCTGTTATTTATATTATTTACTGAACATCTGCACCAACCTACATAGCTTTTTCAGCTCTGATGATTGTTTCTTCTGCCACCTCTCTGCAAAAAATAATTTGAAGGTATTTACTTTCTCAATTAAGGAACATAAATATTATGTTATGAATACGAAAACAATTCTTATATATACCTATTGAGAATAATTAAGTGCCTATTAATGGAAAAAGTCTAAGAAAATACATCTGAGTTATCAAAAAATATTTTTATGTCAAATTATGCCAAAATAAAACAAACATGTTCATATTTTTTACTTCAACTCATCAAACTTTATAAAGAGGTTTTAAAGTTATTGGGCTTAATTAGTAACTTTCTTTAGAATTTTCTATCCTAAAAATTAAACCCTCAACTCCTAGATGTAGTTGTCACAGAATTAAAATGACATCTTTATTATTGGTCCACCTTCAGATAACTTTCTAATTGTTTAATGTTGTCCCAATAGTAATGAGCAACATTTTAGTTGCAAAATATTTAAAAATCTTTTAAACTTTCAGTATATTACAGCAAAAAGTTGTGTCTTTGACCATGTAAAGCACAAAATAGGTTATTTACAGTATACGTTTGTAATTACAATGAACATTTAAAAATATTTATAAATTCCGAAAACTTGTACTCTTAAGTGACAAAAATCACATCAGCTGTATTATAACGATAACGCAAGTATTTTCAATGAATTATTCAGTGTTCAAAAGGAAAAAGGAGATGAGACGACTCATCTCTAAATCAAGTTTAATGCATTAATCACTAAATATTGATCATATGCGTCAAGAAAAGGATGAGTCGATATTTCCACATTAGATACCATAGTTAAAGGTAAAATCAAGTTTCTATTTATGATTATTATACCACCGCGCGAAGTTTGTTTGACTCTCCTTTGTTTTTCGATTCATCCCCTTTTTCCATTCGCACACACCATTAGTTAAAGAATGAATATTGTTTTTTCGATGGAGTTTTTTTTAATATTTGTAGGTTTTAAATAATCTTTTGACAATGTTGTTCATATTCATACATCATTTGTTTCAACTTCACTTATTTATTTAACTTGGTTGCCAAATTAACTATTAATCCATACAACATTCAATGTATATATCTATCAAAGGTGATCAAGAGTGTATATTATTTTCACTTCATCTCAACAAGTTATAACTTTAAACTTCTCTTCTTTACATCTTTAAAAAATAAAATTATACATATGTATCTACCCTTTTATACCTACCGTAGATAGGTATCGAGACTAACTTGTGTCACATATTATTAGTAAATAGATATATGTACCTACATACTCTAGTACCAAACATATTTAGTATCCTATAGTTCCCTCTACGCTCTCACATAATGTCAATATATCTACAACATTATATAGGTACATTATATTTATATATAAGTATTTATATATGAGCCCCGAGTCAATATCAGTACCTATCTATGTATACAATGTACGTGTAAGTAACTAATATAGGTATCAACGGAAGGTAATTATCGACTTCTATCGCTTCGTAGTCCTGGTGGGTGGGTGGTCTACTCTATATCGGCTATCGTCTTCACTTTAATAGAACGTTAGACGTTACGACATTTAAGTAGTTCCTAAGTACTACGAGTATATAATATGTATGTTCGTAGTTAGCGTAGCACTGTAGATATTTTCAAAATACACTAATGAGGAAATGCTGAAACACTGGTTCCACTCGATGCGTCCTCAGAATCGCTTTATAATTTTTCACATATCTAGTTTCGTTGAGTTCTTTTACTTCCTACAACATATTTTGCGAAAATATTTTTCTATCTATCTATACCATCACGGCATATCTCACATGTAGGGTTGCCAGCAAATCAGCTGTATGTTATAAACATGCAAGCTGTCCTCTCCGTGCCAACAAAAAAATAAGACATTCAGGATAAGTGAAAGCCTCATCGCTGAATTTAGGATGTAAAATGTCTTTGTTTTTTTAACACATGCCTTTTATAGGACCCTCGAAAACTTACCAGCCACTACACGGCTAAATATTTTTTCATTTTCAGCAATACGAAATTTGGAAATTCACTTCGGTACATTAGTAATTTTATAAAATTAAGACCTGAATTTGGAACTAAAACAAAAAATATGAAATAAATATATATTTGGTTAAAATGTTCTATATCGTTGTATTTTTCGCTGTATCATAGCTGTTAAGTTGCGTAGAGCTAATTAAAACAAAGTAATAACTGTAATATTTATCAATTTCAAAAATAAACAAAAACGCTCTTTGATTTTAATTAATTATTGTAGACATAATATATAATTTATACAAAGGTACTTACTGAAAAAACACTATCTTGAATAATTCCCAGCCTTTAGTGTGTTTTCGTATACAATTATTTCTACACTTACCTATTTCATATATTTCTACCAATTCCTCTGATATCTAACATCCTAATTGTTTATATAGGCAGTACAGATATAGATAGTAGAAATGATTTTCGATAATATTATTAATTAAATACATTTAGTTGGGGTGTAATATGATCAAAATATAATAAATCTTTTGTTGTCGGATGCGATCAGTCATTATCTGACCATTGAAGTAAATATTATGAAACATGACTTACCTACCGACCTAAACCTATACATAGATACCTATGCGTTCACATAACTACCAAACAACATAATCAATAATGCAATCTATCATGAAGGAAAAAATGAGCCCTAATTAGTAAATACTGTTCACTCGCATTTTATTTAATGTTTACCCACTGCCGCATATATAGGCTCCGTCCACGTGCACGACCTTATGCAGCAAGAGCTCCATAAGAAGAAGAAGAGACGCTCATCAGCAATGGATAAGTAGAAAAATCATTTCACCCACCTATCAAGTGATTCAACATATCGAACAATGTTTATCGATGTTATTTTTACAATAAACAATTGTATGAGGTCACACAAATAAATTTAACATATAAAATAACCCGTCAGTCCCGTCCGGATGCTAACAAATAAGGTGACGTTGTCTTTTTTAAGCATTATAATATGGCAGTTTCGTGTGTTGAATTTATAATAATATATCGAATCAAAACAATATAATTAGCAAATGCCTACTTTGACTTCATATTATTTGCAAGAGCTTCAGCTCTCATTGTGAGTCAAATCCAAAGCATAGTAGGCTCTATAGCAGAATAGAAATAAAAGTTTTTTGTTTCAGGTTACAGAAGAAAATGTGGAGATGCTGGCTACTATCCTCAATGCGAAGAACCTAACTGAGGTTCTTGATATAGCGAGACAAGAATTCAACGATATACCAAAAACTATCGCTAACAAGACAAACACCATTATTGAAGGTTTTTATCATATTATGATTTTGTTATTTTAGTTGAATTATTTTAAATATTGTATGATAATTCAGTTTTTTTTTACAAAAGTTTACGTTTTATATGTCAATATACTCCTTTCATAGTTTTATCGCACCCTTATTTAACATTCAGATGAATAGTTTTGCCACACAAAAACGCAGACAACCACAATAAACACTAATGCTTTTTTTCGTATAAATAATTCTGAAAAAATAAGTCCATTCATTCATCATTCGGAAATGTATTCCTTTTGGGAAATTTCATAATGAGCGCCTTTCAAAATACTAAAGGGAATTCAGCTTCAAGCGGGGCATTACATTTTCTTTCATAACTGTTCTCTCTGGGTCAAAAAATCATTTAATATTCATGTAACTTCAATGTTTGCGGAAATAAAAAATGAGTTCGCGCGTTGACCTCTATAAAATAAATCACTATTGGCATCTTGTGCCTAATAGCGTTAACATTAATGGTTTGAGTATTCGCTACAATACTTAAAAAGCTTTTGCTATTCTTTCATAGATAGCAGTATTATTTTTGTTAAAATCGTGTGAAGCATAACCGTAGCAAACGTCATTCAATTGTCAACCGAGTAAAATAGGGCGAAAATTCAAACCATTAACCCATATTACCAAATAAGGTTCAAATTTACATTTTTATGAAATAATAATACAAGTGATGTTTTATTACTTAATGGGGGTATTTAATGATTGCAGAAGTTAAAGATGCCCTGTACAGTCAGAGATTACGATTACAAGTATCGGAACGAAGTCTTCAAAAGGCCACTTTGCACATCACAACAGAAATAACAAGAGCCAGCCGACATGTAGACAGTATAGTCAGATCCATTGATGCGGTAGAATTTTGGAGATGGATTATATTCTTGCGTAAGATCTACAAAAATGTTAAGACGCAAATCAATTCATCCACTTATTTTATAACTGTTGATTCTTGTTTTGTTTTTAGTGGCTATCCTGTTAGTTAGCTTGGTTATCCTTCTTCACATTGTGGCCATGTCTTGCGGGTGCTGTGGAGTAGAAAACTATGCTGGAGCATTGTCTAAAACGTAAAACAATAATTAATAAATTTCATAATATATAAATCATACTCTAATCGCAGTATAGTTGTGGATTCATTACGAAAATTTGGAATGATTTCAGTTTATTTTTAGAAACACAATTTGTTTTTTTCCAGATCGGTAATATTGATGTGTCTTTTTTCTATTCCACTTTGGCTCTTGGCCATTGTTGTTTTCATTGCTGGAGGACATGGAGATGTAAGTCTTCTTCAAATAATTTCTGTATCTGTATTTTTCAACAATATTTTATTTTCAAAACCATCTGTTCATCAGGTGTTCATGTGCCGACCTCTTTATGATGAACCTCAATACACTGTTCTTGGTAAATTGTTGGATAAGCCAGGTCTGCTTTATAACGATGGTTCTGGATTCTTCCAAGATCTTTTTGATGACTTGAATAATATTACTATCAATGTGCCTATTGCTGATCTTTTCAGGTAGTATTGCATTTTTACTCATTTTACAATATATTTTATTTAATAAATATTGGATGTATTGTACTGTATTCACTGGATACATTTTCAGTTGCAATCCCTTTGTGGTAATTAAACTATTATTAAAAGCCCCACAAATCTGTAACCATTGAGCAAATGTTTTCTTCTCGACTGTTCAAATTACTCTACCAAATGCTTAAGTATGTTAACTTGTATGTTTCTGCACAACAACCACAGAAATAACATGTCCAGTTATATTTAAATACATCAATAAATTTCTAGGTTTCTATACAGATTCCTGCATCACACGTTTGAACAATATTATTGTTTTTAGGGAATGTAAACTTAATCGTCCTGCATATCCAGTATTCCGTCTTAGTGAAATCTTAGACATGAATGCAGCTACAGCTCACTACAATTGGAGTGCCCTTCAAGGAGTGACAGAGAAGCTAACACAAACAGCACCTGAACCTGCCACACAACTCTCTACTCCACAAGCATTTGAAGAATTGAAGATTGTTATGAGAGCTGCAAACATGATCAACTTTACAGACTACAGGTAAGAGTTTACCATTAGTTTTCTTATTTATAGTCAGTCCCACAATTCTAATAATTGTGGCCAAAAGTCATAATGCCGGCTGCAGTTTTTTTCTATCTATTGAGGTCTTCTTCCATGTGAATAACTCTGTGAAGTGTACTCTGGGTGACTTTCTTCACTTATTCACTCTCACTCTGAGTAGGAGCAAGAAAATAATTAACGTTTTGAGTAATATTAACTTGACCTGTTACATTGAGAAAAACAGAACTTGTTTTGAAGAATTAGATTTTGAAATAGACTGCCCCAAGTGAGAGAAACAGAAACATAGGATGTACCTTGAGACAGTCCGAGTACTGTAAAACAGTGTCAGAATCATGCCATCCATCATCATTATCATCTTTCTGTTAGAAGTTTCAGATGATGATAAATTCATTGTTTAACATGTCTGTAAGGTTATCATTTTATTTGTAAACAGAGCTATTGTTATCGATTCACTCACACACTATGTCAGTCATTGAACGATACACGTTTTATAACATTTTCAGACTCCAACTCAATGGACCACTAACTGGAAAGGATTTAAATGCTCTCGCTGATCAGTTTGAGAGTATTGCAAATCAAATCACCGATTTAACAACATCTTCCAGGATTGAGACACTAGGTATAGAAATAATTGTTAATATTTATTAATGTTTTACTCACATATTTTAGTTTCACACGTCATTACATTTATAAATTCAATGCTCAAGGAAAATATCAGACAAAAATGGTTTGGTTCTTGTCAGTCATCTAGGAAGGGTGTCCACTATAAAACCATTCAGAATTACATTCCAACAAGTCCAAAGTAATAAATAATATGTGTAAGTCACTTTCGGTGAATGCACAATTTATTTTGGGATTAAATGATTATTTCACTTTCAAAAAAGTTGCAAAATTTCTCATTGCAAATGAAAAATGTATTTTAAATCTGGCACCCGACATAAAGCGGAGTATAACATAGTAGGCACATAGTACATAACTATAGTATGTATACTGTCCCATGCAGTCATTTGCCCCGCTTTGCTGTACTTGACAGTGAGCTAAGACATTGAATGTGTATGTGTGCACTCAACTCGGATGTTAGTGGAAGACATCATTGCATACAGAGTTGATATCGCATAGTAGAACTATTATAGTTTTGGTAAATATTTTACAAAATATATATATTGATGATAGTGTATTTATAAGTACCTACTTAGTTTGCACCTACCTTATTCGATGCCTACAACGTTGAGGTTTTCATAGTTGAAATATGGTCAGTTTTGATTAATTAATCATTGTAAGTATATTATTGTAACTCAATCACTCATATATTGGTCAGAATGCAAAAAAAAACTTTATTCCTTTCAAAGTGACTTAGTCATAAATCTAAAATCAAACACATGTAAAATTCTCTATGAGTAAACAAATTTATTTTATATTTTCAGCTTCGAGAACTAGAAGGCTTTCTGTCAACACAATTCAACCCTTGGAACAACTGAGAACTGAACTTGTGTTTCGTCTGACAGAATTGGAATTGCAAATGCAACCATTCCACAAGCAAATGAATCAGTCTCTAAGTCATTTGAAGACTATACAGTATTACATAGATAACCAAGGTGCAGTTATCGCTCAAATGGTAAATGTTCAATTATATTATTAGTTATTACAATCTAAAAAGTTACTTAATGTCTGATAATATTAACCTCATAAAACTGTAACGAATATAATAGAAAAACATTTATTTTTAATTTCATTATGGAATTCTATTACCTGAAAACCAATATGGTGAATTCATTAGTCTAATGACGGTTTTCCGTGCTTTGCGGCAGATACCAGACATTAACTAACTACATACAACACTGTCTCGCTTACGTCATAACTACAAACAGCAATATATTGCACTAAGAATTTGTATGTAGGTACCTACCTTTTTCTTTCCAATTTGGCACATCACTTGCAGTTGCGCATGGAGACAGTTCCATAAAATTCATAGCTAATACAGGGGTCGGCCACCAACGACCCGTGGGTCACCAAGTGACCCATTTAATAATTTCAAGTAAAAATAAATTATAAAACTAACATGAATAAAATACTGCGTAATAGAGTGAAGAATGAGAATATTAGAAGAATGAGCTGATGCAAGAAAAGTGTTGTGGACAGAATGCGTGTGAATAAACTACGGTGGTTTGGACATGTAAAACGAATGAATGAGGTAAGAATGACAAAGAGGATATACTTGTCTGAAAGAAAGGGTGTGAGGAAGCACGGGCGTTCGAGAATTACGTGGCTTGTTCACGTGGTTCAAATTCTCAAGGACGGCTGCATGTTAAGTAAGAGGAACCGATGTGCGTGTATGAGAAACTGTATGAATGTGGAGGAAGCGAAGGAAGTGTGTATAGATAGATCTGTTTGGCGTTCCTTTCTCTCTGCCCACCCCGCTTGGGACATGGCATGAGGGTATAGTATAGTATAGTATGTGGCGAACATATTGAGAATAAAAAAATATTGAAAATAGATACTAAGAACAACAGTTCACTAAAAAACTGTTTTAAAACGAAAGTACCATTGACCCAAACATCTCTTTAATACTAACATTTTAGTTGATTTTGACCTGCAGTTAAAAGAGGTTGCCGACTCCTGGTCTAATATATTGCTATTAACAGTCACAAAAGTGTACCTTTTCAGAAACAGCATTTCTTTCAGACTTCAAGTAATAATTAACATAGTATATATTATTTTTTCTAAGTAATTCAATGTTGTATGTATTTTACCGATGACAATGCAGATAAAATTTATTCAACATAAGTGCCACTGCTATCAACTACAACATCTAATAAATAAACAATGGACTTGCAGTTATAATTTAATTTATTTTATTTCATGCATTTTATCCATTGCATTAGAAAATATTATCTTAAAGGACTAATTCTTGGAATTAATATGTTGTTTTGTTTCTATCTATTCAACTAATGCATTGCACATGCATCAATATAAATTTAATAATTATTTTTATTTTATTTGGGAATTGATTGGTATAAATCTATTAAGTATATTTCTAGAAGGTCCAAATGTATGTGAACAGACTGACGGGATACCTAAATCAGTATCGAGGTCACGTACTGAACCAAATGGAGAATCACGTTGCACCCTGTAAACCGTTGTGGGATATCTACAATGCTGGGAGATCATTGGTGTGCAGACATTATGTTGATTCGCTGGTAAATAGATTAATTTCTATGTAACTTTTTAAGATCATTTTCTGGTGATCCGTAGCCTAATGGTTGAGTCTTGGAATTGGGGTACGTGGTTCAAAATATCGCTACCAATATACTCCACTCATTCAATTGACGACTGGTGTGGCGCGGAGGCTAACGCACTTGCCTTTGAGTCACTAGGTCCCGGGTTCAATTCCTGGCCAGGGCAAAATGAAGAATGACCTTTTTCAAATGGTCCCGGGTCTGGGTGTTACATGTATACGTGTTTAGTGCATTGTATATATGTGCATCGTCGCGTTAGTACCCATAATACAAGATTCATATCTTAGTTTGGGACTAGCTCAGTCTGTGTGAATTGTCTATACATGTTATGTTATAAGCAGAAAAAACTGAAATTGTAATATGCAGAGAAAATACTTTTTGAAACAGTATTATGGTTGCCCAAAATTACAAATATTCATGTCTAAAATTTTTTTGGTGAAATTGAAAAGCTCTCTACATATAAGTCAGATACGCCGCCAAAAAATTTTTTTTTAAAGTTTGGAGTTGCTCTATAAAACTGGGCGATCGCAATACATGCATGCGAAAAATACAATAACATCAAATCGCTATCTATATATCGGTTGTCTCATATATTATATGACTGTATGTAGTTCTAGTGTTTCCCATGATAAGGTAGAGTACAAAGATAAACACCACCACATATCATTCAACAATACATGTTTAGTGCATTGCCTATAAGTGTACATAATACAAAATTGATATCTTAGTTTGGGACTAGCTCGGTCTGTGTGAATTGTCTATACATGTTATGTTATGTTAATCCCCATTATAATGACTTCTGTTTTTATCACACTTTACTGGGCAAAGTATAATTAATATCTACACTAGTTTTATTCAACATCATGATTATTTTTCTTTCAGAATGGATTTTGGTTTGGTCTCTCCTGTAGTCTATTGCTATGGACCATATCAGCACCAATTTGTCTCCGTCTTCGTAGAGCTTGCAAGGCTGCTGAAGACAGAAAAGAAGGACTTCTTCTAAGGACAATATCTCATCAGTAAGTTAATATTTATGTGTATCAATTAAATAGGTTAACAGATTTGTTACATTCTTTAAGAAAATTTGAATTTATTATTTGCTCAGGTCGTCTTCGGAGAATGCAGCTATTTCTGACCAGAGTACGTGGGCCACTCCAGGGTAATATTATTTTATTTTGATGATTATACATATTATCATACACTACAAAAACATCTTTATTTATTGCGTAAATGTTAGTCTGTAGGATATTATACTTATAATGCAATTTTATCTTTTTTCATCTACTCTATAGAAATAAACATTTTGTACGTAGAATAATAATAATAATATACTGATTAAAATATTTCTCAGATTCAATGAATGACATTTTTAGATAATAATTTGTGTATTAAAATTACATTACTCATTACAATTTAATCCCTTTCTGTATCCATGTTGTGATTTTTGTTATTTATTTAATCTTTGCCGTACATTGAGTTTAAAAATAAGTTTAATATTTTTTACAGAGAACAAGGAGACAACTGGTAGTATTGTGAATGCCTTAACAACCAAAGCAACCGTTGACATTTATACCATTTAAGTGTTCAACTAATTATTAGTTTTAACTTTTTGTTTATTATATACCAATATACTTTAGAAATATATTTACGTCAAAGTAATTTTATTTTATTTTGTGCATTGTATCAATTAGAGGAGACCTTCATCCAGGATTGGGCTGAGAAGAAGAAGGAGGACAAAAAAATATTAAAACATTTTTTTATGTAATTGTTTAAACTCTCTACTACTTTTTTCCCTCGTGCCTCATCTCTTGCGGGAAAAGTGAAAAAACAACATCCAAATATATCTCTTCTTTCATAATTCCTTCTCTCTTATTCCTCTTACTCGATATCTAATCATACCTAAAAATGTGATTCTCATGATCAATCCTCTTAATTCTTAGATACCTAGATGCTTTCTTGTGCCTTCTTTCTAACATATACCTACTACATTATCATTTGTTCGTCCTTATATCCAAATCATCTCAACTTATTTGTATGCATTTCCTCCCTCATCGCACATCATGTTTCTACTCATTTTCTGAATTCCTTAAATCCCATATTACAAAATCACTTTGTACTTGACATGTTTTCATGACTTTTTATTTGTCACTTGATAGACTTTGACAGTCATTTTTGTTACAAGATATTTCCACTCCTACTAAGAAGTTTTCTTATATAAAAAAATTCTTTTAGAATTCAAAGTACCTACCTAATCATTTCATTATAGGTTTGTATAAAAATTACACTTACGCACTTATTAAAAAAATATTCTAAATCCCACATTTGTTAAGAACAATCATGATACTTTATGTATGTAATTAACTCAGTATTACAATAATTGTTATTGCAGAAATAAGTAGGTTTTACTTGGCAATTAACATATTTGTTTTAATATTATAATAATGGACATAGGTTTGTTACAAAGTGATTTACATGAATAACAATGACAACAAATATTATGTTGGTTTTATCAGGAAGAAAATATCTATTGTTTTATAAATATATTAATCTGCACAAATATGTAGTAGGTACCTTCAGGAAGTCATTGGATTACGTTTTCTTCTTTTCTGCAAAGCTCCTTCCGGAAGAACTAATTGAAATAAGCCCTCTCCATTCAAAGTAATTTTGTACCTGTTGTCTTACCTCTTCCTGTAACCCTAATATTTGTTGTAAGAGTAGTTATAAAAAAATCTGATCATTAGAAATTATGTGGAAAAAACAACTGAAGTTATTTACTACAGATGTAGTAAAATAATGGGTGAGTGTTTCTTAATCGCATTGATTAAATTATTTAATGTGTAATTTAATTGCCTAGTTTAGACCTCACTGTAGGTACATGATACAAATTTTATAGAATTAGAGTCTGGTACATTCTACATACAAAGGCAATATACTTAACCTGCCTATTGCCAAAAGTCACTAGCCCTGAGCTGGATTAGATAAGTAGGCAGGACAAGTGGTATTGACAAAAACTACTTAATTTTAATAATACACTAAGGTATTTATGCCTTAATCATTAAAAAAAATAGCTTATTGTCTACGTCATAAGACATGACAACCTGCTTTTTGACAGTATAAAATGGGATTAAAATGATATGTCCAGAAAAGATTTTATATACCTATAGAATTATGATTGGATATGCTAATCATTCAATTGAGGAAATGTAAAAAAAATAGACAAGACATGAAAAGTTTTTGATACAATAAAGTATGTAGGCACATAATTATATGAGTATGTGTCTGAAGACCTGAGTCTGGGCTACCTTCTTTTAGAATACCTACACCATTTCTGTGACAGCAGTATCAGAACATCGAGAGAAGAATCCTTGTGAAAAGGATTTGTTTCTAACCTATATTTGGCGTAAAAGAGTAGTGGTGAAGAGAAATTGAGGACCGAAATGAATAATGGGTTGATTTAAGGTTTGCCTTCTTTGAATTCTTCAATCTGATTTTTGATCATATTTGAGTGGACAAATAGAAATTTAAAATCGAAATAAATATAGGTTTATTTTGTAGATGTGTAGGTACCTAAATATTAGAAACAATCATAAAATTATGAAACTCAAACATTACACATATACCTAGGTAGATAAACTCGGCTTATTAGCTATCTACTAGAAAATTTGAGATAACAGTTTGTTCAATGTACCTTTACTTTATTAAACATCGCAAAAGTTGTAACAGAAGAGTGTTTATTAAAAACGTGATAGTATCTATTTCTTTTTTTTATTTCAAACTTTTTTTCATGCAATTGGTATATAAAAAAAATCTCACCGATTATTACAAATGCGTCATAATCAATGTCCAGTCTAATCCATAAAATCGTTTTTCAATATATTATTTTGTCCATAATAATTGGATTACCTCGGTTGTTCTAGACTGAATATTGCGTAAAAACCATTGATGTTCAACCTTTTTATGCGGTTTTGTACATTGTCGTGAGCAGGATTTTGTGGGCAGGGTTTGATAAATCTAATTACATAGTATACTAGATAAGATTAACTTTAGAATGCCTACTTCAACAAGAACATGTTTTCCATTTTATATTTAAAAAAAACGAAAACTATTGCAGGCTCAAGAAACCCTATTTATAGAATGTGCAATACTTACAATAAGAACTTTTCACAGTAGGGTATGACATGGCTGGTACAACGAACCATGAATTTAAGAAACTTATCGGTCGTTACGTTTTTGGTCTGGAGTATGTCTCAGAGTTGAACTGAATATCATACCTTTACACCCCCCCCCCTTCCCATTCCCTTTTTAAAGTGCCAATTTGTGTAAGCTGCATGAGGTTAAGAATAAAAAAAAAAGAAAGCGAGGAAGACAGTATATGTTGGGAAATGTAGTGTTTGTTAATGCATTTTTTGAGCTTTTTTTTATTCTTGAAATATATTTTTCTATTATTGATTTGAGGGTGGGGGGGGCTTTGTATTTTCCACTAAAATATTTTGGTGGAAAGTGCAGGGTTTATTTTGTTTTTAAATTGGTAATGTACCTATATGAAATTCCACAGTCTACCTTGGTACGGGCTCATGCCCAGTTAGGTAGACATTAGTGACTTATCTTTTAAAAACTGTTTTGTAAATAAAATAAATAAATAAATAAAATATTATTCACGAAACATTCGAAAAATTATATTTTTTTTGTTAAATGTTACATAGGTACATTTTATAAGTGTGAATGTATTTGTATAAATGGGTTGTACTGCGTGTGCGAGATTGTGACTTTTCTGTGTTTATTTTGTATGTTATTGCTGAAGTGTGCACGGTTTGTTTGTAAGACTGTTGGAATGTTATTGTTGCTTATATATTTGTATTTACATGTCTTTCATCAGTTGTGTACCATTAAATAAATAATGAATGTAAGTAAGTAGAAATAAAGTTATTTAGTCTCAGCATTATACGGAAACTATATTTTAGAATTAGTATGAATATTTCTGATTGTATTGTATTTTAATTTGTATTTTTTTTTTATTCTTGACTGGACATTGTGATTTCTTAGAGTAATATCGGCTTACTTATAAAATGAAATAGGTAACGACACTGCATGTTATTTACCACTGCTAGCTGTAAAAACATAGTCTGCCTAGATTATAACTACTCGTTATATGCAAAAAAAATATTTAATATCGTTCTTTCGTAATAATAATTATATGTATGCAAATTTTCAAAATTATTATCTAAACATTACTCTGTACACCATGTGTGTTATTATATTAATCAATATGCTCAGCTATTATGCCAAATAATCGTTTTTTTACAATGTACTCCAAATGTATAGCTTTGCAGCTTTAAATTAATAGGTAGCTATGTGAATTTTGGTTTATTAGATTTTTGCCCCCAATTATAGGTTTATTTTGATGTTTTTTTTCATGCACATTTTTTTTTCAGAACAACGTAATACCTGTTATCTCAACAATGTTGTTGTTATTTAACTGACCTTCAATATTGTGTTTCTGAAATAGTGGTTGTAGACAATAATAACAGAAATATACCTACTGCAAAGAAGAAGAAAAGTTCTGCAAATATCGACGCATTTTTCTATGACGATATTTATGCGATCAGCAATAGAGTGTGCAGCTACCTCATCGTCCGCAGACTTTTATCACATGTAATATTGTGATTTTTTTCGGTTAGGCCATGTCTGGTTTTGTTGTACCGACGTTTCAGCACACATGCTGGCGCCATCTTCAGGGTATGAATTAATTATGAGTGTGAGTGTGCGCAGAAACGTCGGTACAACAAAACTAGATAATTATGTTTTTAATTTATAAATTATAATTTATTTGTTTTACAAAATATTTAAAATAATGTGACATATGTTTCGGCTGCAATGCCATAATCATACTAAAGTGCTTTGTCTTGTAGGTGTGTGTTGTGTGTTGATGGTTGGGGGGAAAAAACCCAGTTCTCAATATTGTTTTGTTGGTGTTTGTTTGTAGGGTGACTATGAGTTATTTTTGTAAGTTGTCTATTTGTTTATATTTGAAAATGTCCAATATAGGTGAGTTTTAAATGTTTGTCTGTTCATTAATAAGTGTTGAGTGGTGGTTGTTAATATTTTTATTAATTTCTATTTGTTCTAAAATGTTTAATCTGATTCCTTTTCTTTCTGTGTGTAATAGTGTGGGTGTGTTGGTGTCTGCTATTTTATGTTTGTGTTGAATTAGGTGTTTAGCGAATTGTGATTTGTCTAGGTGGTTATTTTTTCAATTCGATTTGTGTTCTTTGAATCTATCTTCAATGCTGCGTCCTGTTTGTCCTATATAAATACTATTACATTGGTCACAATTTAGTCTATATATTCCACTTTTTTCCTGTGTATTAGTTTTGTCCTTGGTGTTTTTAATTAATGTTCCTATGTTGTTACGTGTTTTAAATGCTGTTGTAATGTTATTTTTATTTAGTTCTTTTGCTATTTTTTCTGACAACACATAAAATAATAACAACCACCACTAAAATATAATAACACCTAATTCAACACAAACATAAAATAGCAGACACCAACACACCCACACTTTTACACACAGAAAGAAAAGGAATCAGATTAAACATTTTAGAACAAATAGAAATTAATAAAAATATTAACAACCACCACTCAACACTTATTAATGAACAGACAAACATTTATAACTCACCTATATTGGACATTTTCAAATATAAACAAATAGACAACTTACAAAAATAACTCATAGTCACCCTACAAACAAACACCAACAAAACAATACTGAGAACTGGGTTTTTTCCCCCCAACCATCAACACACAACACACACCTACAAGACAAAGCACTTTAGTATGATTATGGCATTGCAGCCGAAACATGTCACATTATTTTAAATATTTTGTAAAACAAATAAATTATAATTTATAAATTAAAATTATGGAGTTTTACAAGTTGTGCACAAATAAAATCATATATATATAATTATGGTTATTGTAATTTGAAACAAGTGTTTCAAATTACATAATAATTATGGAATTCTATTACGTGTGCACCGACACAGTTAATAGATATGGTTTACTCTAAAAGACAGCAACCAGCTATAGAAGATCACCATGAAAACCTCCAATACACACTAATTATGTAATATCATTATTATGTTCAGATAAAATAAAGAAAAATCAATAAAATATCAAGTATGGATGCGATGCAGTTTCCAGATATTACGTCTTCATTATATTATCAGCTTGAATGATAACAATCGCTATCACAGCATTTCCCACAAATGGGGTAGCCAGCGGACTGATTTCATGTAATAAACATGCAAGTTATCTTCTTCGTAATAATAAAAGCTAAGACAATCTGGTCATAATCATAACAATAACATAAAACCACATTACCCGACATTAAACTAACTATAATCAATCCATAAAATGTTACGATGAAAACATGACGTTAGTCGTCTAGTCAAAATTCATAAAAAATAATGATTTTATGTATCTACACATTATCTTACGCAGACCTATCCAAGATAATATTGTTTAGGTAACAACTTAATACGTATGTTGAGGTGGTCGGTTGTCTGATAGTAGAGTATCGGATTTTCAATCAAAAGACCCGGATTCATTTCTACCCTTGCAGACCTAAATATACTCCATACTTACGATACATGAATATTGCTTTATGTGGAGGTGTCTGAATGTATTTGGGTTTTTTTTTCAAATCCAAATTCATCTCTTTTTAAAAATCATCGTCATTCCATCATCAACACCTAATGTAAAAAGAAAAATGCTTGCTAGGTGAGCCGAGAGATATCCTTAAGGATATTATAGCAGTAATGAACATTATTTACTTCATGATATTAATTATAACAGCATATAGATTTATATCGTCGAACAATATTCAAAAAGATTTGAATGTTTATGTACCGAGCGCTCACTCAAAAATTCGATGGACTAGATAAATTATTGTTTCAGCAATAAAATGCACTCATCTTGAATAGTGTTTGGTCGAGAGATAGGTGCAATCCAGAGGTCACTGGTTCAAATTCGGCTCGAAGGATCATTATGCTGGGTCGAGAGATGGGAGGTATTAAAAAATACACATATTTCGCCACGAAAGTTTATTTGCCAACTGAAAATTAACACAAACATAAAAAAACAAGCAATGCCACCGCATGGGATTGCCACATTAATAATTACATGCCAAATATGAGCAAAGTATTTTTATGTTTTAACAAGAAAGTATACAGAAATTCGTATCAATATTGAAAAAGATTTAATAAGGATATCAATATTTTCTGTGGAATTTCCTACAAATAAAAGGTCTTCCACTCTTTTGTAAGTAGGACATTTAACATCTTCGATTCAGGGATGGTGTGTGCAACTGATTTTAATTTTTTTTGTTTACTTTTGTTGGTAGATACCTAAAGAAAGATATGTATGTTTTTACACACCGTTGGTTCGCTGGCTACCCCACTTGTGAATGAATATGGATGAATGAATGAATAATTACCCAAATTTAGTCAAAACAACTACCTCTAGATCATGTGGAGAGGGCGAGCTCAGATCGAATGGTTAGAATAGCAGCAGACGAACGCATGACAGGAAACAGACCCCCAGAAAGACCACCTAAACGATGGAGGGATAGTTGGGCATCCACCTCCCAAGAGCAGGCTCCGAGAAGCACAGGACGGATGGACGCTCCAAAGCAGAAATTGTAAGCAGAATAAACCAGGCAAGGATTGCCTTTAACAAAAAATCAAAGATATTGGAATCCCCAAATATTGACTTAAGCGTAAGGAAGAACCTTACTAAAGCCTTTGTATGGAGCATTCTGCTTTATGGTTGTGAGACATGGACCATCAGCAAGAGTGAAAGCGGACGGTTGGCGGCCTTTGAGATGTGGTGCTACAGACGCATGCTTAAGATCCATTGGTCGGAGCACGTCGAAAATGAAGAAGTATTAACCAGGGTAGGCGAAAAAAGGCAACTCCTTAAGAGAATCAGCCAACAACGAACTAACTGGATTGGCCATAACATCAGGCACCCAGGACTACTCATCGCCATCGCAGAGGGTAAGACCGAGGGGACAAATGGCAGAGGCCGACTAAGAGACGCAAATATGGACCAACTGAAGAGAGACATGAACTGTGGCTCATACGTAGAGCTAAAAAGACTGGCTGAGAATAGAGACGAATGGAGTAATATTTAATATGATCATGTTTTGGATGAAAATATCTGGAAGCTTCGCTGTTAGTCTAGTTTTTGTTTCGAATATCTTAACTCTCAATTTTTAATTAAAATGATTTATAAACACTGTATAATTTCCAAATTAAATTTATTCACCTCAAACGTTTTCGCCAAGGCTTCTACTTGGCATCATCAGGGGGACTGATGATGCCAAGTAGAAGCCTTGGCGAAAAGGTTTGAGGTGAATCAATTTAATTTGGAAATTATACAGTGTTTTAAAATCATTTTAATTATAATGAATTTCCAAAGTGTTAACACAAAAACATTTGATTTATCTCAATTTTTATATATAGTAGAGTATAATATATAATAATAGCGACCTAGATATCCCACAGGTATCTGGGATAGCCGAAACCCCCCCAACACATGAGGAGATTGAGGCAGCTGTAAAAAGGCTAAAAAACAACAAGGCCCCAGGTGAGGATGGAATCCACGCAGAGCTCCTTAAGTATGGCATGAATGCGCTTATCCACCCACTGTACCATCTTTTTAACAAGGTGTGGAATGAGGAGCTCTGCCTGAAAGATTGGAGAAATGGATCCATCGTGACACTTTTTAAGAAGGGAAACCCACTGGAATGCGGAAATTACCGTGGCATCACACTACTTAGTGTGCCCGGTAAAGTTCTCTCACAAATCATATTGAGTCGCATTCAAAAACCAGTGTTGGCATCTCTGAGAAAGCAACAATGCGGGTTTGTGCCTGGCAAGTCCTGTTCGGACGCAATTTTCTGTGCCAGATGTGTACTCCAACAGTCGCAAGAGTTCAACTCACCGCTTGCATGTTGCTTCATTGACTACGAAAAAGCTTTTGACAGCCCCCACAGACCAACCATATGGAAAATACTGCCCGCGTATGTCATCCCGCCCAAGGTGGTAACCATGATCAAAGCCCTGCAAATGGACTCTGAATGTTCTGTCAGAACATCAAGTGGTCCAACTGACACCTTCAGGATCACCACTGGAGTCAGGCAGGGCTGTGTATTGGCACCTTTTATCTTTGCCATAATTATGGACTACCTGCTCAGAAAATCCATTCTGGGCCCTGGCGGTGTGCCTTTATCACAGCGTGAAAACAGTGAGATGTCTGTAGGAGTGCTGCACGATCTTGAATATGCGGATGATCTAGCCCTTTTTGATATATCTGTGGACGGATTACAGTGCAACGCTAATGCTCTTTATGAAAATTCTTTGCGCCTTGGCCTTCGTATCAACGCTGGTAAAACGGAGTACATATGTAATAGTACATGCACGAGTACTCACACTCCACTAATGGTTGGCAATTCCCAAATATCTCAGGTTAGTAAATTCAGGTACCTGGGAGCAACCATAACGCCAGAGGGTGATCTCCGGTCGGAATTACCAATCCGCATAGGAGCAGCTAGCGGGGCTTTCAACAACATGAACAAAGTTTGGAAGGCGTCTGGACTCAGCATCAGGACAAAATGTCGCTTGTTCAATGCGTGCATCATCCCAATCCTTCTATATGGCTGCGAGTCTTGGCACTTAACCAAGGCTCAAGAGCGGAAGATACTAAGCTTTGAAAACAAGTGTCTTAGAAGGATTTTGAATGTCAGATGGTATGAACATGTTACAAATGATGCTGTGCGCCGGCGCACCCAGCAGAGACCTGTAATCTCCGTAATACAAGAGAGACGATGGTCCTGGCTGGGACATGTTTTGAGAATGCCCAATGATAGTTGGCCAAAAAGAGCACTGTTCTTCCGTCCGCAGGGGTTCCGTAGGCCCGGGCGTCCCTCTTTCACAATACACCGTTTCTATGACAACGATATCAGAGCGCAAGGAATGTCGTGGGAAGAGGTGACGCAATTGGCTCAGAGACGCTCTGAATGGAGGAGGCTGGTTTCTGCCCTGTGCTTCCGAGAGGAGCGTTGAGGGCGATGATGATGATGATGATAATAATTATATTATATAGATTAATATCATCATGATATAAGCGATCAAACAACATCCTACAACAACAATATTTATTACTGGAGAAACTACTAAAATCATAAAAGTTTAATGAATATTTTAAGTTGGAGATGTTTACATTTCAATGGAAATAATACGTTTTAACATGTGTTAGGTATATTAGTAATTGTGTCGGTGCACACGTAGTAGAATTCCATAATTAGGTAAATTGTAACAAAAGTTTCTATGTAGGTACCTACTACAAATTATTGATCACGAGAGAAACGTTTTTCGACTTATCAGATCATTATCAATAATAATTTATCTGGATGAACAGAAGGGCTAAAGATGGGTGACAATTTACTGCACAGCATTGAGAGGTTTGGAAATCCATTGTTTTGGTGGCAAGGGAAATCAGAGTTTTTCTAAACGGAAAGTGAGTAAGGTAGAAAATATAGAACATCTTTTTATTATTAAAGATTAGTAGTTTGTTTGAGAGGGATTTTAGTTTTATTTGAATGCGCCAATGGATGAAGACGATCGAATATCATTGTGGATGCTGTTCCAGTAGCTGATACGGTGAAAGAAGTTGAGTAATCTGTCAAAGGATGCGCTATGAGTAGGGACCTGAATTTTTCGCATTTGCGATAAATCCTCCTTTATTCGCGAAATTTGCATTTTTTCGCGAATAACGCGCATTTCCACATTTTAGCAAAATAAAAACGAAATATGTTTAAAACAATAAAATAATTTATCGAATTGATGACAAAATTAAAAACATCTATATCTAAAAAGTGGCCAAGTGGTTATTATTTACTGGATAGCCATAAATTTATGAAAGAATGTCTATGGTGGCGCGAATTGGCGTGAATTGACGCACTGTAAATAAAAAGAGGTGATTGAAATTCAATTGGCTGCGGGTGAAATTGACTTAGCCAAGGCATCGAATATTGTAAAGCTTCAATAAAGCAGTATGCGGACCACATCCTTTGGGTGTGTCCGGTGATGACGGATGCTAGGGATCTGATGTTCGAGGAAATGAGTGAAGGGACTCCCAGACCTATTTGGTTTGGTGAGGTTCTGTTGTGTTCTCAGAATTTTAGAGCCTTCAGAAAGTTTGTAGATACCTGGGTATCTAGGTGGGACCTCCTGCGTTTGCCGGGTTTACCTCCGGCAGACGCGGGTGAATCTGCAGGTTGATTTGATTTGGAGTGCGGTTTTTCGTGTGGCGAACTCGTTTTTCGTTCTTGTGCGTCCTGTCTCCCTTGGTGGAGAGTAGCATTGGTTGGGATGTCCCCTTCGGGAGGGAGAATAGTTTTCACATTACTCTGGTACCGGTGACCCCTGCGCTCTCTATCTTGGATCCTTAAAAGTTTCTGGACATCATATTTCTGCTTTTTGTACCAAATTTTGATTATTGGGTATACTTATTGTTATTTTTTTTTCTATGTGTTTATTTCGGATCCTTGTATTATTTTAATAAAAATATAAATATTGGTGTTTCTCTACCTTAAGGGGATATTGAAAGTTTTACAGTAGTTTAAAAGATTCCCACGAGGCGGATTTGGCCGGCCGGCCATTCAGGCTGCCCATATGGCTCGCCCGTGAGGACAAATTTTTTGTTTGCAAGTGCGGATAAATAGGAGTCTTTGACTCCTGAGATATCCGGGTGTGTGGAGGGTCCTTTCAATATGTAAAGCTTCAAGAAAAAGAATTTGCTGAGGGAGTTAGCAGAGCAATATGGATGCCTTGTGCTAATGTCGATTCAGATAGATTCTTGTCTTCTTATAACACAGTGTTGTCTGATCGCAAGACTAATTTAAAAGAAAAAAAAATAGCAACGATATCATTTTTTTATTTTGAACCGTAATAAAAGTATTTGTATATGACATATTTAAAAAAAGTTAAATAAAAAATTTAAATAATTGTAAAGACATTAAAAAAAATATTGTGTTTTAAATTGAACTAAAAAACTGGGATTACTGAAACTGTTGTTTTATTTTAAATAACTAGATTTATTTTAAGAAAATGGTACCGAAATCTGTAAAAGAATAACACCAATCTTTGAAAAATAACACCGCCTTTCCATCAAAATAACATCGAAAAATTCAGGTCCCTAGCTATGAGGTGAGATTTTTAGGAGCAGCTGATTATCGGATAGGTATATGTAGGTAAGAAGGAAACATTAGACTTGGCTTTAATTCCGTTTAAATCAGTATTCCTTGATTATTTTCTAAATGTTGGACATATGTACAAATAAGTATTATATTCCACAAAAAGCTAATCAAAATGACCCACGAAATGTAGAGGTCATACATAGTATTTTATTAATAAATTAATATCTGCGAACTTTGTATAACTGCGTCATCAATTAAAATTAAAATTTAATTTAGTCAATTAAAAATACTGGATGTTAGATTTTTTGCTCATTTTTCCTTATGTTTGAAATAAAAAAATAATAATAGTGACATTAACAATAACTTCAAAACGGGACATAACACACGATTGGTCGTCTAATAGTTTTATTTTAAGAAATCACTTATCGGGGACAAATTAAGTTAATAAAAAACATAATGTTATGAATATAAATTTATATTTTAGGAGGCACACTATACAGTAAATATGTAGGTAATCATTTACGTCAACAAATTTGAAAAAAATCATCATATTTTCATTACACACCATTGCCATCTCGATGCCATTATTATTGTTTGAAAAAGACAGTGCAGTGGATACCTGCAGAATAACATCATGACAAGATCTACATACGATCTTAATTTTATCATGCCCTTAACTTACGATGATACAGTCAAAAATATGTGCATGTCAATCTTGCGGTAGCTGAAGAAGTCGTTTACAACATTTGTACATGAGTATTATGCTTATTTATTTATTTATTTTTTTCATTTATACAACAGTATTTAAAATAAAAGTCACAAAAACCTACCTAACTGGGCATGAGCCCGTACGAAGGTAGACTGACATAACCCCAAGAATGCATCAGACATTGGTGTATACATTAATATTGTTGTCGTATCTATCAATTTGAATGACTCGTATCAAAATGACGGCACTACTAATATAAAAATATTAGTCGAAACGAATGACTCACCTGAACATACCTGAAATGAAAAAAAAATTAATTCAAATAGGTTTAAATAAAACGCGAAATATTTATATATACCTACATTACTTACATACACTGATTACAAACAGTTTTATGCAAAAACACATTCATATAAAATATAATTTTAAATGAGGGCTACTTCTTCGATTTTTTTCAACTAACCCTTAGTTTTGTAAATGTGTTTTTAGTTTAAGCCTCTAAAAATATGACTGCGTGCTCCCAACCATAATAATATGTAGGAGTTATTAATTTTATCAACGTTCAATTTGTTTAACTGTTCTTTTTTTGAAACTGGATTCGAGACATTATTAATTAGATATCGTTGACAAAATTACAAAAATGAGGACCCATAAAAAAACTACGCAATACTTTAATTTAAATAATTAACACAATCATTTAATTAGTTTCTTATGATTTGTGATTCATTCATTTTTATTGAGGTAAACAATATTACAGATATTCAATTAAGGCGTACGATTTTATAATGACTTATATCATTTTTGTCATAACAATATTTAGCATGTGATAAATTACGTTTTACATCATCTTTTGTAATGTATACTTATAAACATCATTATCTACATATAGACTTTAGTATATAACATCAAAGTGTATCCCACATGTGGGATAGCCAGTAGACTGATTGAAAGTTATAAACATGCATTTGTTATATAAAAATTAAGACATCCTGTTTTGGTGGTATACCGTATCGCTGAATATAAGTGATGTTTTCCGAATACTTGTCTTCGGAGCAATCGAGAATAGTGGGAGTCCTATTGGTTGCCAGGAACTCCACAAATAAATATATTTCGATGTGATATTATTACGTTGATAGTCCTGAATTCATTTATAGTACAAATAACTAAAAAGAAATTGATATTTGGTGCTTTGCAGTAAATGAATAATTAACAGAAAATAATTATCATTCAAAGCTTATTCATAGTATTTGTACACAAGTTGTAAAAATTCACTATTATATGAATTGAAACAAGCGTTTCGTACAACTATCTAATCTCTCAACTTCTTAGGTCATTATCAATAACTGATAATGCAGTTGAAAGACGTCTTGTGTTGTTTAATCAATAGTAAAACGAAATGATTGTTTTAATTTATTCTTAACATTGAGAATGATAAATAGAAGGAATATTTATCTTTACAGCATATTCATTGATCGTTTCTTTTGAATGAAATATTCAGTGGGTAATAGGTGGACTAGGTCACATGAAATGTAACGTAATAATACATAAAACGTAATAGATTTATAATTATAACATAATATGTTTATGTAAGTTCACTAACTTGTAGGTATATATTATATGAATTAATTCAGAACTTGTTTTATTATAATTTTATTAATGCTTTTGATAAAAGCCGTTGTGGAATTAAAAATAATTACTACGTTTTTTGCAGCATGTTGTAAATAATATTTTGGTCTCACAATCAAAAGTTGATATATGAAAAGCTTCGGGAAATAAATTTTGAATCTAAAATTTATATTTTCATACATGTTGTTAATCTCAGTATGTTTATTTTACAATATATATCTGTGGATGCACTAGAAAAGAATAGCTCTCACTACCAAAATTTTCAAAGGCAGATATTTGGATACATGTACAACCAATCTTCCCAAATGTATTTTTTTTATTTACATCGAAGTGTACCAACGGGCATATATGTAATATAATCAATTAAATGTCCTCTTTATAGGCACACTTATATGACACCATTGAGTAGTAAGCCTACCAAATTGGTATTGGCAAATGTTTTTTAAATGTAATTAGTTTACTAGCAACTTCACTAACTGCAGTATGATTGATAAATATAATTATAGGGAGATATTGTTATATTACAGTATATTCTACAAGTAAGGTATCGGGTAGACTAATGGCAGTAAAACATACCTTCAACAATAATAAGGGTTTATCTACGTTCCAAATTACAATCATCAAATTGACTCAACACACCGATTCATTAAAACATGTGGAACAGTTTTAATGACTCGCGAAGTAGCAATTTGCAAAAAGAACAGGTTAAATATGTAATAGTTTTCCTCAATTTATGTAAAAACTTATCAAACAAATAAATCTTCACTTTTTCACCACGTTCTATGCAAATTAAATGTTCAAAGAGGAATATTAAAATGTGCAACGCATTTTTGTTTGAAAGGATTGCGATGGTAGCTTAGCAAACTATTATAGCCTCCTGATTTCCTGTAACCTGAATTATGTCATAATTTTTCCTCCTTCTGCGACGCTGAAGACCAGCTGTTCTTCCATCTTTTAGATAGGTAGCCTTCGTGGTGTTCGTCAACTTAATGGTGTCTCGTTCGCTGCGATGTAGATTATTATTCTATCATTGTTTATGCGATCCGGCTGTTTACTAACAAATAGTGTAGATTTACTATTTATTGACTTGTTGATTCATAGCCACAATTACGGCGTAACATGTATGTACCTACTATCTTCAATAATTTTTATTGTTCATCTTACAGACGTACACAATATATTATTTTGTGTTACGTAGTTCAAAATATAAACAAAAATATAATTAAATCGTCTACTTGAGTTCTGGGTCATGCTTTAATTACATAACTCTTAGTTTATTCATGAACTTGAATTTATTAACTGGATCAAATTATGGCCATCTAAAATCTTATAGCAAAAACATACAATACTTACGTATAACATGTTAATTATCAATAGTTAGGTACACATTATAACATACATCTAGAATTATTACGAGTAGGCTTAACTTTATAATTCTTACCAAGTTAGTTACGTACATAATCCAGCGTCATTGATATTGATCTGCGCTTTTCAATGTCTACACAGGACCGATACCAATCAAACTTTTTTTAAATATTAATCTAGACTTTTATAATAAAGTTAACTCCTAAATAATATTCACAATGCCAGAAATAGGCTTTCGTTGTAATATATTGTAACAGGTAATTATTATATGAAATAAATATTAGTTATTTCGACATTTTTTTCTATGTTCTTCGTTCCTCCTCATTCAATTTAAGCACCCAATTTTGTGTGAATCTGACTGAGATTATATCTCATATTAAAAAACAAAAGAGAAAAAATCCTGGTGTTGGGAGAAGACAATTATCATGACTGCATGATACCTATCATATCTGGAACACGGTTACCTACAATGTAGTTTATTTTCCAGAAATAAGTTTGTTTTTCCCTGTAATCCACTTTGATTTATATAAAGGGCGAAAAAATAATGATTAATTAATAGTCAGTAGAATATAAAAGTGACGTAAGAAAAATAAACCGGATCAAGGTACCACAGAGTGCCACAGACTATCAAATTACCCAACAAAATCACCATAATAGGTATAATGCTCTTTCTCGAACAAAAAAATATAGGTATGTAGGTATATATTTAGGAAATTAAGTGTAAACAAATCAGATATAACTCGAAATAAATAAAATAAAAAATACGTAAACAAATAAATATTCAAATGAATTAGCTAATTAAATAATTAATAAAACAGTTAGACAAATAAAAATAAACATAGAATAGGTACCTGCTCCTTATTTCGAGTCGATAATAATAACAAGCAAATAATTAAATTAAATAACACGAAGTTATATCATGGTCACAGGTTTGAATCTCAAATAATTGAAGTAAAAAAAAACGAAATAGGTAGTGAATTTGGTGAAATCCGCCTTTTATCATTTTTTTAATATTTCATGTGAGGTTTTAAAATGAGGTAGATATATGGCGCTTCAAAAGCTACCGGGATCTTAGAACCCTAAAATGAATTACTCGCAAGATTTAGAAAGTCTAAAATAATCTGTAGTTCTCATTGAAAAGTGCAATGAAGTTTTTATCTTCTTCATTATGTCTTATCGGGACATCCCCTTGATGTTGACTATCACTTCTGTAAATATGTCCCTATCTTGGGCAATGTGAAACAGCTCCTCGCCTTACATGCGCCTTTTTATAATACATCTTCAACCCTCTTTCTTGTCCTTAATGATCCGGTGTAGTGATTGTTGTTTTTGTGTCTGGATTAATTACGTTAGCCTTTAATTTAATAAATTTAAATTACTCAAATAGATTAAGCGAGTAAAAAATATTCATAAAATACGTAATATTTTTTTATCATAGGAAAAAAATATCTTAATTTTTTTTTTTTTTTTTAAAAAGATATATCTGGGTTTTGTTATAAACCCAAATACAACCTTATACACCTTTCACAGTAAGCTAAAAGCTTGTGTCGTGAAAGGGGAGTTTACCGGCACCTGGGATCGAACCCCGGACCCATTGTTCACAAGGCCGAGACTCTACCTCCAGGCTACCGACGAACTCGAAATTGAAACACTTACATTTGAAAAATTTGAATAGAAAACTTAAATGCGTCTTCACGGTGATTGAGAGCAATTTATTTCAATTTTAATTAATAAACAGTTTGACATCTTCCGCGTTCCGTCCTAAGCCACGCGTCTAGTATCAGCCCTGTTTATTTATTATTTACAATGTAGGTATAATATAATATAATGATACATATTATTATAATCTTCGTTTCGCACAGCTTTTACTTAAATAGCAACGCCATGTGGAGGACGAATTTATTATATTACAAGACTTCATAAGAGTGTTAACGCAGTTTAAATAAAAATTTAAAAAATATTCCACTAAATATTTTAGGCGTTACATAGCTCAGAATACAAATTTTGTTAATTATTTTAATTATCTGAAATTTCAAAATGAGATTCTTCGAATTATTTATGGTGTTTGCATTTTGCTTTGTGTTATCAAATGGATCTTTGCGTAAGTATTATTATTTGTTAATTTTTATTTTATATTCATCATCATCATCATCGCCCTCAACGCTCCTCTCGGGAGCACAGGGCAGAAACCAGCCTCCTCCATTCAGAGCGTCTCTGTGCCAATTGCGTCACCTCTTTCCACGACATTCCTATTTTATATTACATTATATCATATTATTTTATATTACAGGACACAAAAATAAATAAAATATAAACAAAAAATAAACCTTTTATTGTAGAATACAAAATTGGCGCACTTATTGTCCAAGGCCAATGATTTGGAGTTTACCGGAAAATTTGACATAAAGACTGAAACAATTTTGGAAATTAAAAACGACAATTAATGAAATTTATTAATAATGAATATATTTATTAAAAAATACGTATGGAGAACGAATATTATAGCAATTTCTATGTTTTGTTCTCTCTCTCTCCCCCTTGACTTGAAATTTTGAAAAAACCTATAAGGCTCTGTAAACAGGTATTCTATTATAGAATATACGTCATATTATAACTGATTCTTAACATTTAAAATGTTAACAAAAATAAATAACCTAGTGGTTTGTTAGAGAGCACCAGAGCACGGCCATCAGAGCCTGGTTTCTGCCCTGCCCACGGAGGAGGCTGGTTTCTGCCCTGTGCTCCTGAGAGGAGCGTTGAGGGCGATGATGATGATGAGTGGTTTGTTACAATGTACACATATTGATATTTGTTTATCAAATGATATTATACCTGTTGATTTATGAATACTCTCGCAATATAGTTTTTTCATATCTGAAAATAATTATTATTCACAAAAATCTCCTGATGAACCTGCATTTGTAAATTGTGGATAAATTATTATGTATGCATATTTATCAACATCAACATCACGACATCTACTTTAATTGAGATTACTAGCAAGATAATTGCATCGAGCCAACCAAATACAACACTTTCATAAAAATATTAGTTACAATATCAAGCAAAAAAACCCACATCTAAGCCATTTCTTTTATATGATACGTTGATGCACTGTCGAGATGATTTTTTTGCGAGGTAGGTATTTTTTTAAACTCATAAGTAATTTATTTATTTATTTATTTATTCATGTAATAAACGGCTTTCGCCTTTTACAATGTTAAATCATTCTATAACAATTTTTATACACCTTCAAAACTTACTCTAATTTCACATTAAATAATTTATTCCACTGAATTTCATCGAAACCGAATCCAATGATATTGAGTAAGTTTATTATCTACGTCTCAGTATTGTATAATCGTTCTCGACAGCATATACTTTTTTACCCCCCGGATAGCAGAACAAACACAATACTAAACTCTCCTGTCGGCAAGGCTGTAAAATTATTCAATGGTTAGAATGCTCATGTTGATATTTTCAAGATAACATACAATGACATCATCGCCAGGATAAAGTCTCTTCATTGATTCTGTTGTTTCCTTTTAATGATATCTCTTGTGTGTGTGTGTGTTTTTTTTCTCTGTATCCCCGTTTTTTTTATTGTTTTTTTTTTCATTTTTCCTATTGAGATCGCCTTGGCCAAAAGATGTTATGGTCTCAGTGCAGGGTGAAATTTTTGGGATAATAGTAAAAATAATAATACAAAACCTGTAAATTAAACTACATGAACAAATGAACTACTCCACAATATTGGAATAGCTTTTCAGCATTAGGAATCGAGTCTCTTACCCTCAATTTACAATAGGTCCAAAGCATTGTTTTCAGATATTATTATGTAAGGATAGATCTATATGGCGTTTCATTTTCTCCGCCCACCACATCTGAAACACGGTATGAGGGTATAGATACATATATATTATTATTAAATAATCCTTTATTCCTTGTAGCAGTTTGATAATACTCTCACTGATCGATTCTCAACAAATCCTGTTTCAAGTTCGACTTGTTGGCATTGGAAAGGTCAATGTATGTATGAGTATTGTTAAACAGATAAGTCCCCCAAGGTGAAATGACACCTGAAGTCTACACGCTATATCTCGCAATAAAATAAAATAACCACAGAGTAAGGAATAGGTAATTGAGTAAATAGATTAACCACTACATAGGTTATTTCTTTTTATTGCAAACCTAGGTGCAGTGTAATTAAATTCGTAGGTAACATAATATTTTTTTAGCTATTATCTTTCCGTGAAATTCCCAGCAAAATAATTTTGTCATCCATCAAACAGAAAACAGTGGGATATCTATTCTCTGCCGAGAGCTCCACGGAATAATATTACCCACCTATTTGTTTTTGTTTTTCAAAACAGGTGTTACCTAGACAGAGTAATTTCTTCACTGCATTTAACACAATACCAGTTTGATACAAATACAATTTAATTCATTTCATTTCGATAAACTGGGTATAACTTACATTGCATTTATATATCCCTACATATAAATTTCAATATCGATTGTAATAAACTTTCCATCTACGAGTCAGACTAATTCAGAGATTAATTTATTTTAACACATAACACGTGTTTTTATACATCACAATATTGATGACAATTATAAGACATTTCGACCACTCGTCCACAAGTCCTTCATTATGTTCAACTAATTCTCGCATGCATATTTGAATTCGTTTCTATGCATAAATATCCTTTATATATATGGACAATTTGTAAAGCGCCGTTTACTCATAATATGACCTCAAGGGCGCTGTATATCGTATCCATCACCCGAAACTCCCAGCAAAAAGGTGTGTATAAAAGCATTTTCTACATGCGAGTACCTACTTACATTTTGGAGCAAATTCTTAATAATAAAACTGTTAAACTTTGTACTAAACCACATGTTTTATAGCTCCAAGTACATTAGTCCATGTGGTCACTTGTTATGCGGCTTTAATCATACATTATACCTACTACTTATTTCTAATATTGGTAGCGGTCCTTACGGCGGTTGTACAGGGGCAAACGCCTGGGGGTCCGCGCTTGAAAATGAAAATATTGGATTTTGAAAACTTTAACAAACCTCCCAAAAAAAGTTTATTTAAATATGAGGAGTGTTATAACTAGAAACACTATTTTATCTACATTTGATTTGTATTATAACGTTTTCGTTTACAATATAACCATCCTCAGTAACAGTAAATTGTAAATTATAAATATAAACATTAATAATGAATAAGTTACTCTTAAAAACATAGAATCTTTAAATATGATTTGTTTCAGTTTTAAAATTACCCCCATTTTTGTACTTTTTAATATTATTTATAGGATCCATTCGTTTTCCGAATCACGTTCCCACGTATGAGTCTGTATCTACCATAGCCAGGGGCCCCACACAAGACAATAATCTTTAAATTTCATACAACTAAAGATTTATAAATTAAAGGAAATTATTCATTCATTCATACCATCACGCTATTTCTCACAAGGAGAGAAGCCAGCAGACTAACTGCGTGTAAAAAACATTATGTTGTCCTGTACATTAAAATAATATAACATAACATAACATGCATAGACAATTCACACAGATCGAGCTAGTCCCAAACTAAGATATGAATCTTGTATTATGGGTACTAACACGACGATACACATACAATGCACTGAACACATATAGGTACATGTAACAAATACTATACTATACCCTCACGCCGTGTCCCAGGTGGGGTAGGCAGAGAGAACGGAACGCCATGTCGATCTATCCTTACATACTTCTTTCGCTTCCTCTACATACATGCACGCCGATTCCTCTTACTTAACACGCGACCGTCCTTGATAATTTAATCCACGTGGTCATGCCACGTAGTTCTTGGACATCAGCGCTTTCACGCACCTTCTCTTTCAGATAAATACCCCTCATCGTCAATCTTTCACCATCCATTCGCTCCACATGACCAACCAAGATATAAATACTTATAACAAAATACTCTGCAAAAAATTCATTGTCCTTGAATTAAATCTCCATGACGGAATAAACTTTAAATTTTGATTTATCGAGCTGGTAGGTATAAAAAAATTAAACACTTTTATTTCCTCCATATCTTACGTTTCATATAATTATTACATGCCTTTCAAATAAACTGTCTAGGCACTAATTTAATTTACGATAATTTGATTGTTGGCAGGTGATTTTCTTAGGCAATTATATGCAATTTTGATTGCTTTATTTAGTTTCTGCAATAACATGGCAATTAAGGAAGTAAATCATTTTCTGAAATGTTTTAATAGATTTATATTCAAATTTATGGTGTCAATGGTCCTTTTTACTGCACATAAGCTCATTTAATTTAAGTTGCATTTATAATGTGCCGTGGAGATTCCGAAGGTCTCCCACTTCTTTTTCATTTATTATTCATTCACTTAATTTCCAATGTGCGACTTAATTTGAGAGAAGAGTTAATTAAATGAATATTTCTATAATTATTTTCCATGATCTTACAGCAAAGATAAGCAGATAATTAATACAATCTTCATCTCTTCTGCTCTGCTTTGTCGAGTTCCCGACAAAGAATTGGTCTTCTACTTTTTTTTGTAAATTTTCAAGTTCCCTGTTAAATTTGTGTATTCTTAAAATATCGTTAGAAATAAATTTGACAATTCAATTCAGCAATGAGGTTAACCATATATCCTGAATATTTTTTTTTTATTTTTGGCACAGTGTGTACAACAAACTTATTTATAACAAGCAATTTATTCGCTGGCTACTCTATTTGTGGGAAAAAAACTATGATGGTATGCAACAGTATAAAATAAAGCAATTAAGAAAGAAAATGCTAGAAAGTAGAAAGAGATAGTGACTGATTAATTTTAATTAGGAGATTTTCTTTTTTGAATATATGTTAAGATTTTAACAAGTCATAAATTATTCTTTGAATATATAATTTCTTGAATATGTGTCAAGATTTCAACAAGACGGTTATGCTTTTTTGAAGACAAGTATAATTGAAGATTTTCATGCCCCTAATACCAGCTCTATGTAAGATGCTGTCTGGGGACAAAAATTTGTAATTTTTAGTATTTCAAATGTCATTTTAAGGATTTGTATTTGATTTGTTGTCTTGTACTTTGTCGATGAATAAATTTATTGATTTTGTTTTCACTTAATGAGTAAAACTCCATTTTTAAATTAAAAAAAATTATAAGTAAAAAATACTTTAGAGTTTTAAATTTCTTTATTTGTCAGTTACACGTGTTTCGGGTTGCAAGCCCATATTCATACTAATTTGTTAGTTGGTATTACAATGATTAAGTGTACAGGTATAAGATGTATGTATGTGGATACAAAAAACAAACGATAGATAGACTACACGAAAAACACAAACACAAGAAAATATTAAACCTCGTATATCCTATAACATGCACAAATGAAAACAATTACTTCACCTCGATAACCTTTTACGAATCAGTGTCGACAAAAATATCAAAAGAAATGTATTTTTTACTTATAAATTTTTTTAATAAATTTATTATTAGTATAAAAAAACGATATGACATATTTTCCAAACATCTCTTTTACAATAAATTAATATTCCTTTTAGGATATTCTTTTTATTATTTATTTACTTAATAATTATATTTTTTTTCTAATATTGCAATTCAATGAAGAAAATTCACTATGCACCTTTGGTTTTGATGTTAACTACCGATAAATATACCTTTTGATTTGTATTAATTTCATTATCTTGTTAATGTGGACATTTGAAAAAAAGTATTTAAATACGTCGTCATTTTTTTATTGACAGAAAAATAAATTACCAGCGTCATTATACATACATACCTACATAGTACGTACTGTAATAATATTATGCAATTGTTGTTGGATCTATGCAAACAATAATTGTTGTGCATGTTCACCCGACGTAGTTTCTTTTAATGTCTAATATCGCGAGTTCAAATAATAAATGTGGTTGTATTTGGCAAAAGAGATGTTATATTTCAACATTGGCGTATGTGTCTCATCAGGACCATCCCATGAAATGGACGACACGTCACGTTAAAGACATGTCGAGAGTATCATATATTATGAAAGACTGCTATGATCTGAATTTCATCCGAAACGCATGCAGAATGCAAAAGCTAATTCTATGATCAAAAGTTCATAATGTGTTGTTTCGTAGGAGTTAATACAAGATAAAAAATTACTCCATTTTACTGCGTACTGTCGGGCAGAGACTTAGCTCTTTTCTTTACATATTTAATTAGAAATCTGAATAGGGGAGCCATTATTTACATTATGTGACATCGTTCTTCGAAACGTTGCTAATACTCTCAGTTTACCTTTACGATAAAATAATTTACTCCACTTTACTGCGTACATTTTTGATAATTTAAATCAATCCAATATGATTTAGATTTACTTAACTATACATACATAACTAGTAGCTTGATATTTTATTTTATTTATAAAAATAAAACTGACGATACTTCTCTACGAACTTCTATTTTGCTCATAAACATTCCATTGGATTTAATCATTGTCATAAAAAACAATTATCGTAGCTTAAGTAGTCAACAAAACTATTATTATGTAAAGATAATAAGGGTTTTTTGCACTATGAGATGTGTATAACCGAAATTAATGTCTGAAACGCGTTGGGTTTATCAAAGATTGGTGAAAATATCTCATTTATTTACGAATCAAATTAATAATTTATGTCTTTTTGCCTTTTTTGCTTCTTTTGTCATAAGCAAAGCAACGGCCATATTTTTTTCAAAATGCCGTGCTCTTGAAATTTGTAGGGAAACTAAAGTAGAAAAAGAACTTCAAAAATAAGCAACCATATTTTAAATTTCATAAAGATTTATTATTTCTTGCTGCATTGGTTGGTAATATATATCTACCTATGCCACCATGGCATCTCCCATAAGTAAGTTTAACAGAGGACTAATTACATCTCCATAATAAGCACGAATCTCCATAATAAGCGTTCCTATGACAACGATATCAGAGCGCAGGAAATGTCGTGGAAAGAGGTGACGCCACTGGCGCAGAAACGCTCTGAATGGAGGAGGCTGGTTTTTGCCCTGTGCTCCCGAGAGGAGCGTTGAGGGCGATGATGATGATGAATAAGCATGAAGGTGATAACCCCTTCGTGCCATCATAAAATTAGACGTTTAGGATGCGGGGCACAACTCATCGCCGCATTGAAAATGTTAAATGTTCTTTGCTTGATGTTTTACAAACACATAATACTTATACCTACTTACAGAAAGAGATAGGAAATCTCTCTAATTCCGGGCATTCTACAGTTGATGACAACAAATTATAATACAAAGAATATAAAATTATTGTTTAGTCAGCACCTGTCATATAAACAAATTAACTTGCTAACAATGTGAGGTGGAAACAATATTACAAATTATTTACTATGAATAATATATTCAGTAATGTTGACAATGGGCATCAATTCTCACGTGTCTGAATTAATTTTAATTAAAAAATAACCTGCGCTTAATTGAAATAATATTATAATTTATTAACGGCGTAATTGAGATAAACGTCGTCGTTTAGAAGGAAGTAAATAATACTCTCAATCAATGTATCACATTTGCATATAATCAAGTAGGGGGTAGGAATTATTCTATAGGATTTATTAAGTTAAAACAAAATATGTTTCACGATAAAATATAATTTCATTAACGTGCATACTTTTCCACAATAATGAGGAACCCCATCGCAAGGTGTTCCTTCCGTAAATACAACATCGTACAACTCATACTTCTTTCTACTTTCCTAGCTGGATTGGGGGTCCATTGTGCCTAGCTACATCTTTCAGAGATTTCTCTTTTTTTTACTGCTCCCAAACTAAGTCTTTCAACATAATAAGAGATCAAGCCCAAGATATCGGGCCCACCGATCTTCTGTCCTCTGCCATAGACTCAACACCTTGCTGCCTTCAAATAAGTTATTATTATAAATTATGCAACTTTTTCTTTGAGGTTTCTTTCAAGATGAAATAAGGATTTGTAATTATATCAATGACGAATAAATTCCGCACAACATCGTAGAAACGTATTTTATCACACCATCATACAACATTTTCTTAAAAAAACATTTTCATATTTCTAAAATTTGTTGATAATCAGATGATAATACCTTGCTGCGTATAGTCCGTTTGTAAGCATACTTGAGTTTTGTATTGTGTGCCTATACAATTAACAAGAAAAGGTATGTACCTGACATAGTAAACATCTGCCATTAAAAAAACAAACGTAAACTATTAATACCTACATGTTCTTGCATTATTTATCGTGAAAATAAATTATTTATTCGCTCACTTTATTTTTATGTAATTGACAATAGAATTACTGATCATTATAATTATCATTCTAATTATTAATGGAAAATCTGGTATCCTAGTATAAATGTATTTATATTTTTACCTTACAAAGTATAAAAATTAAAACGTTGTGTCTATAAACTCTGATACGACATAAACATATCGATATCGACTTTCTAGTTTCATAACTGTATTATAGTTGAATAATTATATTATAAAAATTCCACCACAATATTTGGTGAACATCATTTTGTCATTACTTAGAATCAGTTTTTCAGGACTACAGTCATCACCGTTCAGTGGACATATTTGTAGATGGCCGTTGTTTTGAATTACATTAAATGTAAAATCCATAAACCCACTGAATGTTAAATGTTATTTACATAAGTATGAAAGCCAATTGTCCTTCATTTTACATTAAGTTTATTTTTGTAGAATTCTCTTGATTTGAAGCTTTCCCAAACCGTTTTGATTACAAAGATATTTATATAGAATATCGCGGAAGCAAATGACTCAAGTAACATGAAATCAATTTGGATGCACATTATTCGTTAGTATCCCGTATTCTCAAGATGAACTGTTTATGTTAAATGGAGGTGGTAAAAATGTTTCTGTAATTCAATAATACCTTTATAAGGATTAGGTATATTATAGAATAAATAAGTTGATATTAATTTTCAAATCAGTGGATGGGTTTTAGTATAAAAGGTAGTTTTGTAACCCCATTAAGGATGTGATTGCTGACAATTAAATGTATGATTATCGTCATAAGCTAATGGCTCATAAAAATTCTAGAGTGCTCGTGAGCATTTAAGTCATTGAAGTTAATCACATTTTATTTTATCAAAGGAAACATCGTGGTAATTTTTATTTGATAATGACAAATCGACATTAATTACTAATCCAAAACTAGTTTTATTAAAATGCATATTTGCAAAAACTTAGCACCTGTTGTCATTAAACTGTGGAGTATAATTTATGAGCACGAAAACGACTTAACGTCCTATACCCGAACAACATAAAGTGTTTAAGCGCTATAGCCTCCAAAAATATAGTGAATCTTAAATTCTTCCTTTCTTGGAAGAAAACTACTAGTAGTAAACTCTTCAGATCTCATTTTTTATATAATTTTAATTTTATTTTAACAAAAACAAATTCAATTTGTTTCGTTCTCATATACCACCAATTTTCTAACAGGAATTGAGGAAAAGTTATTGAAAATATGAAATCTGTTCATTGACTCGGCAATTATAATTTTATATTGTTTTATAAGAAGATTTATAATCGTGTGTATTTTAATAATGAATTATAGTTTTATCAAATTTTTCCAGTTTCACGTTTTGTGTGTGCGTGTATTTTTTTTTGTTTCATTTATATTATTACCGCTTTTCCTGCTCTCAGCAAGAATGATATCGAAGAAGTCTAGTCAAAATATTCCACACGTAGAAATTAAATCGGATAAATGAAAGTCCTTTGACTTCTGAACTATCCAGGTGGTAAGTAAGTCTTCTTCAATGTATTGCTCCCCAACAATATTTCCAACGAATATTTGCAACAAACCTTTGATAAGTAGTGTTTTTTATATATAGATATTGGTATGCAAATGAGTTTTTTTATATAATACAGTTACCCACATATTTAATATTTTTTTTAAAGTTAAATATTAATGTATTTTTAAATATGATATTAAAAAACTTAATGATTATGAATGCTAATAAAACACTTAGGTACACTTGATGAATAATCGCACAGCTAACAGTAACAATAATAAAGTGTTTTTGCATACGAGTTTGTTGACACATATTATTAAATTCTTAATCATGTGTTTCAAAACAATATGTACCTAATGGAGGTATAGAATAAACAATCAAAAAGAGAGATATTTGTACGTCGTATCAAAAAAACAAAAACTCTTAATCAATTTATTTAGAGGATTCGTCTGAAGAAGTATTTAGGAGTTATTTTTTTTCTCCCCAAATAGACACTGCATCCATTTGTGGATAACTCAACCACGAAAGAAGTTAAAACCTGTTCATAAGAAAACTAAAATGAAATAAATATTGTAAAACATGATAAAATAAAAAAAATGTTTTCCCTTCTTTATACTAAGCTTTGAAAACAAGTGTCTTAGAAGGATTTTGGATGTCAAATGGTATGAACATGTTGGCCAAAAAGATCACTGTTCTTCCGTCCGCAGGGGTTCCGTCGGCCCGGGCGTCCCTCTTTCACAATACACCGTTCCTATGACAACGATATCAGAGCGCAATGAATGTCGTGGAAAGAGGTGACGCAATTGGCACAGAGACGCTCTGAATGGAGGAGGCTGGTTTCTGCCCTGTGCTCCCGAGAGGAGCGTTGAGGGCGAGATGATGATGATGATTATTAATTATTTGTAGAGACGTCTTTCATCTTATAAGGACATTGTAAATCTCCTCTCAAAATAATATACAATATAGTAGAAAAAACATTTGTCTTTTTATTTCATTACGGAATTCTTATGCCTAAACTTTGACTTAGTGAATTTAATGTTATATAGTATATTCCTAATATTTCCATTTTCTATTCATTTCAGCGGATTATATTTCAACTTGTTCCCGTAGCGATCCAAAGCTGAATGAATGCGCTCTGAAATATGGTAAAATTGCTGCACCTAAGTTCGCAAAAGGAGATCCATCAAGAGGTCTAGACAAACTGGATCCCATGTTCATCAAAGAAGTAAAATCTTTGGGTACTACTACAGGACCTTCATTGAAAATTTTCCTCAAAGATTGTTACTTAACTGGAGTCTCTAAGCTTGATCTCAAAAAAGTCAAGTAAGTGTATTTTAAAAAATATACAATTAATAATGTAATATAATATATTCATTTATTTATAAGTGACAATCCACACGAATTGAGCAAGTCCCGAACTCAGGTATGAATCTTGTATTATGGGTAATGTATGTAGGTGCATATTATTTATTGTATAATGTAACATTTAATGTATAATATTCCTTTGAGCTTCAATAAAACTAATAGATCTAGATTATTTATGCACATTAGATTATTTTTGAAATGAACAGCTTTGTCAAAAACTAAAGCAGAGGTTCATTATAATGAAAGGGTCTGATACAAGATGCGATACATGATACAATTTTTTTTCCAAGTGAAATTGTTGAGTGTGTTACTTGTTTTTATTTTCCTTGTAAATTTAATGTATGCCTATCTACAATGTTTTTACATATATAATCTATTTGTTTAAAATATTATGAAGATGGACAAGTAATATTGATTTTTTCACAATTTATTATGTGCTCATCTCATTTTGTTATTATTCTAGCTTGGATCTGAAAAAGAAAAAGATAACAGTCAACCTGTTGGGTGATCTTCAATTGGAATCCAAATATGAAATAAGTGGGAGAATCCTTATTATTCCTTTGAATGGAAACGGTCGATCTCATATCAATTTACGTCAGTAAATATATTTAAAAAATTAATAATATAATTAAGAAACTAATCACAGTTAAATAACGTTATTTAACCTAATTATGACAATAATATAGATAACCTAAGATTTATAATTTAGAACATTTGATGATCTTCATAATAAACTGTCAGTATGGTTTAACTTGATTAACTATTAACTTTTATTTTTTTAACAGGTGACGTAAAAGTTCAATATTCATTTGATTACGACCTGGTAAAGAAGAAGGATGGCAAGGAATATGTCAAACTTTTGTCTGATGACATCAAATATGACATTGGAAAGGCCAATATTAAACTGGATAACCTCTTTAATGGAGACAAAGTATTAGGTGAGAGTAAAATTCAAACATTCTACACATCCAACAATTTTATTGAATATTTCATATCCACCAAATTTTAAGAATTACCATACATTGTATAGGTATTTATGGCTTTTATAGATAATTTACATTAACTTAGACTTAACTTTTTCGTTTCATTATTTTACCTATTTTCATATCAACAATAAAAAATATGCAACATTAGAATATTCATTTGAAAAAGACTACAAAGCAACGTCGTTGTTCGGTAGCCCCGTAGACTAAATTATTTATGACAGATATATTAATAATGAGTTACAATCCATTGGATTGGTCTGCAACGAGTTTGGTTTTTCTTCTCCACAGTTCATGTCCCTCTTCAGTTGGTCCATATATGCGTCTCTTGGTCGGCCTCTGCTATTTGTCCCCTCGGTCTTACCCTCCGCGATGGCGATGAGTAGTCCTGGGTGCCTAATATTGTGGCCAATCCAGTGTGCCTAATATTGTGCCAATCCAGGGTGCCTAATATTGTGGCCAATGACAGATGTTCTTAGTTAAAGAACACAGCGTGTTTGTTTGAATTGTCGCATGAATACGGAGGTAGTGAATAATATTTGGAATGTTCAGCTTATTTCGGGCTGTGTCTTCTCTGCTCATTCCAGTAGAAAAACAGAATGAATTAATAAACAAACACATAGAAGAGTTGGAAGAATAAGACTATAAAGATAATATTTTTAAAACGCTCTTAATCATTCTTTAAACAATAAATAGCGGATCGTCATGTTTTCATATATTCTTGTAATTGATTTACATTTACTGAATATTATTTTCGTTTTATTTTTAGGTGAAACAACAAACAGATTATTAAATGAAGCCTGGAGGGAGTTTGTTGGAGAGTTGGCTCCTCCTGTTGTCAAAGAACTGAAAGTACAAGTTACAAGACTCATCAAGAACCTCACCTCACTTGCTCCATTCGATGATATCATAAGGCCTTGAGGATGTTAAACATAATATAAATTAGTTTATAAGTAACATTATATAAGTAAGTTTATTGATAATAGTTTTATTATTTAAGGATATCGATAATATTTTCCTAGTATGTATATTTTGAATAAACGTGATAATATTTTAATAAAACATGACTCAATATTTTTAATTAAAAGTGTAATAAAGACATTGATATGGATATAATTTTGTTTGATCATTTTATCTCTCTGTTATTAAAACGTGTTTAACGAAATAATAATTAACCTTTATTAATTCAAATTTATGATCACTACTGTATCTGCCGTCGATATACATACTTACCAAATCATAATATGAACAGGTGTTTTTAGATAATTCCACATTAAAACTATTCAAGTTTTTAGTATCAGATTTATTTTTTGTATGTACCTATGTATGACAAGTTTCATTGAAGTATTACGCGGAGCAAATACACGGAGGAAACATAATCAAGCTCCGTGAAACTTAAAATAAGAGGTGAAAAATATACTACCCGTCATTTTTTTTATTATTTATTTATTCAACAAATACAATGATACAATAGATTAAAGGTATGACTGAGGGCCGTAGAGGGGTTGGAAGAAAGCAGCATTCCTGACTTGGAAATATTCGAGAGTTGACCGGAACGAGAGGTGTGGAGGAGCAATTTCGTACTTCTCAGGACAGACAAGGTTTCCCGCAGGGAATCGTCAATATCGGGGGACCCAAAAGACAAATTAAGAAGAATGTATAATGTGATGACCAATGCATGTACCTATAATATTTAAAATAGTCTATAAAGATTTTTGCTACAAATTCAATATAGTTAATACAATACTCGAGGCAATCAGCTAAGAAATTCAAAAAAAGGATGTGATTACTCCAAAAATTGGCTAGTCACCGAAGGGAATAGAAATGTTCACCACTTCACAATCGCGGTTACTAAACGCGGTTAAGGAAATTATACATACAAACGTAAATCAAATTTAATTTCATATAGAATCCTACAAAAAATCTACATTAACAAAATCAAAAAACTTTTATACTTCATACATTCCTACAAGTTCTGTCCTTGAGTCGAGGACTATCATTGTATCTAGCTAAAAAATTCTTTCAGAGACCCTTGTATAAGCTGCTTTCATGACATTTAGATGCTCCGAACAATTTTTTTCACTCAGAAGCGGTCGTAGTTTTTGCAGGACTCCGAGCAAATCAAATTATTGAGTGGGATCCCGTGCAAAGCTAGGTCGCTGGGACAATTATTGGAAAAAGGATTTTCAGAAAATATTCAAGTATTAAAATATAATCTACAAGGATTTTTTTATAAAAATAACACTTTTTGATAAAAAAAAATCATCATTTTTTGTTTATAATACATAGCGTGAGCCTTATACAGTTCAACACAAAGTATAACAGACAACAACAACAACAAAAATTATTTACTATACCTACTACTAAAAAAACAATCGCACAGTCATTTACATTGCAAAACCATAATTCAGAATCAGTATAAAAACAATGTAACCATTATTAATGAAAAATGTCTATAATAATAAATCAATTTAGTATGTAGTATGGAGAAGCAATATCTACCAGCTAATTAAATATGTAATTAACTCAATGAATTGCATCAAGCTATGCAAATTTAAACGATACTAAAAAAGCTAGTAAGGCAACAAAATAGACTACAAGGCTTCCAAATAATATTTTTATATAAAAGTATCACAGTCAACATTATACACACATCCCATCACGACATCTTCCACAAGTGGAGTAGCCAGCGTAGACAGCGGCCAGGGTCATAAACATATAAGTCATTCTCTTAATGTCAACAAAAGATAGATATCATTCAAGTTGGGTGGCATACCTCATCGATGAACTGAAAATGTTAAATATCTGTAAACGTGATGTTTTATGTTTACCTAACTTTAACATGACAGTCATAATTTAACTTACAAAAAAGAGTAAGAGTATTCTTCACTCCATAGGATACACAACATTATGACATTACAACATTGTAACACTCTATAATGTGATGCATCCAGGCGAGTATTTGGTATATACAGATCGCAATAATTCTTACACCATAAGAATCACTAGAATAAATACCGACGTACATTCTTACGTTTAATTAGTCTACAGTCTAGTAAAAACAAATATAAAGAAATAGCAAGATATAAATGGATGATGTTGAGAGACAATGTGTCAAACCAAAAAATATTTAGACTCATAATTAAAACTTAAAATTTATATCCTTATTTGCTTCAATCATTAAGCAGTTAAATTCAAAATTTAGGTTCAACTTTATAATATTTTTAATAACTTAATAATCTATTTAATAATTATTTTAATACCTACAACTCAATAATACTGCGAGTGTTAACTCAATATAAGCAAGATTATCTCAACCTGATTTGTGTGGCTTAACACGTTGTTACGAAACACCATTAATTTTTATCTATTTTTCCTCATACCTACATAACCAGTCCCATCGCTGCATTTACATCCTGCCATCATTATCCTTTAACCATTTAAATCGTGTAAATAATTAAATAGAGATAACAACAAGGATCAGGTTATTAACATCCAGGGACTAGAAGAACCTTGGCAGTTAGCTGTCCTTTGAATAGTTCAAGTCTTTCATCTCTTGAGCAGACGTCTCATGCATATTAAGAAATTATTCTTGAATATTATAACAATATGAAGATTTGTATTTATAATTAGACCCGTTTTACATTTAAGTCGTGTAGTAATTATAATTTGATCGATTCGTTTAGTTTTTCATTAAAAATGTCAAGGTGGACTGTGATATTGTTGGCTATTTTCTGCAACACGGACTCTGTACTATCCGCTGAAGGACTACGTAAGTGAACAATGATACATAATTTATCGTTAAAATTATTTGTACATCAATTCCTATTCTTCCCGTATGAGTAAAATTTACTCAATTAACTGTGCATTTCGTAAAAGAAAAAGAACCCAATTTATCATTAAAATAATTTTATAGCTAATCAATTAATCAAATTTGAGATTTATTTTTACTATACTATACCATCACAAGATAGGGAACTTACTGCGCAAGTAAGAAACATGCAGATTGTCTACTTATTCAAGAATTTTTGGTGTCTTCAAAATATATTTAATAATGACAATAGTAGTTTTTAAAGTAGGTGAAGTTATTCTTTATATTTTTCACGAAACTTGATTGTGTTCTTATAGATGTCTTCTTGGACATTTTTATTAATATATGAAATTGAAATGAGTTTTTTTATATTAAATAGATTTAATCTTTTTCAGCAAAGTACATCAAGGCATGTAACCGAAATGATCCAAATTTGAACGCATGCGCACTAAAACAGGCGCAGTTGGCATCAGCAATATTTGCAAAGGGAGATAAGAAACGTGGAAATCCAACTCTAGATCCTTTGTATGTGAACAAGATAGAGACGGGATCTTATGAAGGAAATCTAGTGAGAGGGATCAAGTTGAACTTCAGTGATGTGATGCTGATAGGATTATCTGAAATGGATGTTACAGATCTAAAGTCAGTATAATATTTTATTTTATTTTATTTGAATAAAATATACCACTGCCAGCTTGACAGTTGTGAAACCTAATTGCTGGACAGTGGACAACATTATAACAATCATAAACAAATATGAATCTAAGAATCTAAAATAACAACCATACGAATATAATCCATTAATAAAAAAATAACTTAAAATATTCTGTAAAAACACTACACAATATTTCAAACACCATTTAAAAAACTAATAAATAAAGTTAACTCAAAAAACATCAATAGATAAAAAAAAAAACAATCACCATGTTATTTTTCAGACCGAGCACAGGGCCACTACCCAATCAGAGCCACCCATACTACGTCACACTACTTGTATATATATTATTATGTATTAAATTTTACGTGAGATCTAGCTTTTTTAACTTGTGTATAGGAACATATTATCAGAAGAGGAACAGTAGGCTAATTACATGTAATCGATACGGGTGTAACTCAGATCATCTTTGCTGTACTATAAATAGTACATACATACCACCACGATATTTCACACAAGTGAGGTAGCCAGCGGGCTAACTGAATTGAAAAAACATGCAAGTTATCTCTTTCGTGCCAATCAAAGTTAAGATGAGTCATCCTCTCCTGTTAAGATAGGCGGCAAATCTCACCGATGAACTGTAGATCGCAAACATGATGTTTTACTATTATCTGTCTTTTACAGGATTCTCAAAAACTAACAAAAAGGTGTAGGATATCTATTTTAAATAAGGAACTTCACAGGAAAATAAATAATTTCTTTGTATTGTTCCGTCAAATACTCCTCCATCTGCTGAAAAATCTACACTCCTTTACTAAGACCAACAGCTGTAGGCTTTTCCATTCAATATTTTTTTCTTTATAAACAAGCATGTTGTGATTACAAGTTAAATCGTTAGATGTCTCTGCTGAATACAGTAGATATTAAAAGTATTTTATTCAAGAGAATATCAGATACTTACTACGTGTATTTACTATGAATTGCACGCTTCTAATATGAAGCAGATGATAATATATATTTTGGTTCAATAACACCTATTGTATGGTGGTTTATTCAATAATATTAAGGTTTTTAGAATTTTCTTTAGGTACCCAAAAGTAATAAAAAAATTGCTTTCGCATAATCTAATATTTTATTTTATAGAAATTTAACTGCCCAATGAATACGTTTAAAAGTAATTATGAATATTTTTTATTACTTATTTTTACTAATCAATCAAATACTCAATTATGTTCTGTGAAGTAACCTGCAATGAAATTGTTCTCCCACTCTTTAACGCTATTTTTCGAGCGAACGTCAAAAAATCAGGTTTTTGAAAAATAAAGAAATTTTACATCTTACATTCATCACCCATCCTGAATGTCTTAATTTTTTGTTTTGGCACGGAGAGGACTTTTTGGATGTTTATTACATACAGTTAGTCGGGTGAATGCCCCACTTGATGAATATACCGTAATGGAATAGTAATAGTATTCAATTATCTAATAACGTCAGAGAAATAAAACAAAACAGATCAATAAAGTTCTAATAAAATAAAAAATGTTTTTGTTAATTTAAAAAATATCTAATTTTTTCAGAATCGATTTAGAAAAACGCAAATTCACGATGCACTTGAAGGGAAACATTCGCATGGATTCAAAATATGAGCTTTTTGGTTTCTTATATTTTATTCCTTTCAGCGGAAGAGGATTTTCAAATATCAGTCTAAGTAAGTTCTTATTTTACTTCAATCATGATTTTACTTCAATCGAATGCTTTGCTTTAAACCAATTGAAAAATATTAACCCCATACAAACATTCTGTCATATTAATTTTAAAATGAAACACAATATGTAGTTATTCCACTATTGACTTTATTTATTTTTGCGAGCCGGCTTTCAAGAGCTTCCGCTCTCATCGTCAGGCAAAAGTAAAGTGAAGCTTAATCATTCAATGAAGCTTCACTTTACTTTTGCCTGACAATGAGAGCGGAAGCTCTTGAAAGCCGGCTCGCAAAAATAAATAAAGTCAATAGTGGAATAACTACATATTGTGTTTCATTTTAAAATTATTAATATGATTTTCTACCAAGAACCGTCGGTCGATAAATTAAACATTAACTGTCATATTATATCTAATAATCATTTCTTTAGATGATCCTGAGTTTAACCCTTAGCAGGAATCGCTATTTTAGGCAACGTAATTGGAATCGGGGGTCAAAAATGACCCCAACAAAGTTGTTAGGTATCATATTCATACCATCAATATATTTTTAATTTTTCGTTTAATTTATTATTCAACAACTTATTAACTAAACAATTAACAATTTTTATTACACATTTTACCATAAACTACCCATATAGTTTTTAGCAAAATCAAATTCTGTCTAGTTTTTTGTAATTATTTTGACAGTATCAACTACAGGAGCTTTTATTTATTAAATAAATAAAAATAATATAAAAACATTTACTTTTATCGCTTCCTTATATAAACATTTAACAAAAAACCAGGAACTTCTCTTGACATCAACTCAAACAAAAAAAAAATGACAACCTAAAACAAAACTCTAAACAAAAGTCTAACATTTGGTAGGTACATGTGATATTTTTGGCACTGTGTTTTTTATATATAAAAAGTAAGCACTTGCTACACTTTAGGGAACCTTTCAGGTCCTTTTTACGATGACATTAATAACACCTTTCTCTCTTACGGCTGTTTGTTTGAATGGCATTAGTAGCTACGTCTTCTTCTACTTGATGTTCTTATAAAAAAAAATATCATTCATGTTTTTAGGTCTAACAAAATTTTTTTTATGTTGTTTGGTACAGAAGGCATGACTAATTCGATGCCAATATTTTTTATATATTTAGTTCTCTTTAGGCGCTTTTCTGGCTTTCACGCCTTACAAAAAATGTGACGAAAATACAACCATTCCCGGACTCGGGGGTCATTTTTGACCCCACATGTGTACATACCTCCACTTCTAGAAATATTAGAGCGACGAAAGTTCGTCACCCGCTGCGCTCCATGACGTAATGAGATTACGTAAGCGCCCAGGATTGCAGGGCCTAAGACCTCAAAATTATTACTTAGAATTGTTTCGTTGGGGTCATTTTTGACCCCCGATTCCAGCTAAGGGTTAAGTAATTCAATTTTCAGGTAGTGATCTATTATCTATTAGTTCGTATTTTATTATGATTTTAAATTTTCATCATATTCTAGCTATCACAGACTGGTATCGGGAGCCAACTTGTCAGTCATAAAAATTATCTGAATGATATGTACCTACCTACCGACGGTACATGGTTAATGGTGATTTTTCGTATTTTTTCCAGGTGATATAAACTTGATCTATACATTTGACTATAATATATCCAAGGGGCCTGATGGAAGAAACTACGCAGTCTACAACGGTGATACTATCGATTATTCTAGAATAGCAAATGCATCATTCTTCCTAGAGAACGTCTTTTATGGCCTCATTTTCTCTGGTTTGTATCAACTTAAAATAAATAATAAAATGAATTAATTAATTTATATTTATTATATATTATAACATCACTACATGTTTTAAGTGGCAATATGATATCATCATCACATAATATGTGTGATCAACACAAAATTATGATAGGTATACTTAATTGCAATTTACAATTTAACATTATTTATCAAATTCGATGCCTCCATTTATCATGCAGCATCTAACAATATACTCACTTGGTGGTCCTGCTGATATTGTTTTGTGTTTTTGGTTTTTCTTCTCTTGTGCCATGTCAGATCCTCGCATGTTGACAATCAGTTGAGCGAATGCCTCCCTATATCCCACAAAGCCAAAAATCTCCTATTCTCTTTGAACGTTCATCCAGTTTCTAAACCACGATCCATGTCTTCTGCCAACAAGCCTTCCCATCTTTTACTATCCGTGTTTTTAAATCGTTGATACTAAACATTATTACTTTATTCAAAACAATTATAATTAATCTGCGATTTACATAGTTAAACAGTTATTAATTAATCGATTAAAATAACAATATCTGTAATGACATACTGAACCGTTCTTTACAAGCACGGTAAAAAATACATTATAAATATATGTACAACGACAATATTGCAATATTATACACAAAGAAAGTCCATGACCGCATGATTTTGGCCTTCGATATCAGCTGACGAAGTGTGTAACTGTTTTGTCGTTGATTATGTACTGCAGTTATTCACATGAATGTATGTATTAATAACTGATTTTATTCTGAACAAATATACATTTTGTATAACGTATTTCGCAAAACATGTTCGGTACAATAACCTAAAGGCCTGGCTTTTACATTTTCTTTTATCTTGAGCAATACGAAACGAACGTATTCTCCTCCCATCCCATACCTTTTTATATTCCTATTAATATACTTCATAATTGTTTTGTGTGAATAGTTACATTTATCAGCTCATTTTATAATTAGTTAGCGTGACAAGAAAATGACAAAAGATTAGCGCTAAATGTCACATAATTATGTGTCATAATAATACTGCAAGAGTGTCACGTGCAATTTTCATAATGACATTGTCTTACTTAGAACATCAATAAAAATATAATGTTGCCCTTTATATTGTTTCCTAAGAATGTAACGTATTGTTTTGTGAATGCATAAAGATTTTATTAAGAATTTACAGAAAAAAAATCATGAAAATGAGCTGACACCTCTAGATAATAAATAATGCAATAGTTTATCCAGCCGTTAGTAGACCTAACTAAACGTTCAAAAATAGTTTACAATTAAGAAAAAATAAGAATAAATTCTACATAATTATGTCGTAGAACATAATGAGTTACTAAAATGATTTAAAATTAATAACGCTACCTGTCGTAAGTGTCATATTTTTTGACCTGTATATTTATTGCATGCAGGTAGTCCGCTGTCTACCCTACTTTCAAGACATGCCGTGATAATATAGATAGAAAGCTTGGCATATAGCCAAGAACTTCTTTATTTTTCAAGATAAAATTGCAAAAATCTGCTTTGGTTGCATTTTTTGTGATTGAAAATCTTTAAAGTTTCAGAATTTCAATGATTATATTTTTCAGGTGATAGAGCAAACAAATATATAAATGAAAACTGGCAAGAGATCCTAAAAGAGCTGACACCACGAATAGTAACAGTTCTCATGGTTTCCATATCTGAAGCTACAAAAACACTTCTATCTCAGGTCCCATACGATCAACTATTTTTACCATAAATACTCGTAATTAATTAAAAATGTTATAAAATAATAAATAATTATTGAAAACTTATCTGTATTTTGTGTTAGCTTTAATTATGATTCTAGGTTTACGGAATTAAATTGACTTTTTTGATCTCCAACCCTTGCCTTTTCTGTTGTAATCTTTGGAACAAAACGACCATCTCCCGTTCATATTCACCTAGAATGTGTATGAAGCCAAACATGCACAATAAATGAGCCTATTTCTAACCTAGTCTATTTCAACGTTTTGATAGTATTGTACTCAATTTATTATTAAAAATAACTCATGATAATACGATAAAAAGGACAATTGACATAGAAGTAGGACGCAGAAGACCAGGTAGACCAGTGACCACCTGGATGTCCACAATGGTCAATGATCTGAGAGAGGCAGAGCTGCGTTCGTAGGATTCAAGGGGCCGGAGGACTAGGAGAACTGAGCCTAAATAAATGGGATAAAGGCGAGAGCAAAGTAGAAGAAGGATAAATCAATAAAGTCAAATGAGATATAATGTGTGTTCTACAGAGGTTACATTTGTATTTATTTACTAACTGTCTTTAAGTAATCATTAATATATTTTTTTAATTTATGAATATTTGGATATATTACAAAAATCAGATTTGGCTTTAAAAACCGCATCAATTGACATATGTTGCTTCAGACGAACTACAATCGCTGTGTTCTTTATGCGAACTTTAACGAACATCATTATCGTTTGAACTTTTCCATATGACTAAAAAATATTGTTTCTATGTAGGTATATTTGGTCGAATCTAATCAATTCATGAGAATCTAAACGTTTGCACTTATATGTTTTTTTTAGAATAATGAAGTAACTATGTTACTCAATAATGCGGCTCTAAGATTTATATCAAACGTTTGTCAGAGTAATGAATAGCACCTCGACGTTATTAAAAAAATAGAATACACAGAATTTGCCTAAACCGAAACACGTGCGCAATACTGTATAGGTATAATAATTATGTAGGTACTACATATTTTGATTGCTAAAACGAAGACTTGCATCAAATAAACAAAACATGAATGAATGCTTACAAATTCCAATAAAGTCGATTTGGTACTGCATAAAAAAGAGTCTAAGGTTTTATAAGTTACATACAATATGCAAAATAAAACACGTTTTATAGGCATTGTTGAAATACCATGAAAAACACATTGTGTTTATTTATAAAATTTTAGTTGTGAATGCATCCAAATAATTCATCATGGGAAATTAATAAAAATTCTCATAATCCAAGGTTATGAATGTCGAGGTTTTATATACTCAAAAACTCGCGTAGATATCATTATATTATATAATAATTAAATAAACTTATATATAAATATTTTTAAGGTGATATAAAAAACGTAACACACGAGACATGTTAATAGGAACCAGTTTCATAATATTCAAAATAAGTAATAATGTCTTGTAGGTACCGTGATTAATTATTCTTCAATAATTATTATTTGTTGATAAATATCGCAGTTCATACACAAGTCACGTGTTCAGTTTAAGCGTAATATTTTTTACATCCGTACTTATTCACAAAATAACTGCTATTCCAATTGTTACGGCTGGCTAAATGACACGTGACTCCCAACTCTATGTCCAGATAAAATTAATCGCGGCTGCCAATTGTTTTTTTGGTGCATTCTAACTGTAAAACAACAACTGCCATTTAAAATATTCATAAATATAGTACAACGAGTTACAATCCATTGGATTGATCTGGAACGAGTTTGCATTTTCTTCTCCATTTCTCCCTATTTTCAGCTAGTCTCTTTAGTTCGCCGTATGTGCCACAGTTCATGTCCATCTTCAGTTGGTCCATATAAGCATCGCTTGGTCGGCTTCTACCGTGTCTGCCTTCAGTCCTACCCTCCACGATGGTGATAGGTAGTTCAGGGTGCCTGATGTTGTGGCCAATTCAGTAAGCTTGTTGTTGGTCGATTCTTTTAAGTAGTTGCCTTTTTTCACCTACCCTGGTTAACACTTCTTCGTTTTCGACATGTTCCAACCAATGGATGTTCAGCATGCGTTCATACATTAATAAATAACATAGAATAAATTGTATATTTTATTTTAAATAAAGTAAATGGAACAAAGTGTGTTTTAAAAAAGGCTTTATTTTAATCGGGGATAAGCCTATTCTCATATTTATTAGTCATGTTTCAATAGGTAGTTGTTGTTTGCCTTGGCAGAAATTATAATTATCAATATAAAAGGTTCAGGTGTATTGACAATGCGATTATTTTTCAATGAACATGTATGAAGTACTTGATAACCTTCTATGTTTATTTATATTTACTAAAAACAAGCCCGTGTATTGATTTGTCAAGGATTGTTATATAATTCTACATATATAGGTACATTTACCTCTTTGTCCAAAAATCTGTAACCACACATATCCAACTCTCTAAAACTCATAATATTAATTAAAATAAAACACTCATTTGTAGTATATCCACGGTGACTTTTTATTGGACGCGAGCCGGCTTTCAAGAGCTTCCGCTCTCATCATCAGGCTGGCAAAAAGTGGCGAAAAGAAAAGCCGGCTCGCGTCCAATTAAAAGTCACCGTGGATATACTACAAATAAGTGTTTTATTTTAATTAATTCAACATGAATTTCCACCAAGTACCGTCGGTTGAAAATATCACCCATAATATTCTTTTTTTCGTCGACTTTAAATCACTGTGGACGTACTTATTATAAAAGTGTTGTATTTATAATTTTTATTTAATATGAATTTTCACCAAGTACCATCAACTTTGACTTTTATTTGTAAGTTTTCCTAGAGATTCAATTGATCAACAATTTAGGAGCTAGGCACTCAATAGAGGAGGGAATAAAATCGATACAGTACATCAGATCTAGAACAGAAGCTATTAGAAATAGGTACTAATCTTATAGAAGGCATTTGTCCAAAGATGAACCAAAAATGACCATAGAGGAAGAAAAGAAAGAACGCTAAATTAAGTTAAATATTAGTGGATGATCTCAGTAATAAAATGAATATTTCATATTAAAGATGTCTATGCCTTCATCCTATCTCCCATAAGTGACGTAACCACCGGACCAACTGCATATAAAAATTAGTTACAAATGAGGCATTTTGAAAAGATAAAAAATATACACCCGATATTAAGATAAAAAATATACACCCGATATTAAGATAATACACTGATTTTTTTTTCAAATAACGTAATCAGCTGTTACTTTAAGGTGATAGAACTGCAAGCATTTTATGCGATTCATACTGGTTTTGGTGCAGATACTTTATTTTAAAATGCAGTAATTTTATCATAAAGTATAACAATTCAAACTGTTATTCAATATAAAAGAAGCTATCGAATTCAATGTTAAAAACTCGTATTTAAGAATAATTTTAATTAAATTATGTACTTTTTTCAATAAAAACCCAATGGAAAGAAATCAAATGTGAATTTTATGGTGGCTTTACCAAAATTGTCATATTGAAAGAACCTTTGGTAATTCAAGTTACCACTGTATAAATAAAATACCTTCCTTTATTCCAAAAAATATTTTTAAAATCTCACAAAATTTCATTGCAGATAAAAAAATATTCCAAGTGTAATGTCAACTCGTAACACGTTACTCACAGAGATTATCAATATTCAACTTTTATATCTGGCTACAAATTATTCCCGACTATCAATATGTCTGTCTTTTGTTATAGTCTGACCATAGAACTTTTGTTACTATTTGATTTGTTTTACAACGGAATAAAATTCATACTTTCAGGATAATACTGAATAGGTGGGCCATTGTTTCGTGAGTAATGTTTCAGTTTAATATGGGATAAAGTTATTCTTATTGTAAGCAAGGATAATAAAATAAGTTTTTATCTTATCAAACAACCCATATTTATCTTAATCATATAACAATATCTCCCACAAACCTACCTACATACCTAAAAATATAAATTTTCAAGACAAGAAAAAAATTGTTTTCTTAAACACGGGACATGATAATATTTTTATTTTGCTAAATTTATTGTAGATACTAAGCTTTGAAAACAAGCGTCTTAGAAGGATTTTGGATGTCAGATAGTATGAACATGTTACAAATGATGCTGTGCGCCGGCGCACCCAGCAGAGACCTGTAATCTCCGTAATACAGGAGAGACGATGGTCCTGGCTGGGACATGTTTTGAGAATGCCTAATGATAGCTGGCCAAAAAGAGCACTGTTCTTCCGTCCGCAGGGGTTCCGTCGGCTCGGGCGTCCCTCTTTCACAATACACCGTTCCTATGACAACGATATCAGAGCGCAAGGAATGTCGTGGAAAGAGGTGACGCAATTGGCACAGAGACGCTCTGAATGGAGGAGGCTGGTTTCTGCGCTGTGCTCCCGAGAGGAGCGCTGAGGGCCATGATGATGATGATGATGATGATGATGAAATTTATTGTATAAATATACGCTATAAACATTATTAATAAATATGGGGTCATAACCTATTTTAATTCCATTACAAATAATTTATAGGTTCTTCGAAATTCCACTAAGCAAATTTAATAGATTGTTGAAATAAACAATGTTGCCTAATCTCTCTATCATAAATCATTATCAATCGAACAGTGGCTTATCTGAGAGTCAAAAAATCTTATGTATAAATGACTATATTTTTTTAAATTGACTTTAGATTTTTATATTTCAAGGTTGCGTATCCTATAATTATTGTTTGTATGCTACTAAATGTGAGTATTATATTTTCTCCTCGTTTTCTAATGTTTTCAGCGAATTATACTTTCAAACTTCTGATAAAGATACGCCCTTGATTAATAGGCATATACCTAATTGATACATTTAAAAGGAGGCACATTCGAAAACTTATCAAACAACAACAAATACCTTTGTTCAAATAAGACATAAAAATAAATAAAGCAGAGCAGTTTTAAATTGTAAAGTCAAAATAAATAATTGACTTTTTAGTTAATTTTTACTCAATTGAAAGGTGGAAAAATGAAGTGCATTTTATTTTATTTGATATTTGTTTATGGACTTGTCCAATGCGTTACAGGATTTAGTTTACGTAAGTAAAAAATAACTATTTCCTTTATAATAACCTACTACTCCTAGAATACAATTTAGTTTTTGTATTTTCGAGTTTGTCAAAATTATCATTATAAACCAGCGATGATACAAGTAAATACAAGGTCGTGAAATAATTAAGCTAGCGAAGTTGAATCATTTTTAGAAATTTTAAGTGCCTAGCTGATACTTTCCCTTGTTTTAATAATTAAGTAAGTTGCCCACTTGTACTGTTTTTCATAAGGACAAAAAAGTTTTTTATGCATTCTTGAAATAATATCTAGTAAATAATAATCAGTTTTTAGCGTTTCGAGTCAAAGCTTATAAGTCCAACATCCTTACTAACTTCAGGACAAATTCGCTAGGTAAAAAATTCACCAGCACCCTTGAGATACTAAAAAAAATCATCTAAACTCTAACATACATTGTACATTTCATAACACGATTAAGCGCCTCTAACTTCTATTTTTTCACACGTTTGTCACTTCGAAAATATTCATACATTTATGATGAACGCTCTCCTATGCAATGTTCATCTTTTCTGTAGGATCTTGGGTCAATTTCTACTATAGGTTATCCAGTAGTACCGATTATGACAACATAAATATTGATGATCATAGTATTAGGTATTTTTATTATCCTTCACTGTATACCGTTACAAGATATCACAGAAGCCATATGGGGGTGAGGGGTTGCATCTTGTCCAGTGATTGCAATATTATTTAAATGCGTAATTATGCCATGAAATTCTTGCCTATTAAATATAGCCATTTAACTCTCGAGCGACCTCGTTTCTAAAGACCTTTTTTAAAATATTACACGTGTTTGTATCCTTTACTTACTCATTATTTCAACATTATCGGAATAACCCATAATCTTCATACTTAGGTATTAATTTTTATGTCTTATTTTATTTCTAGCTAGTTACATGACTGCGTGTAATCGTAATGACCCAGCTCTGAATGACTGTGTTGATAAACTAAAAAGTTTATCAAAGGCGATTCTAAAAGAGGACTTCCCCGATTAGATCCTTTGGAGTTCAAAGAAATAAAAACTGCGGCCTTTGGCACTAGTAGCAACGATGGCATCAAACTCGTCTTTATAGACGCTACTGTTAAAGGAATGAGAAATTTTAAAGTATACAAAGCAGAGTAAGAACATAAATTATTTTTTTTATGCATACATCAGTAAAATATGTAATATTATATTGATATTCCGTCGGCAGAACGCGTAATTACACTTATTATAAGATAAATAAATATAATGAAAACAAAATTGTTTTTGGTTTTACTACGATTTATTTGTTAAATAAGTTACCTGGTTTCGACCTATGAGGTCATTGTTATTATAAGACCTTACCAATCCGCGAAAGGAATGCATTTCACTATTTTTCTTTAGAATTTTCTGTAGGATACGTTGATTATCCTGTATTTGTAATTATGAAAAAACATTAAATCAAATCAAACAAGAAAATATCAATTAATATTATGACATTTCGAGTATTATTGCAAATAAAAAATTAATGTTAACAGTTGTACTGTCAAAGATTGATGAGCCTAAACATGTACTAAAAATTTATGCCCATGGCAACTTAACAGTGGATTCTCAATATGATCTAAAGGGAAGGCTCTTAATATTTCCACTAGTTGGAAACGGACGAGCACATGTTGAATTAAGTAAGTGTAAATTTTTCAATAATATTATTCTTTAAGATTTAAGCCGCGCTCCAGATAACATATCCATTAACAAAAACAGTTATTTTTTAATAATATTAATCCAGATGTCGCACATAATAGATTAAAACAGGAATTAGTGAGATTAGTGAACGTACCATGGGTACAATGCACTTAAACCAGCCTAATCTGATTCGTAAGCGTCGGAACACCATTCCTGTTTCCTACTAAAGGGAATTAGCACTATCTGCTGGCTATGCAGATGAGGTGTCTATTTAGAAATGTTCTCAGGTTAAGTCCAGTAAAATGCGAAAACAATGTACGTTTAACGATAAATTTTATTATTTTCCATAACCGAACCACGTTTTCACAGTGTTTACCTCCAAAACAATGTGTTTTAGGTCTACTTTATTGCGCAGACGGTTAAATTGTTTCTGACATGCATGTGTTTTCCAGACCGGTTTTTCTTTATATTCTTTTTTCCATAAAAATGTGTAAATCCAAACACAAAATATCTGTTTGTGCTTTATATGCTACTGTTTTTCATACAACTGTAATTAATTTACTTTTTACCTGACGATTTATATTTATCTATTATACTGTCTTAATAGTCTTGTATGATTTTAAATATTTCATGTTTATTTTCAGAGAACGTCGACTTTGTATGGACATTGAATTACGTCGTAAACAAAAAGGATGAAGTTGATTACGCCAATTTCAAAAAAGATGATCTGAAATATGATATCGGTGGAATATACATCAAACTTGATAATCTGTTCAATGGAGATAAAATACTTGGTAAGGATTAACAAATAGAAATATGAATTATCATACAGATTATTTAAAATAATCCTTTTTTACTTGACTGAATGACAATACTATTGTGTTGGTACTGACGATGACTACATTGTAGTTGAAAACGTTATAATTAAAACAATCTCATAGTGGAATTAAACAGTGTTTGATTTAATTTAAATATTATCTTTTATAATGTATTTCCACAAAGTTACACTCGAAAATATAGAATATGTATATATGCACAGTTTTGATGCAAAATTTATTTATTTATCGTGTCGAAACCCAGAGAAAAAAACCCATCAAACTGATCTCCAGTACTGCGCAAAACGCACAGCAGGTGGAGATGCGTCAAAAATATCCTCCATAGTGCAAATGACAGGGCACAATGGACATTCCAACAAGTGTGGCATAGTCTGTGCTGCACCACAGTCACATGCTCCGGATTCGTCCTGTAGGAAGCCCCATCGTACTCTATTGTCGCGGCAGTTTCCTACACCAGATCTCAGTCGATTTAGGGTTTTCCATGTCCCATAGTCTAGATCGCCTCCTGCAGCAGGTGTTCTTGGGGTAGGAAAGGTTCGCTTATTTGCGGATCTTCCGCCCACCTACGTAGGCGTTCAGAGGGAGCAGGGCCCGTCAGTGAGGATGAGGAGTTTAAAAAAGATCGTCTAGAACTGAGACGTTGTGGTGGGGGAACATGGTTAAATAATGCAAAATAACTTTGAGAAAAATAAAAATAAAATCTCTAAACTATAGAATTATTACCTAGAAACTTTCACTTCTTGGATATGTTTTGGATATGTTTCTAGGAACTCACTGACGACAAGTTCTGACAAAATAAAGTTTATGTTTTTAAAACAAAGAAACATCTAAATAATCCTCACTTAGGATTTCTTTCGGATGAAAAATTGAATTGGAGGATCATAAAAAGTTAGTGCTAGACAATATAAACCCTATGATAGGAATAATGAGAAAAGGAAGAAATTTATATTACAACGAATTTGTAGTATGTAACCTAAAAACTGTATTAAAAAAATTGATTGAGTGGAAGTCTATTTTGTACAACTCCATATTAAAATGTGGTAAAAAAAAACATAAACTATTTGAGTTTATTTGCATGAAAATGTTATAAAAAATTATGAATGTAGCACTGAAAGTAGTTAACAATTTAGATAGACAAACAATAGCTACAGAAGTTTACGCATAAGCCAATGTATTAGATCTAGATGAATTATCGATTCAGTTTGAGAAATCTAAAATTATATAGGTATAAGTTGCATAACAAATTGAAAAAGTCCAACATGACATTGATTTACAACAGTGATGTGAATAATATTATAGAATAAGGTAACGAAATCATTATAGAGTGGAGCATGTTCCAAGAATAGATAGATACCTACCAATTTGTTTTTTTTTCTTCAACTTTGCATTGGTAGTGTAAAACGCACAGCCGGATTGTGTAAAGCAAAGTAAAAATAACGCATCATTTATAAAACTTATAAAAATTGTACACGTTTTGGAAATAAATAATAATCCGAAGATTTAAAACAATACTCAATTACGTGTCGATGTGAAGTTATTAGTTTTGATAATTCATAATTATTGGAATACAAAATTCTTCCGATCCTATGTATGATATTTATTATAGTCACCATGTACACAATGATGAATTACATTTATTTTTTACCCATACTATAACTGTATAATTATGTCGTCCCAAAAGTGGCAGGTATAAAGAAATTGGGAGTATTTAAAACAATATTTTGCTAACCCGTGCCATTCAGATCAGAGAAAGAGCTCGATGCGAAAAGACTGTGGTATTCTTTTATCAATTGAATAAACTGTTGTGTATTTTCAACATGGGAGTCAAATCTTTGTTCCTCTTTATTAATGTGATAACTTTGTGTGGTTATATTTATGAAACTAATGGACAATTGCGTAAGTATAAAAATTATTGTACTATTTTTAAGTTTATAATTAAATTAAGTTCTATTTTGAGAGGGACTTTAGAAGAATTATATTAATAGATAATAATTTTCGTCATTTTATCAGGCCATTACATTTTATCCTTGACAATTTTTTTCAGAATCTAAAACCGTAGTTTTTAATATAAATTATGAAAACATTTAACTCATCAACTTTTAAGCACGTAATATGATTAAATTTGAGACTAATTTTTTTTTATAGTAGTAATAACCTAGTAAATTTGTTCCGAAAATTGCGTCGTTTTGTGGGATAACAACCGCAAGGGCCTATTTAAAAATCGTAATACCTACCAAACAATAGGAAATTTACCTTGCTGTGAATATCTCCGCATTCTCCAGAGTTTGAAAATCATGAATTTCATTCATGATTTTCATGCATTCAATGATTCAGATTCAGCCATGCAGTCAATGTTATTAGCCGAACCACCTCAATGCTGCACCACAAGCATCTGTGTCAACAAACCTGACTGATTTTTGCCTTCTCGTTGGTTCATCTGAAATGCAGAGATATACACTGGTGCCATATACCATTTTAGTGCCTTGAACACAGTTTAAAATGATTATAAATTAGTTTCTTTCTTTTACTTTTATCCACTGAAAGTTATCTTAAATGAGGAGTTATGTGGGCTGTATATTCGTTACACACAATAGACTGCGGCTCCCCCAATTATACTAGATCCCGTGATGGAACAGACAGATAATCAAACTGTTTATGGTTAATAACTATATAATGAGTTACAATCCATTGGATTCGCCTGCAACGAGTTTGGACTTTCTTCTCCATTCCTCCCTATTCTCAGCCAGTCTCTTCAGCTCTACGTATGAGCCACAGTTCACGTCCCTCTTCAGTTGATCCATATAAGCGTCTCTCGGTCGGCCTCTGCCATTTATGCCTTCGGTCCTACCCTCTGCGATTGCGATGAGCAGTCCTGAGTGCCTGATGTTGTTGCTAATCCAGTTAGCTCGTTGTTGGCTGATTCTTTTGAGGAGTTGCCTTTTTTTGCCAACCTTGGTTAACACCACTTCGTTTTCGACGTGTTCCGACCAATGAATCTTCAGCATGCGTCTATAGCACCACATCTCAAAGGCCGCTATATTGTGCTCGTATTATGAATGAATAAAAAATAAACAATAGCATAATAAACAAACTTATTGAAATGTATATTAAAACTATTATTGACTGAAAATATAATAATAATATTGCTGAACTATAATTTAATAATTTTCTTAGATGTAAAAATATGCAAAGAAGAAGAAAATTTCTTAAGATTTTAAACATTACGATCAATTTAATGCGTTTTTAATAAATGATTGTAATATCCATTCATTAATAATAATTGAATTATAAACCTATCATAATCTCATATATTTAACATATTTATGGGTATTGCGAATATTTCATGCGGAAAGTTCTATGTCATTTAGATAGTTTTATAGGGATTTTTTAACTTTACCAACTTATTGTGGGCACAAAACAGGAATTTATAAGATTTATAATAATCTTAATTCATACTTATTAATCCTATACAAAGTTTTTGCAGAATTTGTAAATGAGCTAAATTGAATTAAACAGTCTACCTTGGTACGGGCTCATGCCCAGTTAGGTAGACATTAGTGACTTATCTTTTAAAAACTGTTTTGTAAATAAAATAAATAAATTAATAAATTAATTAATTAAAACAAGCGTTTCCTTCTACTATAGATTTTTAAACAAGAGAAACGTCTATTCCAGAACATCAGCAATATATTGCTTTATAAAACTATTCTTTTTTACAGCTTAATAAATATATTAAACTGTAGATAATATCAATATTATTATAATATATTTAAATTGATATTATCTACAGTATATTTTTTTTAATTAAATTTTATCAAACACCCCCCTGAACTCGGACCATCACAATATTACGAAACTCGCTGTAAGCGAGATGTACGACCCCTTGAACATAGATTAGCTAAAATGTCAAAAAGTTTTATGTCTCAGTGTACGTCTATATAATAAATTGCCCAACAATATAAAGGCACTCAATTACAAAATGTATCGGAGAGAGGTGAAGAAGTATCTTGTTGGAAAGCTTTTTACAACATTGACGAAATGCTAAATGGGACTGTTCACCCTATTTAGCACTGACCGATTTATATTCAATTTGACTTATTTGTTTATATTGATTTGAATATACTGACTTGAACGATTTGAATATACTACATAATTCTTTTTTGTGTTTTTTTTTGTCGTTTCCTATATGTATGATGTTACTGAAAGTGATTTTTTAAATTTGTTAAAAAGAAAAAAACATTGTAAAAACTGACGATTCCAAGTGCCCAAATAGTGGCCTACGGATGATGGAAAAGAATAAAGAATACAGTATAGTATAATATTTTACCACAGTTTCCTATCGAGTAGCGTAAAGTTTTTTAAATATAAAAAAAAACAGTTTTTTTGTAGATAATTAAATATTAAGAATATCCATAATTCCAACTGTTTTAATAGACACTCCTACCTGTCAATTATTTTGCACCAAAAACCATAATTGCCACTTTATTTTAAAATGCAAAGACATTATTGATAATCACCTTACATGAAAATGCGAATTCCGATTATGAGTTGAATAATTCAATAATGTAAATAATAAATTATTCTGTATAGATATTTGACATGGAAAGTCATAGCACCGTATTGTGTCTTTATAATGTTTGATTAAATAAAGACAGTTATTCATACAAAGATAAACAATTCCTATTTGGATTCACCGACAAATTCACTGACGTGTCACATTTTCAATGTCAATGTTAAATGTTCATGTCCATTTCAATGAGCAACAAATTATTTGTATTTTTCATCCTGAACCAGAAGATAATGCCAAATTATGAACCAATTAATTTGTGTTAAAAATTCAGAACGATTTAAGTTTTAGTCATTTGAAAAATGAACACTGCAATTTAGATGTTTTGCAAGCTGTTGAACCTCTCTCATCAGATTTAAATTTAAACTCATTTTTGGTCAAATATTTCTGCAAGTTTAAAATTTAAAATTATTTTTGGTCAATTTTTTCTGCAAATAGTATAATTGTATAGTAGGATATTAAAAAATCTTTTGTATTTAAACTGAATACACGAAACTATTATATAATGTATTCTATTTTTTCGGTGGTAACCTTATGAAAGTTCATTTTTATTAATATTAAAATGATAAGAGTTAAACACTGTTAAACTCTGTATTTTGTTTTAGTTTCTAAGTTGACGGCACTGACGATGGACTAAGTCCGAAAGGCCTCTGCCAAAATAAAAATTTATATAAGTGAAAGTAACAGTGTTTAACTCTTACTATTATATAAGACTTAGAAAAGACAACGATACCTATTTGATAGTAATTAGAATGGGATTTGAATCCGCGACCCACCCTTTTTGCGAGGTATGTTATACCTAATTAATATACCAGGAAATTTGCGCGAAGCTACCAAATAAGTTGACATTGTTTTTCATAAGCTTTTCAGGATAGTTTTATGTGATAAATTTACATAAATGTAACCTCATGCAATGCTTAATTATAAAAATAGCACTACTAAATCTTTGATATGTATACGATGTTGAGTTTCATGCACAATGATGATAATTAGCTGCAAATTAGTCATTTCTTAAGGAAACAATTTAATTTTTATTGTTACTTATGACAATTTTATAATGGTATGAATTACAATAGACCATAAGTAACGTACATAGATATAATAATCTTTATAATGTACTTAAGAGTATAAAATTGCTGCTGCAAATAATGAAGTTCTCCGTTGTCATTTTATAGACATTTATTATTGTTGCACTATCGAGTCTTCATACAATATAATATATGAGTGACCTTAAACTTTGAAATAAAATATAATTTATAGGAAACATATACATTATGATCAGTTAAATTAAACGTTTGGTTGTATTTATGCATTTACATAGTGCATTATTTGAGTAACATTTTCTATGTGAAATAATAAAATCTGAATACAGATATTTCAGGCACAGTATTGATACTTTGTATTCGCTCTTTTTGAGCTTAATCCTCTAATTTTTTCCGAAGTTATTTGGAAAATATACAATAAAAGAGAATTAGAAAACATTCATGAAATATAACATAACATAACACAACATAGAGACAATTCACACAGACCGAACTAGTCCCAAACTAAGATTGAATCTTGTATTATGGGTACTTACACAACGATATACAATGCACTGAACACATATACACATGTAACACCCAGACCCAGGACATTGAAGAAAGATCCACCACACACCCGGATACCTCAGGAGTCTTTAACTCCTACTTATCCGCACATTCAAACCAAAATTGTCCTCACGGGCGGGCCATTAGGGAGGCCTGAAGGGCCGGCCGGCCAAAACCGCCGTCGTGGGAATCTTTTATATTAGGTACTTCTCTCTTCAATGTCCCCTCTGGGCGGTAATAATGTTTATTGAGTTATTATACAATATATATATAAGTAAAAAAAGAAAGAAAAATAAACAAAATGATACAAAACGTGAAGCAAAATAAACAAAACATGATAATAAAATATATACACAAATTGGTAAGTACAGAAGGCCGAGGTGAGGTGTCCAGAGACGTGCTGTTAGGCGTTTAAAGGGCGCGAGCCCGAGAGTCGCCAGCGCCAACATCCCTACCATACCTACTCTCCACCAAGGGAGACAGGACGACACAACAAAAAGACGAGTTCGCCACACACACCACCGCCACAATGGGCAAAACCAACCAGACCCGGGACAATTTGAAAAAGGTCATTCTTCATTTTGCCCTGGCCGGGATCGAACCCGGGACCTCGTGACTCAAAGACAAGTGCGTTAGCCTCCGCGCCACACCGGTCGCCGTATTAAATATTATTGAATATATTATTAAATCTTTTTTTTTGTTTCAAGCATCTTATATGACAGCATGCAACAGACATGACCCAAAGTTGAATGACTGTGTGCTGAAAGTCGCTAAAGCTTCTGCAAAAATGTTCTCTAAAGGAGATCCATCTCGAGGATTCATTCGTCTTGATCCATTGAAAATTAAAGAGATTAAGACAGCTGCTTTTGGAAATAAAGATACTGGAATCAACATACATTTTAAAGACGTTACTATCAAGGGAATGAAGAAAATGGACATGCACAAATTCAAGTAAAAGTTTCAATTATTTCTCTATAAAATTATCTGAGACGTTAAGAGTTGTATCCTTCCTTACCCGTGGATGTTACAGAAACAGTGTTTCCAATGTCATTACTTATCATAGGAAATCTTTTGTTTTTTATGCGAGTTCTCAAAGATCGCCTGAAGGACTTCTTCCAACAAAGCCTCATCACATCCGTTTGTGTCCCTAAAAGCTTAACAACATTTCTAAAAACCAAAACAATTCATTTTAACGTAATACTTCGTACATAAGCTGTTTATTGAAAGACCGAAAAAATTATAACAATCTTTGTAAGATATCGAAGAAATAAAAGGATGCTGGGACACCAACTAGTTTTTATGTGTGAAACTTGCGCAATTAGGAGGACAACGTGTAAATAAGTCGAAAAATAATTAAATTCAAGCGCTTTAAATAAATAATTATGGAATTCTACTGTCTAAGCACCGACACAATGAGTATCTTGTCAATATGATAATATTAAAAGTACATTGGCACTATAACTACTTGCTTACCACCTCTTCATTCTTTTATCCGTCTCTGCAAAAAATTATAAAAACCAGTTCACTAGTAGTGGAAGTCACACAGAACGGAATATCTGATGTAATTAAGAATTTCAAGATGAATACCTGTCGTATTAAATAATTGATCGATCTTGTTAGTTAAATAATTATCTATTGTCAAGAATAATAATCAATTAATACGTAATATAAATCCACACATAAATATTTGAGTCAGTTCGTATGTGCGTATGTCCTCAATGGACTCTGAAATAAGGAAAGACAGAAGTAAAATAATACACTCTATACGAGGTCTCATCTCCTGGGCAGGTTTAAGGCTAAAAATATTTTAAATATCTTATGTATTGATAAAGATATTACAATTTTAATGAGATTCCCATACATTAGCTTGACAAAATTGCCAAGCGAATGTATGAAAATCCAATATTTATAGTCAAACATTTTTCATTGTATTGAATTAATTTCAAAATGGATGTAACAATAAATAAAACAATACTGAAACTAAATAATAAGGGACTGTTTACATAATGAAACATTGTGATTGCTAATGACAAAAAATCCTGAATTATGTGAATAAAAATTGCATATTTTTGACATTTTGAGCTATTTTCATAATGGAGGATATTATGAGACCATAGAAATCCATACTGTAGAATAAGAATAGTATTATGTAAAAAATCCATAAACAATATTAATTGATTTTTTGTATAAATAAATACAAAAGTACCTCGGTACTAGTACTAGCCATAAGAACCTATTTATTTTCGCCTAATATTTTTCTTTACTTTTTTTTTAATTTTATGGCAAATCACTTGAAGATTTATGTAGGTACTACAAACCAAAAATATCAATTCGAATGTGGCAATTACATAACATTTAGGTCCAAAATCACTCGCAAATGAGTGAATGGTCTTGAGAAGAATAGAATGGAATAACATTTAGGTACCAAATTTTTTTTCTCAGAATGACATATTTACCCGCTTTTTTCTTATTAAAGTACGGGATGTCAAACTTTAAGTTTTTCAGCACTTTTTTCGATGTAGGTACCTACTTTCTTTTGTTTTAATTAAATATCGGCATGTGAGATGTCAAACTTTAAGATTTTTCATTGGGAAGATGTTTGTAACACTTTTTTTATGAAGGTACCTACCAATTTTGTTTGTTAAATATGGGCGTGTGGGGAGTCAAACATTAAGTATTCTCATTGGCTATAACTTTTTATTACTTTTTTTCCACGTAAGCACATACTCCATTTTAGTCCAATAAGGTTATGTCATTTTAACCCATGTATTTGCACGGTTTCTGTTTATTTAAACCCGAGCAATGCCGGGTTACAAAAGCTTGTAATCAATACAAGTGTAGTATTTTGAAATAATTAATATTCATAACCAACTTACGAATTTATATGTCGCTACTTTATCATAAATATTGATTACAATTTTAATATAAATCTCATAATAAGTAATTTTTTTACAATTTTGATGGTAAAACCCTAAAATATTTATTTGTGAATACAAAAAATTATGAACTCTAGTTTATTTTATTTTTTAAAGTTTATCAAGTTTTAACATGTATTAACAAAAATGCACAGCAAATTTAGTATGTTATTTTAAAGGAAAAGTAGAAATTTCCTCTAGAAATACATTAATGATGATGATGATAATTCGGGATGATTTTGTTTTGACACCGTTTAACAGTCCCAGTTTTTCACCAGTGGGGCATATTTAACTGTTTAGTTAAAAAAGAGGCCGGTGGGGCATATGACTTTTGAAAAGACTACGGTGGGGCATGGCACAAAGAAGGTTAGAAAACACTGCCCTAGACCGTCTCAAGGGCTCCGGTGAAGATTGCAGTTTTCAATTTGCTTCTGAAGCTGGTGACAGTCTGATTTTCTCTCAATGGCACCGGTAGGCGATTCCACGTAACTAGCCCTACAACACCAAAAGCCTTCTCATAGAAGTTATTCGTCGAACCTATTACAATTAAATTATTTCGGATTAATTGTACGAGTATATTCGTATTAAAAATCAGCTTTGACGTTCAATATGTAAAGAAATAATATTGAATAATGAACTTGAATATTATGACTTGATTATCTTGAACACCGACAACGTGTTCTATAGGTAAATACTTAGGTACTTGTTACAACAACAATTACTATACAGGCAGAGCAGACAACCATGAACTTGACTTAAACGATAATGATTCTGAGCATGATCGTGAGAAACAGCTGAGATGCGCAGTCTTACTTTTATCTCTCGAATATGAAATAGATACAAACATAGTATTTAATACCACAATTAAATCATAAGGATCAAGCTAGTCTTGCATTTATCGTGAATAATTTTATACTTCCTTGGCAAGAACAGGTCTACAATTATTATTTTCTATATAAACGTGTCCTATAGAAACCAGATATATTCGTTAGACACTTCATGTACCTAGCGTTGAAGTATGTCACCCATTCTGAATATATTATTTTTAGTAATATGAGAACAATGTGTATATTATTCACTGTGTCAGTGTTTAGGTAGTAGAATTCCATATTGAAATAAATAAAACAAATGTTTTATTCTACTTTTTCAAATAGTAGAATAAAACGTTTGTTTTATTTATTTCAATGTGCATGTTCATAACATCCAGTTAGTCTACTGGTTGCTCCACTTGTAGGAGATCCCATAATGATAAATCATAGCATCATATCGGATACAACAGTCTCAAATTATCTTTGAATAGGTTCAAATGAAATTTAAATATCATTATGAGTATATGCCATAATGAGAAACAAATTATATGCATAATAAAAAAAGTTTAATTATAGTGTGCATAATATGTAATGTATTATAAATTATACCTTTTTTATTTTTTTGTAGATATGGAGTTTTACAAAAAAGCACCAACAAAGTACACTACATAATAATTGCTAAAATATGCAGTATATCGTAATATGCAACTGTGGCAATAATATGCAAAATATGCTATGAGTTATAGAAATCGCATTCAATTGATTAATATTTTTAGAATTGATTTGAAGACACATACTTGGCAGGTACAGGCTGGAGCCAATTTAACATTAGAAGCTAATTATAATCTTAAAGGAAGGCTACTTATATTTCCTCTCGTAGGCAATGGAAGGGCGCATTTAGACATGAGTGAGTATGAATGTCTACCTCTTACGAAATTAGACAAGCGCGAAACCCAAGCAAATACCATATTTTATAAAAAAAAAACATTATTTTTTAAATAGAAATATTTTCAAAGTAAATAAATGAAACCATTTTGACAAAAAAATATATCTGTTGCAATATAGAAAAAAAGTAAAAAAAATACATTAGCATTTTGTTCTGGCACACACAAATCTTTGTAAAATTCTTGGCGTGTATATTAATTTATATAAATTATGTTCAATTTCAGAGAATATGGTCCTGAAATACTCTATTAACCAAGGCTTCACAACAAAGAATGGTGTAACATATGCCACAGTAAAAGGATCTGATATGAAATATGAAATAGAGGGACTCAAAATAAAACTTGATAATTTGTTCAATGGAGATAAAATTCTAGGTAAAACGAGTTTGTGTTCATGTGTTATATAATATGTGTAATCTGGGTCCACACAGTAAGCATTATACTATTTTTCATAAAGTGAAGTAGTTTTAAACCCAGATTCAAACCCTGTTAAAAAATTCTAAGCCTTTCCATCAGGTAACTGACCACTTTTTAAAGATTTATTTTTTAGACCATTCTGAAACGTAGAATATACAAATCACTAGTATCGGGTGGAATGCCTTAAATGAAAAAAAATGAAACCTAGAATATAATATTATAACGACTGATAAAATAATACATTTACAAGTGATCTTTACAAAATTGTTTTAATTAAAAACTATACACAGTGAAATAATTTTTAGTTGGCATCCATTCTATTTTGTCACCACAATTACCATTCTTTTCACAGTGCAAATGCGTTTGATCTATTTTAATTCAAAAATCAATTTCAGAAGAATTTCTTAAAAGTAATACTTTTTAGATCATTCGTTAATCCATTATTTTGTATTCTAACCCAAATTTTTGGTCATATTATTTTTAATAATTTTCGTTAAAAAGTTCTAATAATTTTTACCTTTTCAGGAGAGACGACGAACAGACTTTTGAATGAGAATTGGAGGGATGTTGTAACTGATATTGGACCTGCAATTAGTAATGCAGTAAAAAAAGAACTAACTAAATTGGTTGAAGTATTTTGCAGTCAAATAAGCTACGATGAACTTTTAAAACCATAAACATAATTCTGCTAAAATATAATATCCTTGTCAATATAAATTTCAAAGATAAACATCTGAATTAAAGCACCTGTTAATAAGTTTTACCAAAAAAGATAGAACTGTAAATGAAAATGCGAGAAGTGAATTCAATAGTGGATAGTAAGCCTTTTGGTAAAAATAAAGAATTATGTTGACCAATAATGTATTAAAAAAAGTAATTCATACCATCGACCTTTGTTTGTTTTAATTGAAATATAAATGAGAAATAAATAATAAGTTTTTATTTGTTGGTCGTTCTTGTCTTCTCCCTTAATAAATCATTAGAGCATTTGTCATAATTGGAAAAGCATTACTTTCAGTGATAACCTTATACACCAGACAAAACAATTCGCTCGTCTTTAAATACTTTTCTAAGAATATAAAATATAATATACAGAAGTGAAATATAGTGTATCTAAATATTAATAAATTAGTTTAAAAAATTATTAATGACATAGAATATTCCTTTGTGTTTCCTAAAATTGATTCCAGTTGTGAAAACGATTAACAATATTTCAGTTCTGAAGAATTTTATAACAGAAAAATACTTAAATAAGTTATATTTATTGATGCACGGTACAAAAAATACTCTAACCTCAGACCGTATCTTAAGTAGAGAAGGCACAATGAGAAAAATACTAACGAAATTTCACAACGAATCATTGGTACGTACTTTCAGATTAGGACCAGAGATAGTACAAACGATTCATTAGTACGAATCTATAATATTTACTTTTCGCAAACAAAATGTTGGTAAATTTACCAACGACTTGTTTGCGAAAAGTTAATATCATAGATTCGTACTAATGAATCGTTTGTACTATCTCAGGTCCTAATCTGATAGTACGTACCAATTATTCGTTGTGAAATTTCGTTAGTATTTTTCTCAGTGCAGAGAGTACGGAACACCATATAAATTTATGTTTGCATAGGCATTTCTTTCGCTCCTTGCATATTTATTTATTTATTTGATCAATAAACGGCAATTTTCCTTTAACAGTAGGTATAAAATATGCGTGCATCATCCCAATCCTTCTATATGGCTGTGAATCTTGGCACTTAACCAAGGCTCAGGAGCGGAAGATATTAAGCTTTGAAAACGGGTGTCTTAGAAGGATTTTGGATATCAAATGGTATGAACATGTTACAAATGATGCTGTGCGCCGGCGCACCCAGCAGAGACCTGTAATCTCCGTAATACAGGAGAGACGATGGTCCTGGCTGGGACATGATTTGAAAATGCCTAATGATAGTTGGCCAAAAAGAGCACTGTTTTTCCGTCCGCAGGGGTTCCGTCGGCCCGGGCGTCCCTCTTTCACAATACACCGTTCCTATGACAACGATATCAGAGCGCAAGGAATGTCGTGGAAAGAGGTGACGCAATTGGCACAGAGACGCTCTGAATGGAGGAGGCTGGTTTCTGCCCTGTGCTCCCGAGAGGAGCGTTGAGGGCGATGAATGAATGAATGAATAAAATATAAGTATGACAATCAATAATACAAACAGTCTATAGATATATTATAAAAAAATGCACTAATACTCGTACATTCAAAAAGAATAAAAACAAAACCAATATTCATACAGTTCCTCATATATGCACACCATATTTCTCAACATGCGGCGGTCATTGATAATTGATTCACATGATCAAGCTACGAAGTTCATGAACATCCTCATTTTCTCGCACCCCATCTTTGATAAAACAGAAATGTACGAAAACATAAATTTCTTGAATGAAATTAAGTAAATTCATTCAATTACTTATGCAATATTTTTTTCCAGAAGAACCTTCATCTCAAACAATATTGTATAACTATATCAGTATTTATGTAAATAAATGTGAATATGGATTTTACTATGTAATATATAATTATATGCAATAAAATTATCTATAACATAACAACTTCATTTACTCAGAATGATTATGAATCAACGTACAACGTTATTTTATTAAACTGTTCAAAGATGTAGCAAAATAGTTCAGCAAAATAAAATATAGCAATTTTTTCATTATTTTGAATAATTTAGTTGACTTTCACGCTGTCCAGTTGGAAAAGTGGAGATTCATAAGCTCATAGTCAACTTCAATACGTTAAATACATAAAATGATAAAGTCTAAAATTTTTCTTAATACCATTCGTTTGTAATGGATTCGGTTCCGAAAACTGAGCCCATAACTATAATACATATTATTTTCAAAACCAGCTGAATGGACATATGGGTATGTCGGAATATTTTTGAATACCTATGTACACGGGAGCAACCACAACACCAGAGGGTGATCTCCGGTCGGAATTACCAATCCGCATAGGAGCAGCTAGCGGAGCTTTCAACAACATGAACAAATTTACAGTTTTTAGATTAACGCTTGTTAATGGTGGACGCTCCACCGAAACCGCGGTAGCAAATAAAAAGCTCAAAAAATAACAATAATTACATAATAATCTAAAAAATCATGTCATGTCCAGAAATTGTTATATTGTTAATGCCGAAAACATAAACAAAGTAACATGAACAAAGTTTGGAAAGCGTCTGGAGTCAGCATCAGGACAAAATGTCACTTGTTCAATGCGTGCATCATCCCAATCCTTCTATATGGCTGCGAGTCTTGGCACTTAACCAAGGCTCAAGAGCGGAAGATATTAAGCTTTGAAAACAAGTGTCTTAGAAGGATTTTGGATGTCAGATAGTATGAACATGTTACAAATGATGCTGTGCGCCGGCGCACCCAGCAGAGACCTGTAATCTCCGTAATACAGGAGAGACGATGGTCATGGCTGGGACATGTTTTGAGAATGCCTAGTGATAGTTGGCCAAAATGAGCACTGTTCTTCCGTCCGCAGGGGTTCCGTCGGCCCGGGCGTCCCTCTTTCACAATACACCGTTCCTATGACAACGATATCAGAGCGCAAGGAATGTCGTGGAAAGAGGTGACGAAAATTGGCACAGAGACGCTCTGAATGGAGGAGGCTGGTTTCTGCCCTGTGCTCCCGAGAGGAGCGTTGAGGGCGATGATGATGATGATGTACACGTGTCACAAAGGAATGTATTATTGCAATACTATCTATCTATCTATTTATCTATACCCTCAAGCCGTGTCCCAGGAGAGGTAGGCAGAGAGAACGGAACGCGATATAGATCTATCCTTCTTTCACTTCCTCCACATTCATCCAGATTCTCAGACATGCACGCCAATTTCTATTACTCAACACGTGAGCGTCCTTTAGGATTTGATCCACGTGATCAAGTCACGTGGCTCTTGGCCGTTCGCACTTCCTCACACCCCCTCTTTCAGATAAATACATCCTCTTCTTCATTCTTTCATTTTGCATTCGATCAACATGTATCGTAATTTATTTACAAGCATTCTATTCACAACATTCTTTTCGCATCCGCTCATTCTCTTGATATCCTCATTCTTCACTCTATCCCGCAACATTTTACCAATTTGGCAATCGCAATACTGGCGAATCAATAAACTCCTTATAGCTGACTTATAAAGGTATTACAATAACAAAATAAAAACTATTGTATATATATTGTAATTGATGTTGTATGGTTAATAAGATAAAAAGACGTCTTCGTCTGTATTTATAATAAGCTGATTATGAGCAGGTTATAATATTGTAAAATCGTTTCCTTTATAAAATGAGCATGTATGTTGCTCATTTTGTGTTCATCTAATGGATGTGATATAATATAGTACTATTTCTTATGTAAATTTTCTAGTACAGATGTTTTCAATCGAACACAATGAATATCTCATACAAACTTTGACAAATAGATTCTCAAACAACAGTTCAAAAGACTGAAATATGAAAATAACTTCATTACAACATGATTATTCGATTAATAAAATCTCCTGTATTTTCAGAAAGTGACTAACATTATAACAGTATTTTTGCTTGCTTAATAAATATAGTAAATTAATATATGAACTAATATTTTATTAATTGTGTCGGTGCACACGTAGTAGAATTCTATCATTATGTAATTTGAAACAAGTGTTTCTTTCTACTATTGATTATTGATTCACAGAGAGACGTCTTATCAAATGACCTTATAAGTCGAAAGACGTGTCTCTGGGAATCAATAATCAATAGTAGAAAGAAACACTTGTTTCAAACTACATAACTAATATTTTGTTGAGAAATTATTTATTTTATTTTATTTATTTATATCAAACATAAAATCATAGCTAATAGTTATATTTACAATAAAATACACAAAGCAATGATTGAACAAAATTTAAGCCAATTATTAGATATAGGAGTTCTACTAAATTTTAGACAAAATTGAAAATATCTGAATAATTAGCTCATTATATTCATCTTTATCTCTCCTTTAAACATGTACAGAGATGGAGTCGGTTCATTATCAAAACACATTAATTATACTTTTTATAATTAATTAATAATAATTAATTATAATCTCAATATCTATAAAACCATACACTCCTTTATTCATTTTTCGCAGATGCTTCAATTTTTCTTCGAGAAACATATTTTCATTTCCTTGTATACAAATACCGATATAGACAGATACGAGTATTTCTAATATAAAAACCACGTTTTCAAAGATTTATTATTATTTACCTAACTTTATTGGATTTCTGGAAATTAGTGAAATATTTATCAAAAAATTAGAATATGGGTGCAAACGCAAAGAAAGCAGATTACCTGCCTTCCGATGCCTGCGTCTACCGGCGCCGAGAATGATTACATGCATTTCAATGAACACGAACATTTCTTGTGTATATTGCTTTATTTTATTTGTTATATGAATGATGATGTGCAAGAAGAATAAAATAAATAAATAAATAAAAACATAGTAAAAGCAAGAACGCCATTGCGATTTACTTTGCCTGATACTGATCGGCGCTGGCAACCTGCTTTCCTTGTGTTTGCACCCTAAGTCAGTGAATGTGAAATTTGAAAACTGCGAGAACTTATAAATACATTTATACAGATACTATAAAATTAATAAAAAATCATCAATCAAGTTAGATGTAAATAGTTAAGATTAATCGTGTGAAAAAATCATACCACAAACGGTGCTGCCAGCAGACTAACTGCCTATAATAACCATGCATGTCATCCTCTACATGCCAAATAAATTTAAGACACTCAGGAAGGGTGGATACCTCATCATTGAATAGACGATGTATAATGTTTCAATGTGGTTCGATTCCCGGCCAGGGCAAAATGAAGAATGACCTTTTTCAGATTGTCCTGGGTCTGGGTGTTACATGTATATGTGTTTAGTGCATTGTATATGTGTATCGCCGTGTTAGTACCCATAATACAAGATTCATATCTTAGTTTGGGACTAGCTCGGTCTGTGTGAATTGTCTACACGTGTTATGTTATGTTACATGTTATGATGCTGTACAAATGTTTGCCTTTTACAGGACACTCGAAAACTGAAGAAGGTCTATCCTATGTTGAAAACTTCATGAGACATAAAAATAAAAATATGTAGAACATTTACCGGCACTTGCTGTGAAGTTTATGATGACGTGTAAATCCAACATTAACCGATTATAAATAAGAATAATGTGTATTATAATATTAAACATATAAGATACAATTATCTTAATAATTGCAGAATGCAATTATCACATGTCTTTATATATATATAAAATAAGACTATGTGCATTCAACACTTGTAGTGCTTGCCTTGGCTTTAGAATACATTGTGTGGAACAGTGAGACGACAATAATATGTTCCTTAAGTTTATTCTTGGAATTGTTGTGGTTTCTTCATCACACTGTTTTGGATTGGAACTTCGTAAGTAAACTTTCTTTAGTGATATTATTTCTTACGTTTATATTATAATACTACTCGCAGGTTTGCATTCATTTTATTAGTGTACCTACTATTATTTTAAAAGTTACAATAACAGCATGTATATATTTACGTCAAAGTTTCATAACAATTTAGCTTGTATCAATTAATAAGTTGTTATTAAAAAGAATAACAGTAACAGATAAATAAAAAAAGAGGTAAGCAATCTAGTTATGAGTGTATTTTTTTACATTAGTAGCTTGCCAAAAAATGCAGTTATGTATTAATAAGATGTATTATGTATTACAACTCAAAGGCTATCCTTCCAGAAGTGCAAAGTAAAAACATTAATATTCAACCCTATATTTTCATTTCATTTTACAAATGCAAATCAATGCACATTATTTTATCACATTTTCGTATTGTCTGATAATATTTTTTATGTTATTATTTTCAGCGTCTTTTATAAAAACCTGTTATGTGAGCGATCCAAATCTAAACAAATGTCTTCTAGAACACAGCAATGCTGTTCTCCCAACATTCAGCAAAGGAATACCGGAACTAGGCATAGGAGCAATAGATCCGCTGTACTTTGACCAAATAAACTCGTCATTCGATGCACTGAAGCTGATGTTAATGAATTCAACACTGAGAGGCTTAGGAAAGGCACACATCTCAAAATTCAAGTATGTGAATACTATTATTTAACATCAAATTTTTAAAAATGACTGATATTAATTCCAAATTTACCCCACTACAGAAAAATCGAGATTCATTTGGAAGTTTATTTTGTGAAATAGAATATATTTACAATGTATTAGAATATGTGTGTTGTATTTTGTACAACATTTAATCAACTTCTTATCAAAGTTAATATTTTTTTTTGATAAAGTTGATATTTTGCAACCGACGTTACTTGGTGGAAGTTCATGTTGAATTAATTATAAATAAAACACTTATTGATACACACAGTGACTTTCAATTGGACGCGAGCCGGCTTTCAAGAGCTTCCGCTCTCATCATCAGGCTAGCGAAAAGTAAAGAAATTACAATTTTGTTTTGATATCCAATAACATACTATATATATATATATATATATATATATATATATATATATATATATATATATATTCGTTACCAACTTGTAATTTCTTTACTTTTCGATAGCCTGATGATGAGAGTGGGATCTCTTAAAAGCCGGTTCGCGTCCAATAAAAAGTCACTGTGGATATACAATAAATAAGTGTTTTATTTATAATTAACTTCTTATCGCACTAAACGTGGATCAATTTTGTTCTGCTCATTTGCTAATCCAAGCTTATTATATTGAATGTGATGTGGTGCAGCACAGACCACGCCACACTTGTTGGAGTGTCCATTGTTCCCTGTCAAATGCACTATGGAGGACATTTTTGACGCATCTCCACCTGCTGTGCGTTTTGTATAATACTGGAGATCAGTTTGATTGATTTTTTCTGGGTTTCGACACGATAAAAAAATAATAAATTTACTTTATTACTTAAAACATGTATTCATAAACAAAAATGCTCTCGACGAATCTGTAAATATTTTCAGTATTTTTCTTTTAATGCAAATATTTTTTTCAGATACGATGTAGATAAAAGTGCAGTGTCTTTCAAGATATCATATTTTCCACAGATGACCGGTAAATATAAGATCAGTGGAAACATGTTGCTTATCAATATTGATGGGGAAGGAGATTATGTTTTCAATTTTGGTATGACATTTTTGTTTTTCAAAATCATATAAAAATAAACCATTAATTAATTACCTACATCCTATAATATGTAAGACAGTGTTTAACATACTATGTACAACAATATTATTCAAAATCATTTTTATAATATAGTGTTGCCGTTATAAGCAAAATAATGTTCTATCCTCTATAATATGTATCAATTTATAAAAATATAATCTTATGTAAATGTACTCGTATACTATTTAAATGGTTAACAGGATGTATTAGATTTATTGATAAGTACTGTTTCTCAGTAATCGATAATTAAAAATAAATTATTTATTGTTAATCAATTTTCTGTATGCAAATGCGTGTACCAATTATATGATTTGTAATCCCAAGAAAATAACTTATATTTATAAATTGTTTAATGTGAGTCTGTTTTTTCTCACGTCATAGTCTGTGCGTAGAGTCATACGAGTACATTTTTTCTGTTGGTCTTTAATCGTACAAATAATGATAACTTCCTTCTTAAGAACGTTTTTTTTCTTTCTTAAAAATATATATCTGGGTTTTGTTTGTTATAATGTTTTGGGACAATATTCTTGTATCTTTTTGGCTGGTTATTGGGATTCCTATGTCATATCATGTTTTTAACTAAAAGTTTCTTTAGTAGTTTGTACAACCTTGTAGACCGAAAACACCAGAATCATTATTCACATATCTAGTTGTTGTACGAATAATAGGTACCTATTGATAGAAATTACTTTGAATGCAAAATCATTTTTCTTTATATTATGTCAAGACTAATTATTATGTTTCCCCCATTACAAAACTTCAGATCTTTACAGAGTATCAATCAGCACATACCTAATCTTATTGTGGTATCACATAGCAGAAAAAATACCACTAGACTCGTCAACTCTAAAAGCTATCTGTCTATAATATCCTCACGGTGTATCATATTATGTGGAATAACCACAATACTAATTACATTTCATAAATACATGTAAATTGTCCTCTCTGTGCCAATAAAAAAATTGACATTCTGGATGGGCAATTGATAAATCGTTGCCATGGATGTGAAGTGATGTAACCCACAAGACAGACATTGTGAGAAAAAGGGTGATGAAGTTATGCTGTCGCATCCGCCAATACTAATCTGACTATAACTAAGTTATTTTTGCATAAATTTCGCTAAAACTTTTACACAGTATTCCTGATCACATATTCCACTAATATAAATAACAAAATATTAAAGAATTTTCATATTTTAGAAGTAAACATGAATTTATCACTTGGGTTATTTCACCACTGTAGCTGAGAAAGATCCACTTGTAGGAAAGTTGTTGGAAATTTACGCGCTTTGCGGCTTGGATGTTTTCACTTCTATAATTTAATTGAACTATTTATTCCTATATGCGTTAGTGAAATGCTCTAACACACAACTGAAATGATGTAAAAACACTTAACATCTCTTCATTATCTTCCAAAAATGCCCTTTAGGAATATCAAATCACTTATTTCTCTTCACCACTATGTTCTCCGTGGTTTTCTGAACAAAACTGCATATTCAACTCATTTTTCAAAAAAGTGTGGCTTGGATCACTTCACCTCCACGGCAACGAAATTTTGACCTCATGGTTAAATCAAAAATGTTTCATATATTATTTGTTTTATTTTTCGAATAGTTACTTTACAGAGAAACGTGGGAGGCCTTTCCTTTCCTGAGGACTTCACGGAATAAAAACTCACAATATTTTATTTTCAGGACGCACAAATTGCACTGTGATGTATAAGCATAGATTTTACACAAAAGAAAATACAAGATATGCTGACATGCAAGATGCTGCTCTTAAGTGTAACTTGGGAAAGGGAACTATGCATTTTGACAATCTTTTTGGAGGAAATAAACTTCTAGGTTAGTACAGACCTATAATAAAAAGTAAATATATTTTCTTCATCAAAACTACTTATCAATAATACTTAATTGTCAACTGTTTCGAAGTTACGCCCTCATCATCAAATTATCGTACATAGTTCTATATTGAAAATCACTTAGATTTGCTAACACAGGTGCTTTAACAAACTTGTGGTATGGTGATTATGTTTACTGTACTTTCTACTTACCGGAACATTGCTATGGAACAAAATACCACATAATTTGCGGACGATGAATAGTTCAGAGGGTTAAAAGCATTATTATTGAATTTAAAACTGGAGTATTTCAAAATAAATTATGAAATAAAATAAATATTTATTATTATTGTTTTATGTTACTGATGAGTATGACTAACGCACGACCGGCTTCGTGGACTCCGAGTTCGCATCATCAGGTTAAGTATAGATCAGCACCTGATGATGCGAACTCGGAGTCCACGAAGCCGGTCGTGCGTTAGTCATACTCAACAGTAACATAAAACAATAATAATAAATATTTATTTAATTTGATAATTTAAAATGAAGTGTCACAAAGTAAATGCCGATACAATCAATGAAATTATTTGAAAATAAATTATCCAAATCGATATTTTCCGGTATTAATCGGTATTATCCTGTGGAGCACCCGGTAAAGAATTGGTCTCCCACTCTTCTGCGTAAGTTTTCGAGTGTCCTGTAAAAGGCAGGTGTTCGAAAAAAAAATAAGATATTTTACATCTTAAATTCAGCGATGAGGCTTGCCACCCATCCTGAATGTCTTGATTTTATATTGGCACGAAGAGGACAGTTTGCATGTTTCTTACGTGCAGCTGATCTGCTGGCTACCCCACTTGTGGGATATGCCGTGATGGTATAGTAGTAGTAGTAGTAGATATTTTTATTATGTTTTTTCATTACAGGTGATGCAATCAACAATTTCTTAAATGCAAACTTTGATACTGTTATGAAAGAAGGTTCGCAGCCAGTAATTAATGCTATCAACAAGAGGGCATCTGATACATTGAAAGTGTTGTATGATAAAGTACCATTTGATGTTATTCTTCCAAAAGACAAACCAGTGGCAACGTAAGAATGGGAAATCAAATCCAAGTCCACAATCTGTGATATTTACCAAATTAAGATATAACGAAAATGATCAAATTATAGTTAACATTTTGTAATATGGAATTTTTATTTTACCATTCATTAGATGTGAATTGATAAATACCTACTGTAAAATGGCAGCTGTATTTTTGTGAAAATAAAGTTTTAAAATATAAAACAAAAATCCTTTTCACACCTATATATTTTACGTTTTATGGCGAAAATTTGGAGTCAAAAGCTTTACTAATACCACTAATATTTTAATCTATGCACGATCAAGGTTTTGACAAGGATCATTCATTTAGTCATTTACGCAAAGTGCAATATCAATCAAATCAAATAATATTCTTAAGTTTTCCCTGTATTTGATCGTTGGTGCAAAACTTTTGTAGTACTATAATTTCAACGCTACTACTATCATTTCACTAACTAAAATAGCCAGACGAAATTGTTTGTTCTAGAATATTGATATCGTCAATAGAACCTCTAATAGACAATGGGTCTTCCAGTATTTTAAGTAGGTTTTCAAATATCCTATAAAAGACAAGTTGTCCTCTTCGTGCCACAAAAATAAGACATTTAAAATGGATACCATACCTTATCGCTGCTGAATTAATAATAATAATAAAAATGTTTATTAACCGTATCCCAAGTAAGGTAGGCAAAGAGAATAAAATGCCAAATAAATGTATCCTTACATACTTCTTTCGCTTCTTCTGCATTCATTTAATTTCTCATGCACGCACGTCGATTTCTCTTACTTAGCACACGGCCGTCTTTGAGAATTTGTTCTTTCGTTCCCCCTCTCCCAGGTATTTACCTGGGAGAGGGGGAATACAGGTGAATCTCCTTGTTGGCGAAAAATCTATTCACCACAAAGAGATCCATCTCCACGCACATTTCAATTATTCGTCTACCATTTACATTCACTCTACAATACATCCCAAAACATTTTCATTACTTCAGTAGGTACCAATCCATTCAAATCATCTGCCTAGGTCAATCTTTCAGTCTCTTTTTATTATCAGAAATCTTGCTCATTCAATAGTATTAATGACAATTTAATATTTATACAAAAAATAGAGAATACTTGTCAAATTGAAACATACAAATTTCTTATACCTACGACATATGATACAAATACCAGCTTCTTACAGAATACTTAAATAAGTACATCAAAAGAACCGTGTTTTGTATAATTATATATTATTATGAGATACCTAGGGATCGACCAAAAACTTTGCGATTATAATCAATATAATTATATAACTAAAAACTACGCTAGCTGCACGGTTGCTCCTCAAGTTGTACAGAGTTACATTTAACCTCACTTATTTACGTAAGTTCCACTGCCAAGGTTATCCCGTAATAAGACGTATTCATTGTTTATTTCAAGTTAGTTATTTGTATGTAATATGATATTATAAGCAGTTAAAGGTACTACACGTTTAAAAATACTCCTACCATGAAAAATAATGTATAGGTCATGGAATAAATATGTGAAATATAATACCACATGTTTCATTCTTCATCAAGATTATCACCCCGTACGTTATTTTTCATATTTTTATTATACAAGATAGGTACTTGAAAACTTTTATAGAAGAGAATGAGATACTTATTAGGTATATTCTAGAAATTTCGGGAATGTTAGTTTTATCCATCTATTTATCCATGCTCTCATGCCAGTTAAATCCCTTATAGAGAAGGCAGAACGCTAATTCAATCTGATCTTAAATGCCAACATTTTTTGTTTTTTCCATATTCGTACAGTTTCTGAGGCATGTGGTAGTCCTTGAGAATTGCATTCATGTAGTCAATTATCTAAAGCCTGCACTTAACTCTTCATTCATATAATACTATACTACTATACCCTCACGCCATGTCCCAAGTGGGGTAGGCAGAGAGAACGGAACGCCAAACAGATCTATCTTTACACACTTCCTTCGCTTCCTCCACATTCATACAGTTCCTCATATACGCACGTCGGTTCCTCTTACTCAACACGCGGCCGTCCTTGAGAATTTGATCCACGTGATCAAGCCACGTGGTTCTCGGACGCCCGCGTTTCCTCACACCCTTTCTTTCAGATAAGTATATCCTCTTTGTCATTCTTACCTCGTTCATTCGTTCAACATGCCCAAACCACCGTAGTTTATTCACGCGCATTCTGTCCACAACACTCTTCTTGCATCCGCTCATTCTTCTAATATCCTCATTCTTCACTCTATCACGCAGCGTTTTACCAACCATTCTTCTCAACGATCGCATCTCTACTGCATTTATTCCACTTTCGTCCTTCTTCAACCACGTCCATGTCTCGCTTGCATACGTAAGTGACGGTACCAGAATGGTATTGTGCACCAGCATTTTAGCCATGTTCAACACATTGTCATTGCTGACAATGGGTCGAAGTGCACCGTTTACTCTAGCACCGGCCACTTTCCTTCTTTCAATGTCCCCATCGCATCTTTCATATAAAAATACTTATTTTCTTGATCATCCATTAGTCATCAAAAACTTTCAACAAAAATTTTATCATTATAAAGTTGAACATACAAATTTACTTATTTTTAGCTTCAAATATTTATATGGAGACGTAATTTATTGATACTCGTATTATCAACGCAAATTTTTATGACTTTTTATAATGTGAGGTTAACTGCTATTAGATAGGTCAATAATATTTTTATTATTTTTTATACTTACAAATGGTTTTTTGTTGGAGGACTTTACTCGAATAATAAAAATATATTTATGCATATATAGCATCTTCATTAGACCTGAAATAAGAAATAAAAGACAAATTTATTTCTATATTTACTTGCATATTTTTATAAGGTACATACATTAGTGAGAGATAGGGTAGTAGTAAAAAAAACAGATTCAAATTATAATATTTCAGTGCAATTTAAGGTCTCCCGTACATCAGCAATTACCCTGCCGTAGTTTTTAACTCTCTACTCTAGATCCTTGCCCATTCTCTAATTTCGCAGCCGGGACATTCACCTTCTTCCTATACCACACCTGGCTTTTGAATTGCCTTTCTATAATCAGATGGAGAAGATAATATTCAGCACTACGCAGAATGAGTTCCAAAAATCGTCTTTCTCTGTTTGACCATTGATAACAATTTCCTCTCAGCGTTGGCTGAGTACAATAGGTTAGTGAATGCAAGATACGACTTTTAATTTTATTTATGTTCTACCGGGATTCGCACTTCGAAGTTAAATTAGTACGTGAAAAGACTTTGCAATCTAATCAAATGTAACTCTAGCAAAATCTATTGCAATTATTGTTATTGCAACTACCACGTTACTGAAATTGCATAATTGAAATAGTAATATGGATAACTATCCATATTGAAATAGTTATATGGATAACTATCCATATTGAAATAGTAATATGGATAACTATCCATATTACTATTTCAATTATGCAATTATGTACTTGGTTAGGTAGAATTTTCATAATCTTTTTGATTGTCAAGATTGATGACATCTGTTTTTATGATTTCAACAGTTTAATTATATACTATTTTTATCATTATAATATGAATGTCATCAATGAGTAAGGAATATTACAGTAAAATTGAAAATCATCTAATGTTATAATCTATTACGTAAGAATAAATTAACGGAAAATATTGCATTAGAATATTTTATTCTATATACATATAAGGTTTACCTAATATTTCAGTTTGTAAGTACCTAGGTATATTGATAATTTATTTTGTATTAATTGAGTCACTTATTTCTACAACATTCCTCGTGATCATATACCTACCGTTGTCTTATGAAGATATATTGTGAATAAGGGTCACCTAATTTTTTACTTGATCCTCTCACCAGCTATTAATTTTTAATAAACTTTATCATAGTTCATCTTATTCAATACAGATTCCAATCAAAAAGGCAATAAATATAGTGTACAATATTAGGAGGTTCCTTAAGGTTTAATTTGTAAAATAATAAAATTAATGTATTACAGAACACTGTTTTACTTCCACTTCACTTTATTTAAATGTCAGAACGTTTTCGAACATTAACTGTTCATTATCGATGACAATGTAATACTTTAATAGTTTAATTTGTATTCTCAATTGTTCTGTTAACATTCTCGTTGACATATTTTAACATTCAAATATGAATGTAAAAGGTAATATATTAGGTTTTAAATACATTGCTACAACCATTATCAAAGTTTAATCAAAATAAGATTATTTAGACGGCATCTAAGGGTAATATTATATATTAAACCAATATAGAAATTCAAAACAAAAGCTTGTCTAGAATGTAAAATGTGATTTTATTTAACATTCAGAGCCATTTTTTTTTTCGTTTCAGTACCGCCGTTTTCAAGTACCGATACTGGACAATAATTATAGTATGGTAATTTTGATTCCGGTTCAATTAATTTAAATTTCAAAGCTAAATTTTTATGTAATATTTTTGCTACTTGATCATGTCTTTTCAAATAGTCTGTTCCGGAAAGAAGAGAACATCCAGACAAAATATGTCTTAATGTCTCTCCCTCCCGATAACAGGCTCTGCATCTATCCGAAATATTTTGTTTCATTATAAATTTAGAATAATTGTTTGTGACTATTACTTGGTCTTGAATGGCACAAACAAATCCTTCGGTTTCGCCAAAAAGATCTTCAAATCTCAATCTCAAATCTTATTATTATTATTATTATTACTCTAATCATTATTAATGCAAACAACTACTACTATCCCATCACGTCATATCCCACAAGTAGGGAAACCAGCAGATCAGCCGCATGCAATAAACTTGCAAGCTGTCCTCTCCATGCCAGCTAAAAAATAAGATATTCAGGATGGGTGGCAAATGTCATCGCTGATTTTAAGATGTAAAATGTGTTTGTTTTTTCGAACACCTGCTATTAACAGGACATTCGAAATCTTAAGGAAAAGAGTGGGGGACCAATTCAATGTAGGATGGTCCACAGTAAGTACATGCATACTTATCTTATTAAAATAATTAAATCCGTTTAACTTATATGTACCTACGTATGTAATGCATCCACATACTATGTACATTAAACGAATATCCTTACGGTTATGGTATTATTATTGGATTAAAGAGTCATTTACGTGCCAGAGCACCTCAAGGATACTATATACTATAATTCACCAATTCTAAGATATTACATTCATAATATTAATATAAATAAATAGATTAAATGAGAATCACTGATACATAGAGAATATGATAACATTCTACAATATAAATAGTTTGTCGATGTTATTTTTACAATATATTATTTAACATTGTATGAGGTTATATTTATATATGTAAATTTAACACATTATACTACCGTACAAGACTTGGGTTGACAGAAGATGCGAAAAGAATGGGTTGCAGATTCAAGTCCCGTCCGAAGCATTGCCGAATAAGATGACTTTGTTTTTCTAAGCCTTATGGTAATTTAATGTGTTAAATTTACAGACCTATCTAACGTTTGTCCGTGCGCGTATAATAAAAATGCATCTCATGCATTTTTTATGGAAATTAATCAAAAAACTTGCTTAGACGAAGGTTAGATTCCAAATAAAAACTAAACTTGATTTCAAATTGAAATTCGGCTGACCATCAAGTAAAATAATACGGGAACACCAGGACTCGATCTTCATACTGGCAAAACGAGCTTTTCGCACGAATTATGTAAGTACATAATAAACAATATAAAATACGTTTTTGTTATTCAGTGACACTTGACATTCTTTTTGACACTTGATTTTTTTTGTTGAAGTTTTCAGTTTTTTTAAAAAAACATTGTCACGGCAATGACATATCCTTCATTTTATGATTTTCAAATCACTTATTTAATTACAAACATACATCTTCTTCCCCTTGTCCTAGTTGGTTCGGGGGCCCATTGCGCCTAGGTACCTCCTCCAGAGATCCTTGTCCACCGCTGCTTCCAGGACCTCTTGCCACTCCAAACCAAACCTTTTAACACACAAGTTCGACACCTGTCCTTGCCAGCTTCTTCTCAAAACTTATTTTATTATTTTTCACAAATCAATCATATTCGTTTAACTACTAAGTGTGATTAAATTTATTCGTGATAATCTTTGAAATTATCATCATGTGCTGACGACCTTAATATGAGGAATATTCTTTGAGCTCCACATTCAAACTATTAATAAATTGATTTTTATAGCAAAATATAAAAACTGGAATTAAGCACATGGTCAAATTACAACTCTATCTTGTTCGAGCAACATTCCGGATATCAAAACATAAATAATAAAAAAATGTTGAGCATTTATCTGCCCTCTATAAATAAAAAAAGACAATAATTTTCGCCATTAAAAATGAAGTATATAAACTCTGGTAATTTATACAATGCGATTAGATAATGGTTGGATTAATACTTGACACTGGTGTATTATACCTATAATTTTAATAGAATACAAGTTAGCATTAAGAATTGTGTTTAAGAATAATTACAGTGTATAAGATCAAACCAACGACTGTAATAATTTGTTCATAAAGTTTATATTAAAAGTTATCTAACCAAAGACTCAGTTATCATCCAGAGGGCTAGTGGAAAGGATATCACATTATTTGTCTACTGATTTATCCAAACTTAAATTCTGAAACAATAATCTCTTAATTATAGCGGTGAAACAATTGAAAAAATATTGATATCCCATTTCAAGTTGCCCTATTTCAAATTTTGTGTTTTTATAGACAAATCATTCTCAAAATGTTTAGTGTGTCAAAGTTGTCATTTTTCTTAGTGTTTTTATACTTTGTCAATGTGGGCGATTCATCAAAGTTACGTAAGTAAAAGTTTAAATCGTCAATACTTAAAAATTTAATAAAATATTTATATATTGTCGTAGTTAAAAATAACAATAGATAATTATTAGAGTATTCCATATTAAAATTTACTTAGTTACCATTTGACTTTTTTTGAAGGAAAGAATCCCGCAAATATTAAATAAAACTCTATTTTGACTTCCGTTAAATTTCTCTATGTTGAACATCCTGTAACTAACTTCACTTGTCCCCTGCCCCTGGCCTCGGTAGCACCCGTCTGACGCTTTTGCGTTGGGCGGTGGCTGAACCGAAAAGTAATAACTTGTGTTAAAAGTGCTAAACAATAATTGAAACCTGTATCAAAATAAACTGTACATAGTGATAAGTGACTTGATTAATTTTAACTTAGAATTTGTTGTATAATATTAAGTGCTTGTGTAAAATGTAACTGTGTGTCTGTTTGTGTTGAACCGGACAGTAATAATTTGAACCATGAATAAATATTTTGTTATTTAACTTAACTTCTGTTTTCTTTTGATCTATGAAACCAAACTAAGAACTCTACAATTATCCCTGAACTGAGACTCAAGTTCTTCGACTGAATTAGCTGGACAATGTATAAAAAAGATGGACTGGAGTCAGAGAAAGTTTTGGAGGGAAGTATAATGGAAAGTAGTTGTGAATAATTTGAGAACTAGTAAATGAAAGTGGAATAATGCGTCTACATAAATGACGCCTGCAACGTGTGGCCAGATTTGGTTTCATAGTGATAAATTCAGTGTAAAAATAGATACAATTAGTTTTAATATGTGATAACCTAATTAAAATTTCGACGCATTAGAACATTCAAGATGGCCAACGCAATTGCGTTTTGCAACGTATCTTCTCGAGCCACGCCCGAAGACACGGCTCAATTCTAAAACGACTCAACTCACACGGTCAACACAGAACACGCAACGTCATGTTTCGTCTCTCCAACAAAAGTTTAAAAATAACAACGGTTACGAAGAATAAGTGAAAGATAAATATCAATTCTAGTTTTAAACGTTTTATAATAATAATAAAATAATTAAATACAGTTTTTTGCAAATAAATAAGTACAATTGTACGTTTGGTACTCAAGTAAAACAATATTAAACAGTGCTAGATGATTTCAAGTTCCTTCGAACAATGACTTCAATGTCTGAATGAAACATAATTCAGACCAAATGTCCAAGAAGCGTTTCTCCAGTTGTTCTGCCTGTGAGGATACCCTGATACAGAGCCAAGCGGTGGATATTTTCAAGAGATGAATGAATGATGAGGCCATGTTCCAGCGTTTTTGATGACCGTAGAGCAGTTCCACTACAGATGTGAATACAACAAATTAATATTCCGATAATTGTTCAACGTTCTTTTTGGTTACGTCATTGAAGGCTAGGTACCAAGGAAGGAAACATCTATTGCGCCTGGAGAATCGTAATGTATTGTTATAGTTCTTTTTCTTTTCTCATCAAGATCCAGTGTGCAATTTGCAGTCTTGCAAAGCAGTAATTGATTGTTGAAATGTCTCAAAATTGTACCAATGTTGTTGTGCCTGCCTAGCTATACATAATAATAAGTTTGTATGTGTGGTAGCTTCTGATGGGGAATTTCATTTTGATGATAAATTTTTGTTTTGATTTTATCTTAAAGGTAGATTTGTGTCCTTGGTTGTGAATATTAAATTCGTTAAAAGAATTTTGAAACAATTAGAGTTGTAATGTTGATTCTATAGAGAACTTTTGAATGCAATATCATCTATGGTTTAATGCATAGTGAAATAGTGCTGGGACAAAGAGTTAAATTAATAATTAATTTTTTTTTGTGGAAATAATTTTTTGAACTAAGTTGAAATAAAATAATGTTAACCTTTCACAACCTTTTACGAATTTGAAAATGTAAGTACACTTAACCCTTTGTGGACGTTAAGTAACAATTGAAAATAAATGTAAATTTTTGTTTTGTAGCAATTGAATTTTGAACTTGTTGGTTTAACTCTTAGTGAACACGATTGAAATTGTTAACCCTCTGCGAACCGCAGTTGAATTTTTTGAAGTCAAGTAATTGAAATACAACTGATTTTTTTTAATTTCAAATTGTCTGGAGAAGATCTTTTGTACAAAGTAATGCGGGAAAGTATTTTTCAAAGAAATTAGCCCCTCGTTTTATAAAATCTCAGGTTACCCGAATCATATCCCCTTCTGTTTACGAGCTTCAAGATATAAATGATAAAGGTATAGGAAATTACCATGTTAAAGACATTATTAAAGTATAGCTTCAAATTTTTCTCTACATTGCACTTGACTATGCAACAAGTTCGAAAGAGTTGTTTTTTTTTTAATTTACAATTGATGTATTAGGTTAAGAAGTTTTAAATCACACTGACCCTGCTTGAGCTGTATGTACTGTAATGACGTCACTGTCAAATGACGTATTGAAATTTCATTGTTTGTGTTGATTAAAAACTTAGAAATTTGAAAACTTGTAATAATATATAACTTGTCTTGTCGCCATGCCATGAAAATGTATGTACTGTAATGACGTCACTGTCAAAGGACGTATTGAAATTCCATTGTTTTGATAAATAGAAAAAGTAAAATAACTTAGAAATTGGAAAACCTGTAATAGTATATAATGAATCTTGTTACCATATCAGAATAATGTATGTAATCACTACAGCTCAGGTACGTGTAAACTTGTTAATTTTAAGTATGCCTCAGAGGATCTTCGCAATTCAGACTCTGAAGGAATTTTGTAAAAAAATTTAAAATATGAATTTCGTGGCGCTCAACCTTTTGTATTGTGAATTTCTCTCTTGTTTGTGCCTTTGGGTGAATGAGGTTGCCTTTCCATCTCTTAAGCTAGCCATTTCAACATGCAACTTATTCATTAAGATCTGAACTCCCCCACTGGCTCAGGCAAGGGACAATACTTGTTTAATTTTAAGTTAGGATGTTAAGAAAAACCGGGTGCAATTTCGACCCTTCCTTATACGAAAGTATAATATTTAGTCGTTTTCTTTTGTAATTGGTCTCTTACCAATCTCCTACTTATGTGGTAACTGTTGTACGTCTTATGATAGATGAAGGATGGAAGGTATAAAAGTATGAAGTATGTCAGATTGAGCCATAAATGTTGAAGTATAAAAGTGTGTGAAAGGTTGTCACTAATTGGGATAGTAGATAATAATTGTAACAATTGTATTAAAGGGTCAAGGTTGCATCGGTAAAAGGAAAATTTTGTAATGTTTAGATTGTTTCAAATTGTCTGGTTCACCAAAATTTTAATGACAAGGTTCTCACTTGGTATGTGAACCTGTTGGTCATTTCGACATTATTACTGTATAGGCATGCGTACCCTATCAGTAATGTTCAAGTGTTAAGAATGAATGTTACGGAGTCAGTTGGATGATTCGCACTCTTCCCTGTTCATCTCCGGAGTTATGCTGATTTAGAGGTGTGACTAATCGTCTCACCCTATAGAAAGTCAAGCATAACTCGAATTTAGTTAAGTTTTTTTTTTAAATTTGTATTTGCTCGTCTGGAACCTCTTGTGGTCGCCAGTCGAAGCTAGCCCGACAAGCCATTGTCATTGTAAGAGATTGAGGACGCTCAAATGTTACGTACAGGTTCGCTTGGAAAAGCTCCGCGCGAAAGGTTGGACACCTGATATATGTCGTCAAGCCTGTGCAAGATGGGTCGAACACCCCATGGAAATAACATGTTTAATTCAATAGGGTATAGATTGCCGCCCTTAGAATAGAGGTAGATCAGGTATAACGGTAATGAGATTGGTAATTCAGGTATAATTGTTGCAAGATTGAAGGTCGGATTGACTACCCCCCTTTATTTTATTGTCAAACTATGTATTCTGAAATTACTTGGGTGTTGGGTTGTTGTTTGAGGGTTATATTGTTGAAATTGTGAAAATAATGTGTAATATTGTAATTGTTGTCTTGAGTTCGTAATGGTGTGCTTGGAGGAATGTCGAGGGTATTGTCTACGATTTCCGTATCTGCGACCTGCCCTGTCGGTACATCTTCTTGGTCCCATTATTGGCTCATGACGTGTACATTCCTGATGAGGATTGTAATAGAAGGTGAAATTAAGTACAAAAACTTTGTAAAAAAAAAAGTATTGATATATGTAACTCATGATTGATCATCATTAATTCCTGTAATGTCACTGTGCAACTGTAATTTTCCATTGATGTTTTGATAGTCTCTGTAACTGTAATTTCCACTTTGTAACGTAACAATGAGACTTTTCTTTTTTTTTATTTTTTTTCTTTGTGAAATGACTTGAGATGGAATGTCGTAGTTAAAAATAACAATAGATAATTATTAGAGTATTCCATATTAAAATTTACTTAGTTACCATTTGACTTTTTTTGAAGGAAAGAATCCCGCAAATATTAAATAAAACTCTATTTTGACTTCCGTTAAATTTCTCTATGTTGAACATCCTGTAACTAACTTCACTTGTCCCCTGCCCCTGGCCTCGGTAGCACCCGTCTGACGCTTTTGCGTTGGGCGGTGGCTGAACCGAAAAGTAATAACTTGTGTTAAAAGTGCTAAACAATAATTGAAACCTGTATCAAAATAAACTGTACATAGTGATAAGTGACTTGATTAATTTTAACTTAGAATTTGTTGTATAATATTAAGTGCTTGTGTAAAATGTAACTGTGTGTCTGTTTGTGTTGAACCGGACAGTAATAATTTGAACCATGAATAAATATTTTGTTATTTAACTTAACTTCTGTTTTCTTTTGATCTATGAAACCAAACTAAGAACTCTACAATTATCCCTGAACTGAGACTCAAGTTCTTCGACTGAATTAGCTGGACAATGTATAAAAAAGATGGACTGGAGTCAGAGAAAGTTTTGGAGGGAAGTATAATGGAAAGTAGTTGTGAATAATTTGAGAACTAGTAAATGAAAGTGGAATAATGCGTCTACAATATGTTATACAATCTAGCTATGTATATAACGTATTTTTTAATCTCCAATACTTTCCTCAACCGTTTAGAGAAAAAATGTAATAAAATTACTTATGTACCTTTTAAATGTTTGCGTGATTATTTTGCTGACATAAAATTTATAAATTCACAAAAGTAATTTGTAATTATCGTATATGAACCATATATTATGTTTGACAATAAATAAGAATAAAAAATCTACAGTTAAGAATATTATTTATATTTTTTAATGTAGTTCATTGTTTCGAGTTTTTAGTCCCATTCTCAATTATGTAAATAGTTTTCCTCGTCCTTTTTTTATATATTTTTTATTTTTAATATTTACATTATTCTTTTTCGCAATCATTATATTTCTAAATTTGACAAAATATTTCCTCGAAATTTGTATAAGTTGGTAAAAAATTCCAAATAATACTGAAAATTATCCTTATTATTATTATCATTCATCAGGTTAATAACCGGATTTGCTCAAAGATCACAAAGCATGGCACTTTTTTAATAAGACTTTAGACTTAATTAAAGAATTTGAGAACAAAAACAATTTACACACATTTAAATTACGATCCACTTTTGCTCATAATTATAAATTTACTACCACTACCTCTATCCCACAAGTGGGGTAGCCAGCAGACCAGCTGCATGTAATAGACAAACAAGCTGTCGTTTCCGTGCCAACGAAAAATCGAAACATTCAGAATTATTAAGTTTTCAAACTTATTTAGAGTATCCATTAACAATAATTATATTTCAAATAGCAAACATTACTAGTTTTTCCATACTGAAGATCGAATATCCACGACCCCTCGCTATCACGGTGAGTGTGAAAACATGGATTCATTTATTATGGCTCTTGGGTCTACTACTCCACTTAGCCTTAGACCAGCCATTTTGATGATTAATTTCACATTATTTGTAATTAGTAGGATAATTATAATTTTGATATATAAATAAAGTTTCGATATACGAATTAGGTTTGCTTTTTCTTATATTTCATCAAAATCAATTTAATTTTTAATAGTTGTAGAAAATTTTGTTTGCGCTTTTTGGAATAAAATAATAAACTCATTGGGGATGTGCATTAATTAATAATCACTAATAAGGAAGTACATGCATCTAATAATGTAACATAATATACATAATTAAGTATGAAGGAGTTTATTAATTTTATATGCGATTTGTTTTATCTTTGTTCATCTAGTGTAAAAATAATGATAATAGGGGATTATTCAGAATAACATTATGATTATTTGCTATACTAGCACGGTAATTCAAAACATTTCCGATAGGTTAATCTAGCTACAAGAATTACCTATATTGTATTGTATAGAACTGCCATTTATTTTATTGTATAGAATTACCATATATAACATCATGGTGATAACTTTGTCATTGAATAATTCAATGAACAATATATAATAAAGCATTCAAGTGATTTTTCAGGGTGCTTTTATATCAATGCAATAATACTTCGCTTTATGGATGTTTTATTTACAAATCAATCTTCATTTTTGAAATTTCAACATTTTAAGAAATTTAGTATGTAGGAATACGTAACTGTAAGAATATGGTTTTAAAATACTAAGCATGAAGTGTTTGAGAGCATCGTATAAAATAATTGTTAATGTCGTTGTTTTTAATAATTGTTTTTTTTTCAGCTTCTTTTATGACAGCTTGCAACAGAGATGATCCAAATTTGCAAAAATGTTTGTTGAAGGAAACTAAAAAGGTGTTAAAGAAGTTTGTGACTGGCATCCCAGATATTGGGGTTGAGCCGATAGATCCACTGAATGTGGGAGAGTTCAACGTCGTTACAAATACCAATCTGAAAATTTTCAACAAGAATGCGGTGATGGAAGGACTCAAAGATTTCACAGTTAGCGATGCTAAGTAAGAATATTACCTATAGCCCGTACCTCGGGTTAAATATAACGTCTCTCAAAAATAGAGATTAGCCTTATTCCAACTTTATGTGCGACTAAAACTATTTTTGGGGAAGATGTATACAAAAGACAGTTTTTGATACATGAGTAAATTCATCCTGTAGAGTTTCTGATAAAAAATAGAAAATCCACTCTCTTCTGTAAGTTTTCGAGTGTCATATAATAGGTAAAAATCATAAAACATCACGTTTTAGTACATTTAAAATCTTCAGTTTAGCCGTGTGTTTATTACAAGCAGTTGGTTTACTGGCTACTCCGCTTGTGGGAAGTAGCATAATCAAATGGGTGAATGAATGAATTAGAATTTACTGTTGAAGAAATAAGTTATCATTTTCTATTCAAATAATAAAATTTCATTACAGTGGATGTGAAAGAAAGACAAATTTTACCCGAGATTGTCAATGTGACAATGTTCGTGACGAGAAAAGTAATAAAATTAATACACATCAAATTTCAGCGCCATCTACATAAATCATCAATAAATTTTAATTAATGCATGAGTACTCGTTGTCACAGTTACTGTTTGTTAAATAAGAGTATAAATTAAATATATAAATTTACATTTATCAAGAAGGTAATATTAATTATTAATTACTCATTCTCGCTCTTAAGCAATACGAAGGTCTGTGTGATTCAATATTATTTTCAATACTCTCTCATAGATGGCGATAAACAAAATTCGATCAAATTAAACTTATAACCATTATTTTATAACTTTCCTTATGCAAAAGTTTTGATATTATTTGCTTGTATGTAATTAAGTCTGATTATGTTGTTGTTTTACTAACAGATTTGATTGAGAGATGTAAGTGATTCAGAGTGTCCCAAAAAGAGAATTGGGGAAAATCTTCTAATTCGACTTACAGGTTTAAACTACAAAAAAGTTTATAAGTACGTAACTTGAAATTATACTGTCTGAGCTAATGATAATGGGAAGTACAGTGACTTTCTAAAAAAAGATATGATCATTAATAACTGACAGTATTTCATAGCAAGAGTTGTGTATGATCAATGACTTTTCTTTCTTTTTGCAGCATTGATCTTGAAAAAAAAACTGGTGAAATGAGAGTAAGAGGAAACGCAACATTTACAGCAGATTACTCAATCGATGGACAGATTCTTATCTTCCCAATCAGAGGGAAAGGTGCATGCAGAATTGATATGAGTAAGTATAAAAGTGCTATATTAAAACTTTTTAAGCTAACACTATGACACTATGAGGGCTACATCCATCATCTTTAAGTTAGTATAATTATCCTTCAGAATCTTTCGCTTTCATAAATAGATAAATGATAATAATGAGAGCGAAAGCTCCTGAAAGTTGGTTCACGAACAGTAAAGTCACTGTGGAAGTACAAACTGAATATCTCCTCCAACAACAAAAAGGGCTATAATTTAGGGGAGGTTTTAAAGGAGGAAGCATTTCAGGCAAAGCCTGAGCCTTCCTTTTGAAAAAAAATGTTCGTTGAGTCTGAATTGTGTAAGAGCTCAACTCTTAAAACATCCTGGAAAAAGTGCCGGGAAACTCTTAATATAGAAGAGGCTTAAAACAAAGTGTTTTTTTATTAAAAATAATATGAACTTTCACCATGTACCTACATATCTGGTTTCGTAAAAACGTCAAATTAGCTCTCTGTAAAATAAGCTATTTAAGCTAAAGAGTAGAACCTTCAACTTAGCAATGTGGTATGCCATCCATCGAGAATATATTATTTTTTTACGGTACCTACAAAAAGGATAAATAAATAAATAAAATAAACTTTATTGTGACAATAATAAGTACATTGTACAAAAGGCGGGTTTATTGATATTGACAATACTTTGACGGATCTAAGATATTAGGTAATACTAAACAGACCATCTCATTTAAGACCCAATCACACTTCTGCATCTTATTCTTATTTTTATATCTACTTTATGTACATTATTTTGCTTACAGTAAACCTCGATTTTGTAATGAAATGGCAATGGGATTTTGTTAAGGATAAAGATGGAAAAGAGCACCCATTTATTTCAAAATCAGCAAACCGACATCGAATGGACAGGGCTATAATCAGAATGGATGGACTTTTCAATAACGATAAAACTCTTGGTAAAGAAACATATTTATTTATATATTTAATTATTCTTCGCCACACTTAATAATATTAACGATGATATGCTAAAATGTGTTGAACCTCACCAAACTCAAATTAAGATAATCGATATTTTGTGTTAAACCAACACCAATAAATAGTTGTGTTAGTTTTGAGTTCACATTATTAATGTAATTATACAGAGTATTGACGAGCTTCGACTGTTCAATCTTAGGAAAGCAAGAATATTAATTTTAGGTTTGAATATAACACTAACTGTGCTCCACTAATTTCACCATTCATTATTTAAATGATTTTTTCAGTAACATTTAAAAACAATAAAAACAGTAGAGTATTTTTTTTAATAAATGTTAAAATTCTGTTAATAAAAATATATGAAAATGATATTTGGATTTCCCCAGTGGTCTCTCCGGTAATGAATAGGTATCCCACCTTTTCCTATCAGTTTTAAAACGGCCTGAAAAAGGCATAATGTAAATCCTCACGTATGTATAAGGCAATAAACATGTACATTTCCGCAATGAGACACGTCATTCATCCTGAATATCTTTATTGGCACAGAGAAGACAATCTGCATGTTTATTACTTTCGATTAGTCCGGTGACTACCCCACTTATGTAATATACCTACCGTGATGGTATATCACACAAGTTTAGTAGTAGGTAGTAAATTTTAAATTAAATTTTTTGTCTACTTTTACACTTTTGTGTAACTTCCATGGTGACAGCTAAGCCGCCTTTGAAATACAGAAAATAGAATGTGTTTTTCATTTTCTTTTTCAGGAGAAGCGATGAACAATGTATTGAATACAAACTGGAAGTTTTTCATGGATGAAGTTTCGCCTCCATCAATTAAGGTTGTTGAAAAAAAGATCATCTCGATCATTAATCATTTCTATTCAATTGTTCCTTACGACGATTTATTACCATTGAAAGGAGATACTAAATAAATAGATAGATATAATTATTTTAAGTGTAGAATATAATTTATGACAAGATATGTGTTACATTATTTTAAATAAAAGTTTTTTTATGATAATTTTTGTATATTTATTTTATCATATATTTATTTATTTACTTATTAACACAGCACATAACATGAATCATCGGATAATATCTAGGTACCTATCATTTTATTATATCTTAGGTTACTAATACAATTATTTCCATTCACCGCTCAACATAAGCCCATATACATAGCTGCATCACGCAATTCTAATGAAGACATTTTACAACCAGTTACATAGATTCTTCTAGTGTAATCAAACAATCATATGGGAAATCTTCCTCTACCTCTACGAAGTCTCCACTCCACTGTCCTTTTCGTCAACAAACATTTTCATAAGTACCTACCCTAACACTCCTTGTCTCTTGCATAAACTCTTTCATAATTTCTCATGCCTTATTAAGATATTCCGATACCAATACGATGTCGACTTCATTTTGTTCTCTCAAACTATGTATGTACTAATAAATTGTTTATAGCCAAAAGGATTACTCTTGATTCAGATCTTACTTTGAATCTTATATCTATCAAAGAAATGTAAAATTAATATTTATGTATACTAGAATTAATATGGAAATGGGGTAATAAGGACTCTCCGGAATGTGGGACTCAATCTCAAACAATCCAACATCTGGTGGAGGAGTGTCCAGGAAGAAAGTACAAGGGAGACTGGATGGACATCCATTGGTCGATCCCAGAGGCAGTGCAGTGACTTTCTGGACGAGAACCAAGAATTTGATTTGGAATGATTATCAATACAAGCCAAAGTCATACAAAAAGTTTTACATGTAGTGCTTTAAAGACTAAAGAGTGTATTAAGTTTAATGAGATACTTTATACAATTTTAGACCAATAATCGGTTCCAATAATCTTGTAATCCATTATTATCAATTAAATAGATTTAAACTGACCGTAATGGATAGATAGGTTATTAAGACCGACTAATAGCCGGTTTCAATAATCTATCTACCCGCTACTTTCGATTGAAATATATTGTGTATTATATTTTATACAATAGATTTCAATCGACAGTCACGGATAGATAGGTTATTGAAACTGGCTATATAAGATGACGTTGAGAGTTACTTCACAGGTTTCTCCGCGTTTAGATTAACACTGACAGTAGCGATTACTTAATTCAATCATATGACCAATAATTAAATGGTTTGAAGGTCCCTCTGGTTGCGATATTCACATCTGATAATAATGCATAATGAAACCAGTTTTTTGGTTTATATGTATTAAAAAATGTTTTAATTGCAGCAAATATTGTATATTAAGTCCAAACAAAACTTTATTAATGAATATACGAATATGTTCGCCAAATAGTGAAAATAAAAGTTCTAAAATGCTGTTTTACAAAAGCATTAAAAGCAAGTTGAATCAACACCACATTTTTTTAAATATATAGTCGATGTCTAATATTACGTCCTTGTTTTATAAAAGATTTTATTCGGAGTATTCGGAGGTGTTTTAATCAAATAAAGAGCCTAGACATAATAGGACACCGTTCAACTGGAACAAGAGATGGCTTTTTAGAATCAGTTATGATAAATAGTGATATAAATGTCCTAAATATGACATGCGATAAAGCATATTTTTATTGTAGATATCCACACTTTGCAATCACATCTCTACAATTTTTATATTTGTTTCTGCATTTAATTTTTTTATTTTATTGAGAGAATAATTGAATGACTTTTCATATATAACTCGATAGTTTGATATTAGCAACTCAGATGTTTAAGAGACTGTTTTTGGCACAAATCATCCTAGTAGGATGCTATGCCATAAATGAAGGAAAAAAAAAACTCAGATGTTTATTTAGGCAGGTACCCACTTATATTTTAAATGACAGAGTAGGTTTTTCATCTTTTTTTGTATCAATGAATAGCTCACTTGTTGCTGTATCTTCCAGACAGGCACTACATCGCCTCTGGGAGCATTCATGCATATCCATACAATCTCCCTTATTACACATAAGCTGTTCAAATAAACATTTACAATAATATAGTTTTGAGTCACTGTGATGAGAAGGTCTATGATTTGAACGTTTACCTTATTTAGTCTCTTTTAAGTACTTACAAGTTCCGAAATAAATAATACCCACCTACATATTGAGTTAAGTAATGTGAACTGACCTTGTCCTTTATCGACGAAGACCTCACAAGTATTAACTTATCATGTAGGTTCATAATATTACATACATTAATTACAATAAGTTAACTGAAGGTATTCCACATATCCCCATTACGGTAAGTGAATGACACTGGGCTACAACATAATTAGGTACCCATTCATGTGTAAATAAACAGACCAAATTAACATGACCGTATTAATGTTAATTAATTTTAAAATAAACAATCATTATTTTTCAACTCTAGCGTATTAAGGTCAGACCTGTCTGAAATTATTTTTACAAACTTAAATGATAATTTCGATATTTCTCACATACAGAGGACTACCTGAGGGCAGACACCCAGCAGAAAGACACCCAAAACAATGGATGAACAATCTTCCTCCTACGTCACAGGAGGACCCATCCATACAAAATTCTTGACACAGATAAATTTGTTGAAAATATAACAACATCATGTACAGCGTCCTCGAGGATGATGGCGCTCTAAATACTCTAGGTTATTATTATTATAAAAAGCCTTTAAGATCTAAAACAAGATTAATTAGATTGAATATGATTGTTTATTAGATTCGAATTTGTTTATTTATCAATTATTACATACACGTAAGATTGCTTCAGTGCTAATAATATTACGTAATTAATTATTATTGTGCAACATGAATTTTTGCCGGCATTTTTTTTACATTATAGAAATCACAATACTTATTCATATTATTATAATAGAAATTTTAAAGTTCATTAATAATTTCACTAATATTATACATAATATTTATTTAATGTAGCAATAGAACATTTTATCTCACTCAAAAATGTACGCTCATAATAATATGTAGGTATATTTATCTGTCTTTTCTAGACATCATTAATGGTCCAATCGTCTACAAATATTCGTGTAATTTTCTCTGTGTGTTTACGAATTATCTCATCTGCTGAAATATTTATTATTAATCAATAAATATTATAATAAATTCAAAATATTCAAAATTTCTAGAAATTCAATCATCATTACGCTAGACTACAAATGTTCATTATTTGCTTAAGAAGTGTAATATAAGGGGTATCATATTTCATATTATTATTGTGTAGATAATTAGATATATACCCACCTACCTACAATGACCAAACAGGTTTCGCGCTTATGTATATTTCGCGAATGCATTGGAAATACTTCTCACAAACGGTGCAAAAATAAAACCATGATAAATATACTAATGAACGCGGAAAAAAAATAAGTTTTACTTCTTTATTAAAGAATATAAAGTTCACAAAACATACTAACAAAAAATATATCCACCTTTTATGAAACATAAATATTCCTACTAATAAATATTGACATGCTCAACAGCTGGTGTCAAGGATAGTGATTTGAAACTGGAGTTGTTGAGAGTAGTAAACGCACCATGGGAAAGTGTAATAAAACCAGCCTAAGCTGATTAATAAGCATCGGAACACTTTTCCTGTTTCTTAATAAAGATAACTTCCGCGGTGTGTTGGTTGTGCAGATGAGGTTGTCTGATAAGAAATATTCTTACTAATATATCTGTAGTCTTTTTAATACAGGAGAGATAATGATCCTGGTTAGAAATGTTTTGAGAATGTTTTGTGATAGTTGGTCGAAAATTGTTCTTTAATCTACAAGGGTTCCGATGACTCAGGCATCCCTCTTGCAGAGCACGTATCGTTCCTATGATAACGACATTAAAGCGCTAGGAATGTTGTAGGAAGAGATGTGTCAATTGGCGCAGAGACGCTCTGAATGCAGGAGGCTGATTTATGCCCTGTGCTTGTTGAAGGGCGAAATGATAATATCTACGTATTTATGTCTCGCTAAATTTATTTGCAGACTCATTTCTAATTCCGACATGGTGATGGTAGTTTTATAAGTTAACTAATAGCCAATTCCTTTTCCTCCAATTAACGTTACTAGTTTTCTCCATTCTATGCCAACTAAGCCCTCCTGTCAGGAGACTCTCCCAACTTTCTGACATCACTGGTACAAAGATTGTGTAAAATAACCATTTATTATTTAAAGTTTTATTTTAAATCGACTCAATGATTAAGGCAGTAATGTTATTAAACTATGATAATGAACTAAAAGATACCAAAAATAATACTTAATACAATATGTAAGTTCAAGGAAATTTAATACGTGGTACATATGTTAAAAATAATTTAATATTAATCAAAGTTTATTTTCGTCAAGGTATTACAGACTAATTCGAAAATATTTTTCGTTTTCATGTAAATTCTATTTAAACCTTGCATTGATCAGCGGTCATATGATTTGTATCGAATGCTATGAGTTTTCTTCCACAAACAGAACTAACCTGCCCACTTTATTTCCCATAAAACTGTTAAATGTGAAATATATAAATACATGTAGTGCTACATTTTGACGCAATTTCATGTTTACTTTTGATAAAATAACAAGTGTTTTTTATTTATAATTACTTATATACATTTCAAAAATGAATAATAAAAATATATATATTTTAGTTACATTTTCAATATGTGTCGGATTATTTTCATATGCAAATGCACAAAAACTACGTAAGTTCTTTTTTTATGGTTAAAATTCAAAAAACTGAAATCATGCCTTTCCAAAAATAGATAATAAGAATAATATTTCATCTTTACAATTATTTAGGCTAACTAAAGCGCTAAATATACCTTATTTTACATATTTTTGGAAATAGTGTTTATAATAATAATAAATTTATTCAATAAATTATAGATACAAACAAAGTATTTGACGAAAATAATAGTACTAAAAATATGAAATGCTACAGTTACGTCATATTAACCCCAGACAGCCAGTTGCTGGATTTACGAGTCAAATTGTCAATAATCTTATTTTTAAAATATTTTTGAAGTAGTTTGTCAATCACGCTTTTCTAAGAAAAATATCAGTAGTTTTACAAAAAATGCATTATTTTGCATTTTTTTACATTCTCTGGCAATGCATTGAACACCAATTTAGGTTTTTTAATAAAAATACGGTTTTAGATTACATTTTTATATTTCTCAAATGAACTGTAGATGCCTATATATTTGTTTCTTTTTTAATATATTATCCCTATGTATTTCAAGTCAGTTAATTTTTCAATAATTATATTTTTTAATTAGTGACTTAAAGTAAGGGAAATATTTATGTTACAAAATACAAAAAATATGTACCTTCGATCAAATTTTAAAACTCTGTTTATTTGATTTTTTATATAATATCTATGAACAAAATGTACCAAGAGGCCAATAAAATCAGTGATAAATAATATACGCATATAAAATAAACAACTAAATTCCAGCAATTTTTCTCAAAAAAACGTACTCGATTTCTTCGATGAAAAACAAAACAATAGTAAAATCACTCTATAATATTGGGTGAAAAGTGTAAAGAATATTAACAAACAATACATATCCCGTAGAGCACCCGGTAAAGAATTGGTCTCCCACTCTTCTGCGTAAGTTTTCGAGTGTTCTGTAAAAGGAAGGTGTTCGAAAAAATTAAGACATTTTACTTCTTAAATTCAGCGATGAGGCTTGCCACCAATCCTGAATGTCTTGATTATATATTGGCACGAAGAGGACAGTTTGCATGTTTCTTACGTGCAGCTGATCTGCTGGCTACCCCACTTGTGGGATATGCCGTGATGGTATAGTAGTATAGTAGTAGTAGGTACATATTATGAAATATAATATTAAGTACCTGCATACGAATAAATATTTGTCGACTTAGAGTCTAGCATAAACATTGTATATTCCATATAGTTATACATGTTATGTGTTTCTGATTGCAAAAAGTGCAAGTGTTTTGCAGGTCAAGATATTATGATTTTGATACCAGTTTTTGAGATGACGTTATAAAACTTGTCTGAGTTCTTTCTATCGATGAATATATAATATATAATTAATTATGATATAATTTTACAACCTTACACGGTATATAATATTTGTATCGTCAAATAAAGTACCTACCTATTCATTATGTAAATATGAAAGAAAGTTTATCGATTGATATAAGATGTTAATGATAAAATAAATTAGTGATAGGCGATGTTTTAAAATTCAAAACTGATCAATAATATTTATAATAAGTACTAAATAACAAATCATGTTTTGCTAATAAAAAATTACAAATCAAACGTATCCACATAAATAAATATTATTGACTCCTTCAAATATGGATACTATATGTAAATAACAAGTCTTAAAACTATTTACAATCTTTGTTGATTATGCTTATATGGAGCATTCTTATTCATAGTTCTCTTCTATTGACGAGTTGGTTTTTTTCGAATACCGATATAATTCTGAATCTTAAAATTCTGTTTTTGTTTCTGTTAAATTCATTCTATTTTTTTTATTTTAAACACGACTTGATTAAATAAACTAGAATACACTTCGCACACTTTCACACTAAGCAATAACTCACGTCGTGAAGGTGTAGTTATTTGTTGACACATTTTGTTTTCTAAAATTATAAGTATTTAAAAATAAATTTTTGCAGAATAATTATCATATATTATTGCCTTAATTGTTATTATGTAACATTCTCGGTTGGTATGGCATCATAGTTGGATAGTATGGCACGGAAAAAACGTTTTTTCTATGGATCACAAAGTTTCGGGTTCGATTCCCGGCCAGCACAAAAGTAAGAAAGACCTAAATGAATTAAAAACTTTAAACTTTTTATTACACATTTTTTATTTTATTCTCATAGACAATGTTGTACGCATGTTAAATGATTTATTCGGCGCCGTTTAAAGGAGCATCCATCTCAAGGGCAATATTGTTTCGTCTCTTAACGAGACATTACAATTTTGTCTACAAGAATAAAATAAAAAGTGTGTATTAATAAAGTTCTTAATTCATTTAATATGGATACACAAAAAGTAATCGAATATATAGAAAATATAAGAATGACCTTTTCCAAATTGTCCTGGATCTGGTCAAATTGGTGGTTTTAGCCGGCTGGTCCTTCAGACCTGCCCAATCCTGTGAGGACAACTTTAGTTTGAATGGACGGATAAGTATGAGTCTACGACTCCTGAAATATCCTGTTATGAGGTGGATCTCTCTTCGATGTCTTGGATCTGAGTGTTATATTTATAATTGTTTGGTGTATTGCATATGTGTATCGTCGCATTAGTGCCCATAATACCAAATCATATCTTAGTTAGCGACTAGCTCAGTCTATGTAAGAATTATCTTTGTATGTATATATGTATTCTATTATTTAAGTGTCAGAGACCTACTTGTATTTACTAGTTTATGTATCTTGTTTCCTGCTTGTTATGAAAACACTAAGTGGAACACAATCTGTTATATGCAATACAATACTGAAATTTATTATTACCAACAACTCAACAAGTATTATGATACAACTTGGAGTCATTACCTACGTAGATGCTTTGCAATGTGTTAACATTATAACATCTTGAAAACACAAATTATGCTTAATCTATGCCATCGACTTATTTATCCACATTCAATATCCTGCTAAGCGTTTATTTTTCTTTTTCCTCATCAAGAATATATTTTATAAAATATAGAATATAAAGATCATATAAATATTTAGTTATAAAATTATATTGGAAAACATATTTGATACTAACCAAAAAACTATTTACTTTTCACTATTGATTTATTACTCGAGTACTTTCGTCAAGTGTTTAATAAACAGTGTTTTGTTTGTATCAAATATGTTTTAAATGTCTTTCAAAATGTGAACATACAAACTCTAAATCATTTATATTGGAAAACATAATAAAAAGCGAAACCGGTCGTGCGTTAGTCTTACTCAAAAGTAACACAAAACAAAAAAATAGTAAATAAATATTTATTTTATTTTATTTGATAATAATAAAAAGGTTTATATTTAATTAGTTTGTATTTATATTATAATATAATATTATGAAAAAAAAATAGACAATGTGTTGATGCGACTAAAATACTTATATCCTTACCTACGTATCCGTAAACAAAGGACATTTCTATGTTTGAAAATTGATTAATTAATTATGTATTCAAAAAGTTTACTTTATTTTTCAGCTTCATTAATATCAAAATGCAGCCTTTCAGATACAAAGTTAAATGAATGTTTGAAGAAGCAAGCACAATTAGCACTTCCAATATTACAGAATGGTATTCCGCATTTAGGAGTTCCATCAATAGACCCTCTTTTGGTGGAAGATATCAAAGTGGATCAGCCATCGCTGAGGGTAATGTTTAAGAGTCCGAGGATAATTGGACTGAAAGATTGCACGATCAATGAATTAAAGTAAGTTTATATATTTTTTTTTATAAACCCAATTTTTGTTTTACTAAAGGTTTTGTTATAAACCCAAATACACAGTAGGCTACTAAAAGCTTGTGTCGTGAATGGGGAGTTTGCCGGCACCTGGGATCGAGCCCCGGACCCCATATATTTTTTACATATTAAGAACAACTTTGTGGAAGTGCATTTTGATAATATTAAAATTAATTGAGTTTTACGGTAGCCTAAAAGAAGAGTCTCAGCCTCATACACAAGAGGTGCGCGGATCGATCCTAAGTGCCGGCAAACTTTCTTTCAAGATATAAGCTTTTAGCTTACTATGAAAGGTGATTGGGATTGTATTTGAGGATATAACAAAAACCCATATACATATCTTTAAAAAATAGAATAAAAACCCGTATACATACATCTTTGAAAAACAGAATAAAATCAGTGTATTACTTTCACTATGAATAATATTTGACTCAGATGCCGTTCGAATAGACACCCATTAAAATATCGTAATCCACACGAATACCATTATGTAATACTATTTTTTAACAAATTACTATTTTCTTTTGCTGAACTTCGATTATCTAATGAATTAAATAATCATTGTCTTGCTGCTTGATTCACAGAAATTAATTCATTTATAGGGTTTGCACCAGTTTTGACAGGAATTGTAAAAACAATCCATGCCTGGATCCATTCCCCACAAGTTTTAGTAAATTTAAAAAACAATCTGGTGCAACTATTGGCTTTTGGATCCAGTGCTACTTATTGATTGGGTGCATTGTGTATTGGAATGTTTAACTAATATAATATTATTGTAACCATTTAACACCTATATTTTTATTATTATTAGATTTTTTGGCATAGCTGCAGTACATTGTATGTATATAACAAGTCACTATGTGATATACCACTGTACATTGAACTAGGTTGTATTCCCTTCTCTCTTCCTTTCTTCCTCTTCCTCTTTCTATAATTATTTTTTGAAATATTGTGCTGTTAAATTGTTCATAGTTTAGATACTTTAACTGGCGAAGTAAATAATTAACTGTATATCATTGTGAAAGCTGTTGTAACTATTAAATTAAATAATAAAAAAAATAACTACACTTTTGATGCGGATTGAATTATTGTTGCAGATATGGTCTCAATGAACTTTATCACAATTGGTATTATGCAAACCAATATATCTATAAGTTGTGCGTCATCTAAGACTTGACATTATATTTATTATGTCATTAAAGCACAGAACGTAAATCGTATCAGTAAAAAAAATCTACATTGCATAATAAAGTTTTTATACGCATGATCATATGGAAAATTTGTATTTTTTTAAAAAAAAAAGATATATCTGGGTTTTGTTATAAACCCAAATACAACCTTATACACCTTTCACACGAAATATTAGATTTGTATTAAAAAAACCCTAGGAGCATCCAGCAAAGAATTGGCCTCTCACTCTTGTCCGTAAGTTTTTGAGTGTCCTGTAAAAGTCAGATATTCGAAAAAAATTACATCTCGAGTTAAGCGATGAGGTTTGCCACCAATCCTGAGTGTCTTAATTTTTTGCTGACTCAGAGAAAACGGCTTGCATGTTTATTCCATGCAGCTAGTCTGCTGGCTTCTCCACTTGCAGGATATGTAATGATGGTGTAGTAGTAGTATTAAGAAAATGTGGGAATATTTTCTTAGTATATTTTTCTTCTTTGAATGGTATTTATTTTATAAATGTTAAAATCACAAAACAGACAATAACTACATATATAAAGTTAGAAAAAAGGTTAATCTTTCAGAGATCAGCTATCATCCAATACCATGCGCCACAATTAATTTAAAAAACATAGGTACCTAACATTCCGGTCATCTCAACATGCCTACATATACACAGTCTCGCTCGCTCACTCAATCATCACACTAGCACAAAAACACAAATCAATAATAATCATAAAAAAAATCAAGGGGAAAGGAAAAAAGGGGGGGGAGATTACTGCGTACCTGCTGATTCATTTAGAAGTGTGGAAGTAAGTTTTTTGAATACCTGTCTCTTGTATTCAAAAAACTTAGAGGTAATCCAAATATATCGACGTCCGTCAGCGTATTATTGTATAGAGATGTAATTCTGCATAGAGGTCTGCGTAGCCCTGCATTTGTACTCGCAGCTGGCATATAAAATAAATTATTATCCCGAGTTCTAGAGGGAGCGTGAATACATATTTTATCGAGAAGCTCAGGAGTGTCAAATGCAGAATTCCTTTACTCCGCTTTCTCTCCTGTGCTATGGAATATTTTCTCTACTTTCTGGATTCCTATTCATTCTCTGATATTTGCCTTCTTCCCACACCATGTTTACTTTTTACTATGATTTTAATAATCAGATACAGCAAAATGTGGAATGTGTCGCAAATTATCTATTTATATTGCAATATTAATATTGTTAATGAAAATATCATGAATTGTACCTGTATGTGGAATGAATTTAATAAAAAAAAAACCATGACTATTTTTAATGATAATGTGTTTTATAAGCAATCATTTAATCTGTTTGATTTTATCTGTATGTTTACAGGATAGACCAAGCAAAGAAGAAAATAATTCTCGACTATACTAAAAATGGTTCATTCAACGGACACTATAATGTAGATGGACAACTTCTCATCATTCCTATAAAAGGAGAGGGAGAATCTAAAATTATCTTTAGTAAGTTATCATAAAAAATTTATCCATCTATTCCAAGAAAAATTTATCCTCAACTTACAGTACATATTTTTTTCACCATTAAATGCTCCTCTTGGATTCAAATTGTAAAATAAAATCTTCCTTTATTCAGAGCAACTCTTTGCTGTCTGATACCACTATCGTATGAGGGTATCAAAAAAATAAAATAAATGCATATTTAAATTCTGTTACGAGTTAATATTTATATATCTATCAAACTTTATAGCATATACATAATCATAATAATATTAACATTTCTGTACATTATTACTGTACAAATAGGTATATTTCTTAGAATTTTCAATCTTCTTTATTTAATTTGTAATTCGTTTTTTCCAGCCAAATTAAATTACGTTTTCAAGATGGAATACCAAACCTACACAGGAAAGGACGGCAAAGAACATTGGAAGATAACGAAACACAAGGTCACATACAAACCGGAGAAAGCAGAATTCACCTTCTCAAATCTTTTCAATGGCAACAAGCGATTAGGTATGAAAAATAAATAAATTATTCACAATCATCATAAATTACATATATTCAACTAATTGTTTATCCAAGAACTCAAATTTCAATACAATCAACTTCAATACAGATCTAAGTTACAATATCTATCTTTTCTAAAATACTGTACAAATGCTTCGTGAAGTTGAAAAAAAGGATGCTTTTCGTGGTTTTAATATTATGTACATCATGCTTAACTTATAATATTTTTTATTGGCAGAGAAACAATAGGGAGGAAAATAGCACACAGATTTTCTTCCTCTTCATTTTGTATACCCAGTAAATTTAATAATTATAAATTATTATCGAAGACTATTAATTATGGTCTTATTAATTTGCTTGATTATTATAAACAGTTGTTGACTTAAAAATAATTATATTTAATTTAACTTTGTTTTTTTTTGGGAAATATTTTAAATCTTATTAGAAATTAATATTAATTATTTCATTTTATTGTGTCAAAATACATTTTTTCTTGCGTAATAACTAATTAATTATTTAAGTTATTTGGAAAACTGTTTCTCTTATATTCTCGCCTACCGGTGCACTTGAGAGATAGTCAAACTGTCACCAGCTTCAGAAACAAATTAAAAACTGAACTCTTCACTGGCGCCCCTTGAGACGGTCTAGGGACTATTAAACGGCGTCAAAAATAAAATCATCCAAAATCATCATCATAATCTTTTTATTTATTTCAGCCGACACAGCAACACAAGTCATAAATACAAATTGGAAAATAATTTTCACGGATCTATCTCCACCTATCATGAGCAAAGTGACTAAAAACATCGTCAATGTCATAGACAAGTTTTTCGAAGCTTTCCCTGTTCAGGAACTTTTTTCACCATAGGAGAGTTCAAATAGACTTTTTTAATAATATTGTATTGTAAAAACCCACCTAGTTATAAGTTTTTAGCTTTAATATTGCGTTAATAAAATATTGTTAATTTATCTAAAATTTGTTCATTTCCCTCACATTTCCTGACATAATAAATCAGCATAATTATTAATTTCTTTTCAAAAACTATTTGCAGCTTAAATAGACTATCAAAATTCTCTTTTTCCTCCTATATAAAATAAGAGTTTTTTATACGGAAAAACTGCAGTTATTAATCATAATAGAAATTTATAAATAAGATACTTGAAACTTTTAGAATACTTTCAGTAGCAGATCTTTTCTTTGCCGACGACATTTAATTATTATTTATTAACAAACTCAAAGACCAATGAAGCTTTTACAGTACAATACAATATAATTTAAAAAAGACAATCGGCAATAATTTGCAACTTAAAAGATAATTTCTTGTGAATTGGTTAGTATACCTACCAACATTATCGTGTACTAGCAGACATAAGGATTATGATAGTTTTAAATGTTTCTGAGGAAAATCATAAGATGGCGTGGTGGTTATTCAATTGCAAATACAAAATTTGTCGGTAACTTAGAGGTAGAGTCTAGGCCTCGTATTCAAAGGTGCGCGGTGCGATCCCAGGTGCCGTTAAACTCTCCTTTCACGACACTTGCTTCTTGCTTACTGTGAATGATGTTTACAGTTGTCTTTGGGTTTGTAACAAAATTCCAGATATATCTTAAAATTAAATCATTGTAAATTTATATCATTTATTGCATCTCTCTAGAGTGAGAACTCTATGGAGCCGGGGGGGGTACAGAAAAGGTATTCCACTCTCTACAAGTATCCTGTAAAAGATGAGTATTCACACACAGAGATAAAGTCATTTATACTTAGTATGTGCAATAAGACTACCGGCTGATCAACATATCAATAATACACTCGAAAACACAACAACATAGTCGGGACACACGATTTTTTCTTTTTTTTAATATTACACGAGTCCAAATATAATAGAAGAAATACTCCTACAAAAAAATAAATCCATGAATTTATTAATAATTAATTTTCAAAGCTTTTGTTTTTGTTAGAGAACTTAGATTAAAATACTATTTAAGAGTGTAGGACATCATATAGATACACAAGTAATCAGATAGATATTTTGGATTAATTAATCAATTCAGAAATGAAGTTTGTCACCCATCTTGAGTGCCTTAATTTTTAGTAGGAACGGGGAGGACAGCTTTTATGTTTATAATATGCAACTGGTATACTGGCTACTCCACTTATAAGATATGGAATGATAGTATAATAGTAGTAGAAAAGTCTTGTTAATCATGTATTTCCGTACGACCAAAAGTCTTGTTAATCATGGATTTCCGTACGACCAAAAGTCTTGTTAATCATGGATTTCCGTACGACCAAAAGTCTTGTTAATCATGGATTTCCGTACGACTAAAAGGATAATAATGAAAAAGTATAACAAAAGGCAATATAATTGTTTTATCCTATATTTTGATTAGGAATAACAAGAAATACTTGGTTTAGAATACCCTGAAGTTCTGAACCATAGCATTGGACAGGGATTTCTGAAGGAAGCACCTAGACGCCAAAGACCACATGGACAGGAAAAAATGCTCTGCTTGGCCAACATTGATCTACAATTTATTTCAAATGTACTCTTAACAAAACGCTTTTCTTATAAAAATTAGGTTATTTGAAAGATATCATAATACAGCAGTAAACTCACCCACTATCCATTGATTTATTTGACTAATGGTTTGTGGTACTATGAGATAATCAATGTTATATTACAAGATAGATGTATGTACAGTGAAGAATAAAAATTATAAATAAAATTCGTGTAAAATTTAAACATAGAAACTACCCATTTACATAAATTATAAAAATGAAATAATAATTAATCATATTGTGAATTAACTTGTATACTTTCCTGTTTTTAATAATATTTTTAGTTTTCCAGGTATACAATAAAACTAATAAACACTATTATTGAACAGTTAAAATGTCGTTTGATTAATTTATTTTTTTACTATTTCTGGAATACATATTAAAGAGTTCGTCGGTAGCCTGGAGGTAGAGTCTCGGCCTTCAGAACTTCAGAACATGGGGTCCGTGGTTCGATCCCAGGTGCCGGCAAACTCCCCTTTCACGGCACAAGCTTTTAGCTTATGGGGTGTTCACATTTGGCGAATATCGCCAGCCGAATTTCAAAATATAACGCCAGGCGAAAAAACAAAATTCGCCGTACACCCATTGATCGTCACACCTGTTCACACAAGTCCACCGATATAGAAACGATCTGTCAGATGCGCTTTGATTTTGACACTGTTTTCAAAATGGCGTCGAGATGGAGATCGCGAAATGTTTATTTTTAGTCGAAAATGTTATAGTAGAGGTTATAAGGCGCCTTTTAATTAAGGAAACAAACGCCACAAACCAACAAAAAAGATAACAGCTGTCACGAAGCGGGAAACATTATAAAATTTATAGGTTATAAAGCTTTTACCATAGACACAAACGCCGCGCATATCTGCGCATGTGCAAATCGTTCGATCGCCCGAGAAAGTTGGAAGGTGGTCAACTCGAGACGATATCGTTTCTACTGGTTTTTATCGTTTCAGACTAGCTGTCATTTTGTTCACACAGTTCAAATGGCTGGCGATATTTTGGTGCCCTAGCGATATTCGCCAAAGTGAGAACACCACATTAGTGTGAAAGGTGTATAAGGTTGTATTTGGGTTTATAACTAAATTAATTATAACTTTATAAAATTAAAAAAAAAAAAAAAAACCCAGATATATCTTTTAAAAAAAAAAAAAAAGATATATTTTTTTATTATTTGAATAAAACAATTCGATGCTATGATTACAAATAAATAATCAGATGAAACTTGTTTTTGCATTATATTTATTATGAATTTAATAATGTCACTATTTCGTTGAAACATAAAATGCAAATGTTCGTATTTTATTTTTGTCGGAATCTATATTAAAGTTCTAGTTGTTTAGTTTTTTTTCTTTATGTGTGAAAAGTACTATTTATAAAAAAACGATAAACAATGAACAATATACATATATGTTGAAAAAACTTTAAAACTATAAATAGGTACATTTACGATTTGTACGGGCGCCACTTATAAGCTATTTTATCGTCTCAATGACTTTAATTAAATTTGTGGTTCAATTTAGATCAAGGATGGCCAACCCGCGGCCCGCGAGCTTCGTGCGGCCCGTTGGGTGTCTACGTGCGGCTCGCGAAGCATTTGCACACTTTTTTAATAATAGTCGGTACAAGTACCCGTGACTTTTTTGTAAGAGGTATTTTGAGAAAATATTCTTAAAGAAAACTGAGGAGTTTTGAAACATTACAAATTCCTATACCATTTTGAAAATTTGGCTACGGTGGGGTAGAAATTTTAAGGTGAAGTAAAATTATCAAATGTTTCATATATGGAGTATATTGTCGTGCGGCCCGGTTGAAATCTCTTTCTGAAATTCGGCCCGACTGCTGAAATGGTTGGCCACCCATGATTTAGCTCATCATCTCCTTTTTTATCGCGTTTTCGCGAAATCGCGTTTCAATGTCATAGACAGGCAACATTTCTGATTCATTACAGAAATATTTTTATACTTTACCTATTTTGTTAAGATAAATTATTACAGCTATAAATAATCTACTACTATGCTATCACAGTATATCCCACAATTGGGGTAACCAGCAGAATAACACTATAGTAACCACGCGAGTGGTATACACTCCAATCTCCATACCAATAAAAAAGAGACCTTCAGGATGGATTTTGTGTCTTTCTTATCGCTAAATTGAAGGTTTTGAATGTTATTGTCTTTCATATAATATTTTGGTAGCGAAATATTTTTGTTATTTTTTTCAATTTATAAGAAATAAATTGGGTGTACAATTGTATATAAGTCAATAATATTTTTTTATCTTAATATTACATTATTATGAAACTCTATAGATTTTTGCTGTTGGCATATAATATGATTATTCATTTCTAGACAAGTACGTATTACAACTTTGTATGCATCGTGAAAAAGGCTTTTAAGGCTTAAATGTATTAATAAATAAATGTATAAACGTCTTTATGTGATGTTATACAAATATTTTCCATTGCTTTAAAATCATTGGAGGACTTAATGAAAATAGTGGAAGAGGTAGGTTTTCGAAGAACTAAATGCAAAAAGTTATTTTTAAATTAAACTTATTAGAAAAAAATATGTAATATTTTTATCAAACCAAGGACGATATTTAGCAAAAAATTCATTTTACTAGCCACATAATAAATACATAATATTATGTTCCTTTAAACAACATTAAAAGTTTCAAATTAATGGATTTTCAAATCTTAACGATGTATCAACACAATAGGTACAAGTTATAAAAATTTTATATTATTGGGATGCCTATTTTTGTTGAAGAAAAGTATCAAGCTCTTAGATAAATTTTAATGTGAACTTGATCCGCAGGTTAGTGATGGGCGAAGGTTAATGATGTTCACTTCTTATAGATATATACATTTTTTTGCCAAACACAACACGTATGTCATGGTCCTACCCAGTAATAAATTAATATTTAATATAATATATGTATAGTGGTCACGTTTTGAAAATGTCCAGTGGTAGTTGGTCGAAAAGAGCAATGTTCTTTCTTCCACGAGGGCTCCAACGCCCCAGACGCCCCTTTTACACAATACATACAGGATTCTAGAGTGTACAGATTTCTATGGTCCCTAAATCACTTGCAAACGAGTGGATGGTCTTGAGAAGAATGGAATATAATAGATTTCTATGGCCTGTTAAGTTTCAGTGTTCCTCTATTCTTTATTACTTCCATTTTGAAATTAATTCGATTCAATGAAAAATGTTCAACCACGAATCTTTCCATTAAACTTTTCGTGCGTTTATTTAGTAAATTTCATTAAAATTTCCATCAATAAGTGGATGAGAACTTGTATAGTGTGTATTATTTTGCCTATGTTAATTAGTGTGTTAAGGACATATTAGAAAAAAATTGCGTATCTAAGAATTGTATTATTTATGTCATACTAATGTAATAAATATTTCCATCAATGTTCTCTTTTTAATATGAAAAAAAAAATATAGGGTCCATTAAATTATTTGTCTTGAATTATATAATAACTCATTTGTATATGTAATATTATGATATATCATATCATAGAATTGATAGAATTGTACTCGAGTGTGTCTAAAATTTGAGAGACCTATCTTCTCTGAAAATCTGATTTACAATATTTTTTTTTTTTTATTTTTACAATATTTAGAATCAAACAGTCGTTACACAATATGTTGACAATTAATACATTTAACATGTGGACTAGCGAAGATTCCACTCTTACCAGAAATGTCTTAGTCTTGAGGAAAAAAGCAAAAGTTAAAATTGTCTAAAAAAGTCAAAGTAAATTTAAAAACAACGATAATACAATAATATATTGATGAAATTGTCGAAAGGGCTATACTATTGGAATTTTAGCTTTCATTTTCGGACTGATACAAACACAATGTTAGAAATTAATTCAATCTTAAAAAAAAAGTACAAAGGGCTTTTCGACTACTTGCATTTTATTTTTTGGTTTTAAAATTAAATTTTGTGTACCTACTTATTATTTTTCGGTTATTACTTAATTTATTGTATGTAATAGCATTAACATTGTATTGTACAGAATTTTTTTTTATCACTAATCTTAATTTTGTATTATTGTCGTTCATAAATACCATACAAAATATAAACACATAACTTTATATTATCTTTTCAACCTTGATTATTTTTTCTAGCCTGATTGGTTATCAAGTTCACGTACATTATTTTTAATTTAACACGTTAAGTATCACGAAAGATATTCTCGTTCTTATGAACACTGCATAGTTTTTATTTCTTCTAATTTATGTGAAAATTCAAAAATTAGTGAACAAGGTACATATCATCATCTCCGTAAGTCTCACAATTCTGAGAATCGTGAACATCGTCCCTCGTTCAATAAACCATATGTTCCACCTCGAGCGCTCATCCGCCATATCCATGCAGTGAACTCTGTGTGGCCTTCTTAATTGGTTTTCTCCATCTTGCTGGCACTTGGCCATTTCTCGCCTAGCTTCCAGAGTCCCAGCTATTATTGCTCTTTTTAGGTTGTCAGGCTCCCTTCACGTAATTTGTGAAAGCAAAATAATGTTTAATTTGAAAATCTTATCCAACATCAAAAAAATCTGAATATCTATAAAAAAATGAAGTAGATATTTGTACCCAATTATGGTGAACAATATAAATCTTGTTTTAAACAATTCACATGGTATGAGATGTTATCGCCCTTAATGTATAACCTGATTATATAGATGTGTTGCAATACTTATCTGTAGTACTCGTAGAGTCTTTAACCTCACCTTGAATTTCATACTTCCGTAAAAACAATAACTTATTGACAATAAATCCCAGGGCTAGCAGCAAGTATGTTTTCCTCAAACCGGAACCTTAAAAGATATTATGACGATCTTTGGATGTAGAGGCAGTGCGATGTTTTACATAAATTAAAGTAAACCATTTTAAAAGAGCTGGTACGCAGTGGAGAATATTCTATATTTCTTGTATTACTGTGAAACTATGTTAGGAACGTTTTCTTAAATGTGTGATTGTTTTGAAATTGGCCAATCACAAAGCACTCGGTTGTGTAAATTGCCTGAAAAAAAAACATTTCTCCTGATTTCGTTGAATTCACACTGACACTCTAATTACTTGAGAATGTTTCGAATTAAAGTTTCAAAAGTGTAAATGGTACGACAGCAATAACCTTTATGGGTACAAAAATAAAATATTGACGCAGAAGCGAAAATCTTTACGCGTATAAAAATGATGCTAGTATGTGCGTAAAAACTTGGTTTGATGAATTTAATCATCATCATCATCATCGCCCTCAACGCTCCTCTCGGGAGCACAGGGCAGAAACCAGCCTCCTCCATTCAGAGCGTCTTTGTGCCAAATGCGTCACCTCTTTCCACGACATTCCTTGCGCTCTGATATCGTTGTCATAGGAACGGTGTATTGTGAAAGAGGGAAGCCCGGGCCGACGGAACCCCTGCGGACGGAAGAACAGTGCTCTTTTTGGCCAACTATCATTAAGCATTCTCAGAACATGTCCCAGCCAGGACCATCGTCTCTCCTGTATTACGGAGATTACAGGTCTCTGCTGGGTGCGCCGGCGCACAACATCATTTCTAACATGTTCATACCATTTGACATCCAATCACCATGGAAACCTACGAATTACTTCATTTCCATTAATCCAGTGTTTCCCATTATCACGCCTAAGAGGTGGGGCACCGCACTTCTACATGTTATCAACTATGTTTTGGAAATTTAGGCCGGTGGGGCATACGACTTTTGAAAAGATTACAGTGGGGAATGGCATAAATAAGGTTGGAAAACACTGCCTTAATCGATCAACAATTTGGTTATACGTGTATATAATTATAAATATCGCATGTAGGTTTTACAAAAGTTTCATTTTGAAGTTAACATTGTAAATTTATTTGTAAATAGGTTTGAAAAAAAAAACTTTTATTCATTCACGTTCTTAATGTAAGTTTTTCATAATGTTCATAAAAATTTGAATAAATGCTTATATCAATGCCAAAATTATATTTGTAGTTGTAATATTTTTGGTCGTCAAGCCATTATGTGTATGTGTACACTGCTATAATTATTTGAAATTGTGGAACGCATATTATTTTTGTATAGACGATTTGAGGAGTGGTCAAAATGACTGAATATTTATAATAGTATTTTTTTTTTGTTTAGGTTTACAGATATCAAATTTTCATCTCACAGTAGGTGATCATAAACTTAATAATGAGGTTTAAAACTTAAACTTAATAATGAGGGTCAATATGTTTTTTTTTATTATGTTATGTCAAAATGGTTAAATTACTAATATATGAACAATAGGTATAATATGTATGCATATTATACGAATAAATAAATTATTCCAATAGTGAATTACAGGTTAAAGATGTCTCAAATTGAATAATTATTGTTGACAACAACCATGAAGCTAGGTATTTCCTTTTTTATAATTTTATATGATGATATGATATTCCAATATATATAATAATGTATGTAAAATTTTCGTTCAAAGTTCTTTATTTATACATATTAATAACCGGTTTAAATTTTCGTTTCGAACTACAATCAGTCATTTATATAAAATTATTGTTTTTTAGTTTATATGCCTAGTAGTTTAAGTGTTAACATTTGAAGAACTTGTTTTGACGTTTTTTAAGCAGTGTTTTACTAGCTTCTCATTGACTATATATTTCGACGCGTTAAATGTTTGGTCATTATTTTGGTTAAGGTGCTGTTTATAACAAGAAACGCAAAATGAGAGTTTTCGCAATAGTGTATTTATCATGTTTGTTTATGATCATTTCAAAGGAATCTGCAAATTGCGCAAAATTACGTAAGTTTTAATTATGTAATATGTCAATTTGATACCTTTTTTCTTTATTCGCTATTTTTTTGATGCAGATAATCATTTAAGATTAAAAAAAAACTTCAGCGCAGTACCTTTCTTTCAGAAAGTTTAATTGTCTGCCTATGTTGTATCTATTTCTTTAAATTATTAACTAAATACTCATTTGATTTCAATATTATTATTATTTCCATATACCCTTTTAATTAATTTTGTGGAAATAGGTAAATTCATAAAATTATCAAAAAAATGTGGAAAACAAAAAGTTGAATGTAGTATTAAATTACTTTTTATTTTATTTTTCAACGAATTATGATTATCTTATAGTTACAACTCTTAGTTACTCCTGTCTTGTTTGAATTTACTTTTATGTAATTTTTATGTCTGTTATAAATTTTATACATGTTAAAACCTAACACGGTATATTGAAATAAAAAAAAAAATGACTATTATTATTTAAAAACTGCAATGAATTCTTTTTGAAAAAAATTTAACTATTCAATAATTGTACATTTATTGTAAATGTATCGTAATTAAATTAACTTGTTATTCATAACGTTTCTATTTTTTTTTTTGTACATGTATACTGCTTTCTATTATCTGGTATGCATTATTTTACTTCATTGTTTTATTCTTTTTTGTTTTGTTTTATAATTGTAAGGGCTAGTTCAGACGTTTATTGTGTAGATAAATAAATAAATATTTCACCTCACAATCATGATTCAATGCTAAGTTTTATAATTTCCAGTCTTTCATATCTCTCTCTCTCTCACACACACACACACTCACATTAAGGGTTGTACCCTCCCTCATGTCCCTATGTCATCCATACTCTTCGTGCAAATTCTTCTCAAGGAAGGGCTCAAGTTTGCCTGAAGGGCTATCCCCGACAAAATCCTCCCCAAGATTAAGTTTAGTACTACCATTAATGTTCACCGACTCCATTGTTTTATAAAAGAACTTAAAATTAACTTACAGTTATGTACGTATTTACTACGTACTAGTTGTTTGCCTTAATTAATACAAAATATCTTAAGACTAGATTGAGGTCTTTCATATCTGTAACAATAGATCATCTTCATCTATCTATGCAATCACCCCAAGTCCTACAAGTGGGGTACTGGGGTACTAAAGTTTTTCCTCGTGGCCACCAATTCTGCATGTCCTACAGGTCCAGATGATGGACCACGAACAATAACGATCATCTCCTCTCTTTTCCTACTGATGTCGGTGAGGGAACAATTCGGTGGGGTACTAACTACATATAGCAATAAGCTCGCCAATTGCTCATGATTTTTTTTTCTGATCAATAAAGTGTTCTTATTATTATTATTATTATTATTATTATTATAATCAAACAAGTTGTCCTCTGCGTGCCATTAAAAAATATGTACTCAAAAAGCTTGCATGCCTCACCGAAAGGCATGCCACGCTGAATAGAAGATGTTAGATGTCTTATTCTTCGAAAAAACTGCGATAAACTCGCCCGTTGTACCATTTCATTTATTTGTAGGTATCACATTATTTTATAACTTTGTAAATATCTATTGTGCAATAAAGTTTATTATTATCATGCATATCTCATTTATTTAACAAAATAACATTAGAATCTACACTTTGAATACAACATAAATTAATAATAAATTATAAATGTAACATTAAATAATCTAATAACAATAAAATATGAATATAAATTTATATTCAAAATGTAGAACCTCAGCACTATTCGAGTGGATTCTCCCATGATATCCTATGAAAAATAGTATATTATAATTATTATTATTCTTGATATTTTGCAAGCACATATAGATAAAGGTGGGTGAAACGTTTGACACCGGGTAGTTCACAGAATAATAAATAATTCGTTAACAATGTACAAATATTAGTTGAAATAAAGGTTGGAAATGTCACACCTAGCTAATACTTGTTTCATTAACAGACACAGGAAAAATATTTTATTATGTTTAATTTTAATTAACAACTGTTTGTCGTAAAATAATAAAATTTGTCATAAATATAGGTGTTAATTCATATTTTTTATAACAAATGAAAAAAAACACGTGTATCACGGGCGTAGCGTACATATTTCTCTCTAAAGTACATAAGCACCGCGCGTTGATATCTCTCAGTATGAAAACACGAACTTATACATTATACTCTAGTTAGAACAAGGATCGATTTATCAAAATAGCGTTTTGAGAAAGAGCAATCTTTGGTTTTCTGTGTGTGTCACTAAATGTTTATTATTTTTTTTTTGAAAAACACTGTATCAACTTTCTGTTTCTATCTCTCTTTAATTAGTGTAATAAAAATCATTCGTTAATCAAAACAAATACAAGTTTTTTTTTTATTAGATACTACATATAATCGGAAATACATAACATCTACCAACTAATTACTTAATTTTTCCTTTGTGGTTTTAATTATTTTTTAATTTTTTCAAACATAATAACGATACAAAGATCTTTTGTGATTTTTTTTTCATAATAATAAGGAAGAAGTAACTAAAAATCAATTACGCAATTAAACAGCAGTTAAAAATCTGTTTCAATTCAAATATTATTATTTGCCTTGAGTAATTCATTTCCAATGGCACTTTGCGCACGTGTTGCATACTATTTATCGTATCGATGAGAAATCTGAATATCTTTCAAGTCTTCAGTCAACCGAACTCTCAATCCCAAGCTTAATTCTTTCCGCTGTCAACCTACGTCACCTTCACAACTTTCTATGTCTCGACTTATTGTCTTGATATGTTTGGATTACAATTCAAGGTTTATCTTCAAAAATAAAATACATAGTAGCTCTTGAAGCATCGTACACTAACTAACTTAATACTAGAGAGGACAGCTTGGATGTTTATTATATGCAGCTGATCTGCTGGCTACTCTACTTGTGGGTTTTAGCGATGGGATGGAAAAATATTTTGCAGAAACAATATCTATCAATCAGCAGACATAAATATAACGTTGGGAAAATTTGACCAAAATATTCTTCAGTCCACATAGATTTATCTGAATTAACAAATAATGCATGCGAAAATAATGGAAAGCAACTTCTTTCTCAATTGAAGTTTTGCAGAAAGTTGCGTAATTTTGTAATTTCCCAATTGTCTTAAATGCTTTTATTCAATACACTATTTATTTGTTTTAAATAATGTATTAGGTAATGTAATAAATGAATGTGTGTCAATGGCAAATTCCACATGTATAAAAGATGTTAGAAATTATAATTATTATAAGTATTAGCACTGTTAACGTGGCGTCGCCCGTGCAAATGATAATAAAATTTATTTATTTTTATTTTATTTTTTATTTAAACACAATATACGGCAATTGCCTTTACAAGTATACAGATAAACTTTATAACATCACACAATCATTCAACACATGTACAAAAATATAAAAACAGACAAAACATAGGTACTCCAGTTAAGGTCAAAAAATAAAAATGAAAATTTCAATACAAATACAATAAATTCATTAAAAGACAAATTTTAGTCACTAGTCAAGATATTAAAAAGAAAAAACAAAAAATAATAATAATAATTTTAGAACTGCACAAAAATACATGAACATCGGAAAATCCACGAACATCGGAAAATCCACTAGGTCTGATCTGAAAGAAGCGATTCTATTATTTTAAACTTATAGGTATTTAAAGAATAATTACTGTACACAGCCTGTAGCCAAAACTGCAAAAAAGAATATGATATTATGTATTTTATGGATTTACATGATAAAATGACAGGGAATGGCTGGACAGCTTACATCCATTCACATCCGTATGTTATTTTTATTGGCACGGAGAGGACCACCTGCATGCTTAATGCATGGAGTTGGTCCACAAACTATCCCAGTTATGGGATGTGCCATGATGGTATAACGCAGTAGTACATGAACGGGTATTTAAATGGTACTATATGTACATAGGTATATTTTAAAAACATATTTCGTCCTTTAACTATCCTCTCAGGTGTGTGGACTTAAAATAAGCCTCCTCAAGAATTCTATGCCAACTCACTCGCTACGTTTGTACGGCAATGAAGTCGTTGTCGTGAGAAACAGTGTCTATTTTAAAAGAATTCAGGTAGATGTAAAATATTGCTCTTAAAATTAAAAGTATAAAATAAATAAATTTACAAACATACATTCGAAAAAACTGAATATTTTGGTTATACAATACTGATAGATAATATTTTAATTATTCTGCCTTTGATAGAAACTAGAAAGTAACTTACTAACTCACATAATATGTGTGTATACGAAAGTACTAATATAAGATTATCTTAAACTATTTTTATAGCACCAAAATTGTTATTATATTTACCGGTGATTTAATCGCTACCGTTAATCAATTTCATAAGAAATAACATCATACTGAGAAAACCATGACCCGATAAATTTAAACACGCATTATCAGTGACGGTTCCACTTCAGTATCATAAAAGTGGTGCGCTTTCTTTATATATTCAATAAGTAGGTATTTTGACACAAAGAGGTAATCTGCATGTTTATTACACACAGTTACTTTACTAGTTATACCTCTATACTGTGATGGTTAACGAGATATATATTTTTGTCATATTCCAATAAATTCCTGTGTTTACTGTATATTTATGGATTAGCATGGATAAGAATCAAGAAAGAAAATACATATTTTCTATGTGATTTTTTTTATTTTATATCACCACAAGCCATGTGTCTATCCACATATTATGTGTATTATGTATGTAACGTTTATTAAAAATTGCTATGATGGTCGTGGTAAAAACAAGGACAGTTTTTTTCCAAAGTATAAAAAACGAGTACGTCACAATATAATAGCAAAAATATAATAAAAAGTTTTAACAAGCATTATGTAAATATTCATCTTTTTGCGTAATATTTGAAAATGCCTAATAATACTTTTAGAAATAAATTAACCATTGTACATAGATAAATAAACACAAAAAGTTGTCACTTAATGTTTCGAACTAAATGAATCAGTCATTTGAGAAACAACATAAGTCAGGTTTTTAGCGAAAATGTTTTTTTTTTTTATTTGGGTCCTTTTTCTTGAAACGCACGTAATTTTTACCTATTTGATACAAATTGAGCTGATTAACTTGGCCAGTCAATAGAAAAACAACACGAATCAGTGACTTTGTTATTACTACACAAAAACATTTCGTGTCGATTGACAGACTGACACTTAACGCCAACCACTAAAGTTTAATAAATAATCTGGGATGAAAATGTTGATTTTTTCCCCTGAAATGATGTTCATTTGAGAAACAACATAAGTCAAAGGTTTTATTAATTAACAAATGAATATACAAATAAAATATTTTGCCCATAAAATAAAGGTTCATAATAAAAGAATACACTGTAAGTAACATTTTGATTTGAGTAAGATATCAACATTTCAATCAAATTTTATAACAAAAGTTTTTTTGTGATTTTTGAAAAGTTTGTATTGACTGACTTATGTTGTTTCTCTATTCTCAAATACTTTTTGCTAAGGTGGATCTGTAGAGTTAAATTGTTCTTAAGAACTAATCATTACACAACATAATTAATAAATGTCGCAACATAATATTCGTTATGGTAGCTGTAAATTTGCACCAATAATACCTAATGGTAATGCTATACCAATTGTACCTATTTTTTTCCGAATTCAGATTCCGAAAACGTTATTGCCATTATTATTTCAATTTATTCCAGTAATATCGTGAGTATTCTCTTTAAATTTACTTTGCACATCATAACAGCTTTTTGCAAATGCGATGTGCAAAGAGATACAATTTATAAATAGTTATATAATAGTTACATAGAGTTCGTCGGTATCCTGGAGGTAGAGTCTCGGCCTTGTGAACAAGGGGTCCGTGGTTCGATACGTGCCAGCAAACTCCCCTTTCACGACACAAGCTTTTAGTAGCTTATAGTGAAAGGTGTATAAGGTTGTATTTGGGTTTATGACAAAACCCAGATAAATCTTAAAAAAAAAATTCAATACTTAAAAACAACAAAATAAAAGTATATATACACCTAGGTACATAAAATTAAATAAACATTGAAGGAGACCTACCGGCCACACGTATAGCGCAGAATTCTGGGAACTTCCATGTATCCGAAAATTAAATAAACAAATATAATGTTTACATCACTCGCCGCAAAGGTGAAAACTGTCAAGGTGAGTGATGTCAATTTTTGAAAATAAATAAATAAAATAAAATAAAAATAAAATAAAAAACAAAAGATCACCATTAATGTTCGTTGACTCAATTAAGGCAACAATTCCCTGTAAAACTCGTAATATGAATGCGTCATTGTTAAACTCGCACTTATTTAGTCTCATAAACTTCAATTTACAACTTCATCAAATTCATATTTTCTATTTGAAAGACTACATAAACGTATTAAATATAGAAATTTTGGATATTTCAAGAAAATCACACCTACCTTATTCCAAAAAAAGATTCATTCTTACCGTTTTAATATCTTGAAAAAATCTAAATATGATTATTGTTTGAGGCATTCAAATATAACAATTACGAATCATATTTGATTTTTTCGTAACTAAATTTTGTAATATCAAATTAACTTAACCAAATATAATTTCTAGATAAATAGTGAACTTATCACTCAATTCTTAACGTTATGTAATCAATGATCAGATAAATATCTTAACTTATTTTGATTTGATGTAACATATTATTTTTATTTCTATTCTCATTTTCACTTTTTTTTAACACTTCTTAAATTTATTACTTACTTTATCTGTTATTCTACATACTTTAACGTGACAGTTGATTGTAAGTTTTCATAGCGATCTTCTACATGTAATAGAAAAATACTCCAATACTAATAAAAATATAGCATACCTACGCACAATATTCTTGGCACCAAGAAAAATTATAACTATTTTCGAGACAAGTGAAAAATAAGATAGGAGGCTAAACTAACAGAATATATAAATTGACATGTTTGCTAAAATGTGTGTGTTTAAATGATCTATATAAATGAAAAATAAATAAAACATGTTTTTCAAATTCTTTTAAACAATTTCATTGAACATAAAAATATAACAACCTTAAACATAATCTTATTATTTATTATATAAAATTCTCGTGTCACGGTATTTGGTATCATACTCTTTCGAAACGGCTGGACCGATTTTGATGAAATTTTGTGTGCTTATCGGGTAAGTCTGAGAATCGGCCATCATCTATTTTTTATACCCCTAAATGTTAAGGGTAGTCCATCCCGAATTTTTTATTTAATTTTTTGGTATTTTTTTTAGTTTCACTTTTTTATGATGAGGCATTAAAAAATACATACAGTCCTAAATTTTCATTCTACTACCATCAACCTCTATTTTTAAATAACGATATTAGTAATTCAATCATTTTCAACTCCGGTCGATGTATAATATAATATGTATATGGCAAATAAATAATGTATACCTATGGCAAACAACGTTTGCCGGGTCAGCTAGTAATATTAGGTATATAAGTATTCTTGTATCTTACTGTTTAAAACTCTTTAAAAAGTAAACTTGTTCAAAATTTTATTTTAGAATATTTCATACCTAGATTTTTTTTCTTTTACTTAATTTTTTTTTTCTTTCAGCTTCCACATTCAAGAAATGTAAAATAACAGATTCAACATGTATGAAAAATTCGCTAACACAGTTACTCCCATCACTTGCTAATGGAATTCCAGAACTGGGGATAGAGCCACTTGATCCATTGAGTATGGGGTTTATACCAAGTGAAGGTGGTCTGCTCAAATTTAATGCTACGGATGCCACATTGGCAGGATTATCTAAAAGCAGAATTGATGAAGTTTCGTAAGTGCCCCCTTGCTATTATTCATTCAATATCATTATCATCATCACCCTAAACGCTCCTCTCGGAAGCACAGGGCAGATACCAGCATCTTCCATTCAAAGCGACTCTGTGCCAAATGCATCACCTCTTCCCAGATATTCCCAGCGCTCTGATGTCGCTGTTATAGGAACGATATATTGTGAAAGAGGGACTCCTGGGCTGACGGAACCTTTGTGGATGGAAGAACATTACTCTTTCTGATTCAATATTGACATCCAAAATAGTCTTTGTTTTTGGTGTCAATATGAGATTTCATATTATTTTACGCAAGGCGATATGTATCGAAATCTTACTTATTTAACGATTTATCTGATTTATTAAAATTTTAATGCAATGGAATAAAAACTATGTATGTATGTAATAAAACTATGTTAAGTCTTACTCTTCCGCGGTTCAGGGCTGAGATTGCATCGATGGCGATGTGTGTATAGCAGGGATGTTGCGGATGTCGATTTTTACACATCCGCGGATGTGAATGCGGATTTTTGAAGGCTCACATCCGCGGATGCGGATGTTTAAGATATTATAGAAAAAATATAGGAACTATCTTAGTTGGTAGGCCCCACTGTCAAATATGTGACGAAATTGTTGCTACAATAATATTATGGTTTTTTTGGCGAAATATTTTTTTTTTGTTATTTGCAAAAACCGGCAAAAAAAATAAAATAAAACCGGCAAAAATAAAAACGCGTCGGATCTTTTTTCCAATTTTTTCGTTCCCATTGGTTAATGTCAAGTGCGAACGGCACGCGCCATTCGCCGGCCCCGCCCCATTTCTTTCCTGTCGCAAATTGTCTTACATCCGCATCTGTGTGAACATCCGCATCGATTATTGCGGATGCGGATGCAGATGTCCAAATACATGCGGAAGTTCCGCATTTGCGGATGCGAATATTCGCAACATCCCTGGTGTATAGTGTGGGTAAGATGCTTACATCCATGCTTCGGAAGATATTCCCTTTAACTTTCCCATTTCCCCCCTCCTATTAGCCACATTTTTTTTTATTTTCTAATTTTTGTTGTTGTTGTATGTATATTTGTGTGTGTATGCATACATAAAGTTCTTATTGTTAAATTTGCTATGTATATATTTTTAAATCTAAACGATTTATTCTTCTATTTTTTGTTGCTTTATCATATTTCATCTTTTGTTCAACTTTTACTGCATAGTTTGGAGCCACTTTTATTTTTTTGTAAAAATCATTGTCTATTTTTAAGTAACTTCTTTTGTTGTCTTTTTATTTTTCTTCTTTTGTATTTTAATATTTGTTTTTTTAGTATTGTAATAACTTTCTTTTTAGCTATGTAAAAATATTCGAATACAAATGTGCAATCTGTAAATGGGTTAATATGTTTGTATATTGTAATATATTATATATAATGAGTTACAATCCATTGGATTGGTCTGCAACGAGTTTGGTTTTTCTTCTCCATTCGTCTCTATTCTCAGCCAGTCTTTTCAGCTCTACGTATGAGCCACAATTCATATCACTCTTCAGTTGGTCCATATATGCGTCTCTTGGTCGGCCTCTGCCATTTGTCCCCTCGGTCTTACCCTCCGCGATGGCTATGAGTAGTCCTGGGTGCCTGATGTTGTGGCCAATCCAGTTAGCTCGTTGTTGGCTGATTCTCTTAAGGAGTTGCCTTTGTTCGCCTACCCTGGTTAATACTTCTTCGTTTTCGACGTGCTCCGACCAATGGATCTTAAGCATGCGTCTGTAGCACCACATTTCAAAGGCCGCCAACCGTCCGCTTTCACTCTTGCTGATGGTCCATGTCTCACAACCATAAAGCAGAATGCTCCATACAAAGGCTTTAGTAAGGTTCTTCCTTACGTTTATGTCAATATTTGGGGATTCCAATATCTTCGATTTTTTGTTAAAGGCAATCCTTGCCTGGTTTATTCTGCTTACGATTTCTGCTTTGGAGCGTCCATCCTAGTTTATTCTGCTGCCCAGGTACACGAATTCACTTACTTGTTTGATGCTCACTCCATTTAAGGCAATGTTCGCAGTCGCTTCCTCTTTTCCAACGACCATACATTTTGTTTTTTCTTTATTTATTTTCATGTTGTACTTTGACAACAGTATACTTTCCATTTTTCCTAAGCCTTCGTTCAGCTCCATCTCGGAGTCTGCGAGTAGTGCTATGTCGTCAGCATATCTTATCATGTCGACCTTTTTCCCATTTATTTTTACTCCTGTCCAGTTCTTCATTTCTTCTCTCAGTTCATCAATGGCTCGCTGTATATAGCAGTTAAAGAGAGCTGGCGACATTGAGCATCCTTGTCTTACGCCTTGTTCGACCCTTGCTTCTGCGCAGCTCTCTCCGCTTTTAATCACAGCCATTTCGTTCTTGTATAAGCTCCAGATTGCTCTTCTGTCTTTATAACTCATTCCTATCTGGTTGAGGGTGTTAAAAAGTTGTTCCCATTCTACTTTATCGAATGCTTTTTCAAGGTCGATGAATGCTATGTATGTGTTTTTATTAATTGTTATTCTCTTTTCTAGAGTAAGTCTGAGACTCAGGATTGCATCTCTTGTACCTGTCTCTTTGCGGAATCCAAATTGATCTTCTGAAAGTGTTTCGTTTATTTTATTTTCCGCCCTTTTCATTATAATGTTAGTGAGTATCTTAGAAGCGTGTGATATCATGCTTAAGGTTCTGTGTTGTTCGCACTTTGTAGTGCCTGCTTTCTTAGGAAGCGCTCGTATCAGACATTTGGCAAAGTCCTCAGGTATCTCTCCTGTGTCATATATTTTGCAGACAAGCTTATACAATGTATCGAGCATGCCTTTTCCCGCGCATTTAAGCAGCTCTGATGGAATCAGGTCAATACCTGGTGCTTTGCCGTCTTTCAACTTTGCTAAGGCAATATCAAATTCACTTCTTAAGATGTCATCTCCATTATTTTCTACGTCATATTCTGCTACTAGTGCTTTGCTTTCTTGGACTATGTTCTTTCCTTTGTATAATTGTTCTAGGTATTCTTTCCATCTTTTTACGATCAATTCGTCCTCAAACAGCAGTTTGCCGTTTTTATCTTGTATAGCACATCGTGGCTGTGTTTTGTCATTGAAGAAATTCTTTACTTCAGAGTATGCGGTTTCAAATTTCCTTTGTTTTATATTTCTGTTAATATTTTTGCATTTTTCTTGCAAATAACATTCCTTTCTCAGCTTGGATTCTCTGTTAATTTTATATAATATATTATTTAACATAGATTCTCTGTAATATATTATATAATATAGATTCTCTGTAATATATTATATTTGTGTAAAACCTGTAGATGTACCAATATATCAAATAATAAAAAAAACTTAAATCAACTCAAACACTATTCTAAGTAGTTCGATAATAACATTGAATGTTTGGGAAAAACAATTGTTTAAGAAATGGGTAATCATTCATTTTTTGTTTGTATTTTTATCATCTACTTACGTTCTTAATATGATCGTAAGAGGATTATAGAATCGCATCATACCATGCGTCATAGTAACTGTAACTGAAGCCTTATGAATATTGTTAAATTAATTAGAGGTACCGTGGGCCTGGATGAATAATATTATTGTAATACCTGTGGGTGCCTATGATTATGTTTATTTGTATATTCTATATTGAGACATATAATGGTTTGTCTTACTTACTTGTAAAGCTTTATATTTGATTTTGTCTTGAACATAAATAGTATTTTTATTTTATTTCCGCTTGTAATGTATGTAAAAAATTGTTTGTACCTAAAACTGTGAAAGGCGAAAGCCGTTTATTGCAATAATAAATAAATAAATAAATTAAAATAAAAAATGTCTCTACTTCCATATAGTGACTTTATTGTTTGTGAACCGGCTTTCAAGAGATTTCGCACTCATCGTCAGGCTAACGTAAAGTGAATCACATATTAATTTAACGTGAAATTCCATCAAGTACCGTCGGTCAACGATATTAATTTGTAATTTTGTTTATCCTTAAGAGACTTAATGTATTTGATTTAATTTCAAATTACTAAAGTCCAATTATCGTAATTTAACGTTTCGTGTATTACTAGTATGCATGAAATTACTATATTTTTAATATATTTTTACTGTACATATTTCTACAAAATCGCTCAAAAATGGGTAGAATTCCTAAAGAATAATAAATAAAATATATTAATTCATATTATTCTTCACTGTACATTGGTTACAATATTACATAATAAAATAATGACATTAAAATAATAGTTATACAATTTAATGTACAGAGGGCGAGTTTATCGCTAAAATGCGATGTCTTCCAACTAACCCGGTATTGGTATATAAATTATTATTATTCTCTTTAAAGTTACTTTGCACATCATTACAGTTTTAGCCAATGCGATGTGCCAAGAGATATAACCTATTATAGTTACACAATATTTATAATAAATATATAAATATATTAGCCGGCATATAAATATATTGTATTTTACACTGTTTAATAACCACATAATGTACTTTAAGGGCCCATAATTTTACAGCTGTAACGATAATAACCCACACGATTTATGTGAAATTTTGTGCTAAACCACCAAAAGGGTAAATATAATATAAGCATAACATCTCGTACGCAATAGTTTTTTAACCATATCTTGAATACTACCAAACTTTGTAAGGTCAGCAAGCCGTAAGGAAGTAAGCAATTATTGCTTAAATTTAACAATGAAAGATCGATTAACACCCCTACTTCTCTTTGCATTAATTACATTTCATTCATTGGTCCTCATGCATTTTCAATTCACCTACTATTGGAGTGAAAAGATTTAGGCCGGTGAAGAAAACGGACGAATGATGTTCACTGCTCAGTGTGTTCAGCATCTACCGGGTTAGTTGGAAGACATCGAATTTTAGCGATAAACTCGCCCTCTGTACATTGAATTGTATAACTGATATTTATATGACACTGTTTTATTTTGTAATATTTTAACCAATGTACCTACAGTGAAGAATAAAATAAATAAATACATACCTCAATTAACTTTTTTTCAGATTTGACACAAAAAAGAAGAGGATAACTCTTGGATTTAGGGCGACAACAGAAATGAAAAACAATTATAAAGCTAATGGAAGACTTCTTATACTACCAGTTGTTGGTGATGGAAAAGGCTTCTTTAAAACAAGTACGCAGAAAAAATTATCTCATTAGTAAATTTTACAGACGGTACATTAATTTATTATTTTTCATGACTATTAACCGAGCGATTTTCTACTTCAATATTAATTTTAGACAAAGATTTTACGTTTTTACTGAATAAGTGGTGGAGTTTAAATAATTTCATTGATACCTTCATGGGATTTGCTTGAGACGCAGTCTTTATCCGAAATCTTGAAAATGGCATATAATTAGGTAGGTAGTCTTAAAATAATCTAATTTGATAAAATTCCACTAAAATTCATACTTTATAATTGATAATTTAACTAGGTACTCTCTAAAAACACCAATTAAATTTCAATAAGTCCGCTTATAATACATTTTTTATAAACAGCTATAAAATATTTGATTTACTTTCATTATAAATAATTGTATAAACCCCTCACCCTCTTTAATCAAATCATAAATTTAATTAATGCTTCAAAATTATAGACGCATTGTGAGTAACCCCTTAGGATGCCCTTTCACAGTTTGTCTACGAAGTTTTACGAAAAAAAAAATGCACCCGAAGCAAGAGTAATAAATAATATTCGCTTCATTCAAATGAGTGTTGCCTATGAACAGATTATGCATGTGCGGATATCGCGTACCTACCGTAAGATTTAATTTTCCATTCTCAGTTGCGATTAAATCTTACACCAAACAATGAACCACTTCGAAGTTTATTCCATGTTTGGTTCCAGATCCGGTTTGAGACATCCAGATAAAGTAATATTGTCATAGCCTTGGCATAAAACTTTACCTATACTCATAATATGATTGAATCCATTGAGCCTATACGCAGAAAGCGTTTATAAAAAAGGCAAATATTTCCTCAAAAGATTTCAAAAAAACTCTGATTCGTAATATTACTAAGCAAAACAAACGTTCAGTATGCTTAAATAGTTTTTTAGATACTTTTTTTTAATGTGGTTTTGACGTAGCATTTGCCAATAGTACTTTGACCCTAAAATAAGAAACACGTGTTATCGCATATTTTTTTTTTTCAATTATATATTGTACCTACCTATAAAACATAATCGCATTTGTATTAGAAGTTAATCATTATGGAAGGTACGAGATATTACTTGAATAACATAATATTAGACCGAATTTAACATTAAAAAGTTTCTCATTTTCGATCGTAATTAAACACAACTTATTTAATTATTTTGCCATTGTACATTATTTAAAGTAAAAAAATATTATAAAATAATATGATCTTCTTGCGATAATTTGACTAGCTATCGTTTTTTGAATAAATAATATGTACCTACTCGTACCTACTCAAATTTACCCAAATCGATGCTCCGCCTCTACGATTTTTTATATTGAAGGTACTTAAAATGTATTTAAATTTATTGCAAATCTTATTTACAACAAGATGTTCCGGACGTTAATATAAATTTTTTGGTTAACTGAAAGATACTGCAAGGGAGGTTCGCCTTTTGTTCAAATTTATTTTACAATAAAATGAAATTGTCATAAAATATGAGGTACCTATCATTCAGTTTGAATGCCTTAATTTTTATTGGTACGTAGAGCAAAACTTGTATGTTTTAGTAGAAATCCTGACAATCTGACTTGCAAAAGATATCGTGATAAGTATTATGGCCAATAATTTCCTCCCTTGATATCGTTTTACAAACCTCTAACCGTCTTAAAGGTGTCGAAGAAAATGTGACTTTTATTTTGTTTATCAACTCCTTTGACGCCACAAATATTCAGAAAGCCTGTTCTAGTAACAACAACGTAATGATAAATGGGCATAAATAAGATTTAAACGTAATCCGAGGAGCTGCCATCAAAGAATAAATCTCCCACATTTTTCTGCTCTTTAAGTGTCCTGTAAAAGGCAAATATTGATAAGACAATAATGCATACTACCCATTCTGCATGCCTCATTTTTTATTGGAACCGAAAGGATGATTATGTTTATTATATGGAGTTTTCTTACTGACTACTTCGCTTGTGGGAGTTGCCGTGATAGTAATGGTTGATAGGTATTCTAATAATCAACTTCTTTCAGTCGATATGGACTTCGTCTACAAGATGGCGTACGAAATAAAGAAAGGGAAAGATGGCAAGGAATATTTCCATATCACTAAACACAAAATCACCTTTAAACCTACTGATGTGGCATTCCATTTTACCAACTTGTTTAATGGAAACAAACAATTATGTAAGAAAGTTTCCTTATTCTTACTAACATCTCATCCTTCCAAATTCAAGTAAAATATTCTCATGTTTTACCACATCCATTCTAATTTTTCTTTGTATTGAAATTTGAAATTGATTGAATCATGTACAATTTTATTTTAAAGATAATCGGTTTCTACCTTTATTACCTTAATACCCACCAATAGGATGGGACAAGGTAATTAAATTTCATCTTTCTTGCATTTTACGAAGGGTGTTATTTTTCATCTTTTTTGCTTTAACTAGGGTCCATATACCTAAACATATCTACATACATATTTATGAATGGACTAAAAATTAAAACTCACGTTTATTTTGTTTTTTTTTTACAGCTGACGCACTCCATCAATTTGGAAATGAACACTGGAGAGATTTGTTCAGCGAACTCGCCTCACCATTTAACAAGGTTCAAGCCAGTAAAATTGTAGAAAACATGAATCGTTTGTTCGAAAAAATACCAATTTCTGAACTCTTCCTATCGTAATAAGAATGTTAATTTATCAAGCTAGACTACAATATTAGATGTATAAAACTGTGATTATAAAATAATTTCTTTAACTTTTTTGATAAAAAATGTAGGTTTTATAGATTCTTATTGATAACAAAACATTTTATGTTAAGTGTAATGATTTTAAAGCAAAGATCTATAATCTCTGTAATTCAAGAGACAATACTTATGACTGGGTCGTGTTTTGAAAATGTCTAATGATAATAGTTGGCCAAATAAAGCACTCACATTGCTTGAAGTAGTTTTAATTTTCAAAGTATTTTAACAACATATAGGTACACAAAGATTCTATTATTTTTTCGGTGGTAACTTTTTGAAAGTTAATTTTTACTTATATTTAAATTATGTAATTAAAGTTTTGTAACTTTCACAATTAAATTATATATTTTCTAAGAAAGTTTCTCCTAAGTTTATGGCACTGATGGTGGACTAGTTCCGCGAGGACTCTTCCAAATGTATAATTAATTTGTGAAATTTGCAGTGTTTTAATTAAATCATATTTTTACAATTTTTCATCGTTTTTGGTTGAAAATTTCTTAATATTTATACTTATTTAGTCCTTTTTATTATTTTATAGTAATATTTATCTGTTACATTTAAAACCCTTTTTTGCTTATTTTTGCAATATACATATATTTTATTCATTTAATTTTTTTATTAATACACCTAAAACAATTTATTTATTTTATTTAAACACAATATACGGCAAATGCCTTTACAAGTATACAGATAAACTTTATAACATCACACAATCATTCAACACATGTACGAAAATATAAAAACAGATAAAACATACCTACTCCAGTTAAAGTCAGAAAATAAAAATGAAAATTTAAATACAAATACAATAAATTCAATAAATTCATTAAAAGACTAATTTTAGTAACTAGTCAAGATATTAAGAAAAAAAAACAAAAAATAGTAATAATAATTTTAGAACTGCACAAAAATACATGAACAAAAATATATGGGAAAATCCACTAGGTCTGATCTGAAAGAAGCGATTCTATTTTAAACTTATATTCTAACTTCTAACAGAGATGTGCCAAATACGTCTACAACATCCGCATATTTGTTTCCAAGATGCTCCAATCTGTTGACAGATGAGTTAAAATCATAAGAAGTGCTGGAACTATTACAATAAAAAGAAATGAATAATATTTATTTTATTGTTGATCATGTCGTATTTGCGGACTACCCCGTGGAGCACCTGGTGAAGAATTGATCTCCCACTCTTCTTCGTAAGTTTTCGAGTTTCCTGTAAAAGGCAGATGTTCGAAAAAAAAAAAAAATTTAATTTAAAATTCATTGATGAAATTTGCCATCCATCTTGAATGTTCTGATTTTATACAGGTACGGACAGGACATCTTGCATGTTTATTATATGCAGCTGGTCTGCTGACTACCTCATTTGTGAGATATGCCGTGATGGTATAGTAGTATAGTAGTAGTAGTAGATATGTCGTATTTTTATATAAATTATTTTATACAGGTATCAAATACTCGTGAGGTTCCTTATGACCGAGATAACTCTCATATGCAATTATCAATCTTATGCAATAATTATCAATCTATGTAATGTGACCGTTGAATTTAACAAAACTCGATACGGCTATTTTGGTGCTCTTGCACCTTTTTAAGTTATTTAAATCTTGCACAGAAGTTGCGATAGCCTGATCACTCGAAGACAAGTAGATGAGCTTTGAACATAGAATAGAAATCGTGATAGATTATTATTCATAAAATATAAGTGTTAGATTACAGAGCAATTCAAATCTTTCCATAGTCAATTCTTCGAAGATAAGTAGAATATCATATTATACCAATCAAAGTGAAAATGAAAAGATCCAAACCAAACAATGCCGGTGTGGCGCGAAGGTAACGCTCTTGCCTTTGAGTCACGAGGTCCCGGGTTCAATTCCCGGACAAGGCAAAGTGAAGAATGACCTTTTTCAAATTGTCCTGGGTCTGGGTGTTACATGTATAATATTATGTGTGTAGTGCATTGTATATGTGTGAATCGTCGCGTTAGTACCCATAATACAAGACTCATCTTAATTTGGGACTAGCTCAATCTGTGTGAATTGTCTATGTATGTTATAATAAATAAATATTATTTGTTCAGCGAGTTTATTGCCCTAAAGCAAGTCTTTGTACATACTGTCTTTGTCAATTATAATATAAATGTAAGAGGAAGCTAGGAATCACATGCTGAATATATTATAAGTACTTTAATAATAAATGTGAGTACTAAATAATAGTAGATAATTAGAAACAATAATAGTTTTCAATTACTTATAATAATATAATTTATACTTATTGTTGTGGATGATACATTACAATATATAATAAATTTATACTTGATATTACCTACATATTTATCTGTATTCATTGTGTATCAAAACTTGTCTTTCAAACATAAAACTATGAAGCACTTCTTTTTAATGTGTCGTGTTGAATCCCCCGACGTTGACTATCACTTGTGAGAATGTCTATCTTGGGCAAACCAAAACAGCCACTCAACTCTCCGTATTTTTGTCCACTAGTGTATATTGATACAATGCCAGGAGATCCGCTTTAAGAAGTATTAATTTAGTATTCTAAGAAAATCTCAAATGTTTGGAACTTCTCATACAGTTTCCTCGAAGAAAAAATTGAACACGTTTAATTCTAAGAATTGTGAATTTAAATAATCGTCTTTTTGGAAAATACTCATGTACGTAATTCCTTTTTATAAATAGTTAGTTTTCAGGTTGATAGATAAATTCTATTACACGATGTATAAACATTAGAATTATTCTATTTGTAATAATGACGATGCTAATAATAATATGTGTAGATAAGCTGTTTATAATATAATTGGTCTTAAAAAAGTTAATACAATATATAGGTATGTAAATAATATGGAATACATATACCTACATATTTACCTATCATATTTTTTTAAAACATGTATCTAGGCTTTTATTATGAACTCAAATACAATCTCATACACCTTTCACACTAAGTTAAAGATTATTTATTTATATATTTCAATTTTTTACAGGATACATACAGTTGATACAAAAAATACAATGGTCTATAACATATTTAGCAATAAGCAAACCAGTGAAGATCCCTATATTACCCTTGTGTGCTCTATAAAACTTACATAACTAAACACAACAGATAAAATCAACAAACAACAATTACAATAGAATAGAGTAAATTATGTTAACAAAATTAATAGAATAATGCTCACAAAGCAATTATCGCAGGATTAAACAATAAAACAACAAGCAATAAAAATAATAATTATGTCGTAAAACGGGAGTTTGCCGGCACCTGGAATCGAACCGCAAACTTCATGTGCATGAGGCTGAGATTCTACCTCCAGGCTACCGAGAAACCTTAAACTTAGGTACTTACTTATGCTACTGTTTCTGTTCACTACTAATATCTTTGCAGGAATCTCTGTCATGAGCTTCCTGCAAACAGTCACCAGCGATTCTTCTAATGACGTCAGACTATCGTGTGGGAGGTCTTTCTGTACTCCTTTTATATTCACGAGGTCTCCACTCCGTTACCCTTTTTATCTTCCTATTGCACTTATCAGATATTTTTAAAGCGAACATCTTCGCTCATATCTAATGGTTTAATCAATTATATCCTTTCATGTGGTGTTCCCTAAAAACAATACTTACTTACTTCGCATGGCCGAACAGTCCTTGCAGGACCTTTGCCTCCGAAACAACAGATCTCCAAGCCTCTCTATCTTGAGCAATGAAATGCCAGCTGTCTTTAGCATTAAGCTCCTCTAGATCTCAGTTGATATGTTATCCAACAATCTTTGTCTTGGTCTGCAATCCTAAATATTATATCTTTATGATGATTTTGATTTTTACTTCGTTGAATACTAGATTAAATCAAATTAACAATTTAATGCAAAGATTTAGAAATATCAATATTATAATTAAACTTTGTAGATTTTATTTTAAACTTTTAGGAAAAGCACAAAACAGACTATAACTATAATAATAGTATATTAAATATTATTTAAGTGCTGTGATTTTCAAGCTGTATAAGTATTCTACGTATATCATTAATTTTGTCACAAATAGAAAAAACTTGATGATCTTGTATGGAGACTACTGAAATTAGTTTGTCAGTAAACCAAATATTTATAAATATTTATATACATTGCTAAATATAAATGGTTATAAATGCTTAATATTTAGGTATCTTAGAAATATAATCATTATCTAATATATAAAATTCTCGTGTCACGGTGTTTGTTATCATACTCCTCCGAAACGGTTGGACCGATTATGATGAAAATTTGTGTGCTTTTCGTGTAGGTCTGAGAATCGGCAACAATCTATTTTTCATACCCCTAAATGTTAAACATCAGAGTGCAGGGAATGTCGTGGAAAGAGGTGACGCAATTGGCGCAGAGACGCTCTGAATGGAGGAGGCTGGTTTCTGCCCTGTGCTCCCGAGAGGAGCATTGAGGGCGATGAATGAATAAATGAAAAGTTAAGGGTGGTCCACCCCGATTTTTTTTAACAATTTTTTTTATGGTGAGGCATTAAAAAATACATACAACCTCTATTTTTTAATAGCGATATTAGTATATCGCAAATGTATATGGCAAAGCAACGTTTGTCGGGTCAGCTAGTAATGGTATATATTCGACATCGAATTAATAGTTATCAAATAAGTAATACAATGACATAATTTTCGACAGCCCGTCGTCTCAGGTGAATGGTGAATAAAGAGTGAATAATATAAACACACAAAATCTTTCAGTCGTTTTCAGTAGGAAAAAATTGATCTCCAAGTAACGTGGGTAACGGTAAGTCTAACGGTAGCTTAAGTTTCGAAATCATACATATGTAAGATTCCTATAAATTTGAAGGCAGCTAAATAGTAATGCATTTAAGTTGCATATCAATAAACATTTTAGCTATAATGACGGAAAATTAACAATTATTTGACAAAATGAAGAATGTATGAATTATCGTCCATTAATTGGATAGTTACTATTGTATGTATAAAATTAAATTATTCAGCCATCAACCTGTTTAAACGTGACAGTTAAATATTCTAAACAAATTACAATATTATTACTTATTTTAATTCAATATAATGATCTAGGTTCTCTTTATTATATTAACTATTAACGAGTTTATTAACTGCTGTTAATTTCGTGATTAACTTTTACATTAATCTCAAATAAAAAATATCTGTCACTTAATGTTATCTTTCGTTGACTTAATATTATGCATCCATTAAATAAGCTTCGTTTCTTTATTTGTGGGTTTTTCAAGACATTTTATTCCTGCTTTTTTATGCATATTTAATTATTTAAGTAAGAAAGAGATAGAATATACTTTCAAATTAACGTATAAAAAAATATTGGTAAAACATTTAGCAGTTGACGACAAACGATGTGAAGTTAGCTTATTATTCTAAGCATTTTCCCCTACGTTATAAATATTAGGTCCTTACATATGAAATTGGCGTTTGGCGAACTGGCAACTTTGATTCAAAATATGTGGCGTTCGGCTAGGAATTCCAAATTCAAATTTATTTCAAATTTAAGACCATGTATTTCTGTGTTCGAATTACGAAATTTATTTGTTATCGCGTCATTTGTTTTTCTTTCACATCGTTCTGTTCACAATATGGAGAACTTAAAATATCGCTATATTTACGAATATGAGTTTCACCTCGGCACTAGTGCTGCAGAAACGGCTCGTAGGATTAACAATGCGTATGGGGAAGCTACTGCAAAAGAAAATACGGTACGTTATTGGTTCCAACGTTTCCGTTCTGGAAATTTTGACCTACAGAACAAGCCTCGTGGACGGCCGGAGACACAAGTTGATAACGAAGAATTAAAAGCAATTGTGGAAGCAGATCCATCGCAAACCACGTCAGAGTTAGCGGCAGGCTTCGGTGTGAGTGATAAAACCATTTTGATTCACTTGAAACAAATTGGAAAAGTGAAAAAACTTGAAAAATGGGTACCGCATGAATTGGTACTGCTGCTTCAGGACAACGCTCGACCACATACGGCACGTTTGACGACCGCAAAACTACGGGAGCTGCGACTGGAATGTCTTCGACACCCACCATACTCCCCGGACCTTGCTCCAACTGATTACCATTTTTTTCGGAATTTGGACAACTTCATGCAAGGAAAAAAATTCAATTCTCACGAGGCTGTCCAAACGGCCTTCAAAGATTTTATTGATTCTCGCTCACACACTTTTTTTAGTAAAGGAATCAATGAACTACCTTCGAGATGGCAAAAGTGCATAGATAGCCATGGTACATACTTTGACTAAATAAAAAAATAGTTTCATAAAAAAAAATCGTTTTCATTTCTGCCATATGAAACGCCAATTTCATATGTAAAGACCTAATATCTACTATAGATGATACTTGCCTACGACCAACTACGATTCGATTACTCGCAATCTTCGATTATAAACGGGGACGGGGCTCATATCCGTCCACTAAACGTTTCACTTATTTTGCTTTATATCTAATCTATAGTTATATATGTCTATGATTTTTTTTACAGCCGTTCATTCATTTTCAAAAAAAGTACATAAAATCTCATAATGTTTTCAGCTCCCCAATTATTCACGCATTGATTTTTTTAGTTTTTGTAGCTCTTTGAGTTATCTATAACGATTGACTATAGATAAATGCGTTATTTTTTTCAAAAAAATAACGAAGTTAACTTTTCTTTAACGGATTAACATTTCACTGCATAAAAATTGTTGATTAATGGTGCCTAACTCCAATAATGCCCTTCACAATAACCCTTTTGTCCGATAGTTATTTCTTGATGTAATAATATTTTATAAATACTTGCTAATGTGGCACATTGTACGGTTAAACTTAAATCTCTCACGAATACTTCCACGTGATATTAGTAACTTGGTTATTGTAATCATTCACAACTAACAATAACTTCACATTATTTGAAAAATCAAAAGAATGGTACTTGTTTTGAACTTCCCATAGATAAATGTATACATATCGACTACATTTGAAACGTGAACAGGCACAAAACACGTTTTTCTATCAAATCAAAACTTGATAAGAGAATTATTATAGTACATACCTATCTCATCAATTTTACAATGTCTCATCAATTTTACAATTTTTAAACTGCATCCATTCTGAGGTAGGCAGAGAATATCTAGCGAAACACTCTTTATATGCTGCTTTCGATTCTTCCACATTCACAGAGTTTCTGATGCATGTACGTCGATTTTTCTTACTCAAATTTGAAAATTTAGTCCGCGTGATCAAATCACGATGCTTTTCGACACCTCTTTTTAAGACAAATATACCTTTACAACATATGTAATTTGCTGTAATTAGAACTACACTTTTTCTGCTATATTGGGTCGGGTTATTATTATTATTACTATATTATTCGGGTCCCCCGCCCACTGACGTGGTAGGATCGGAGATGCCAACACTGGCATAGGGGTATTAGACTACAGAGAGTTCAAATAGTATTAAATTGTCACCTAAACGGATAAATAGGAGTCTTGAACTCCTGAAATATCCAAGAAATAAAGCTGTTTCAACATTTTTCTGCTATATTTACGCGATGGCTAGATAGCCTAATCTAACCTTTATACTCTCTGTTTGAAAGAATAAGATCCAGGATATCTTCTCTGCGCTATTAAAAGTAAAAAACAATCACGTTTGGTGTCGTGAATGATCTTGAATATAAGATAGATAATAGGATACATTTTTTCTCAAATTTGCATTTAACACTAATGTAGGTTTGCAAATCACGCAATCAATAGAATCATTTTGTTATTAAATAATGTTTTTTTATAGGTATCGTTTGCTTATAGATAAATTCACTGTGTCAACACTGAGAAAAATACTAACGAAATTTCACAACGAATCATTGGTACGTACTATCAGATTAGGACCAGAGATCGTACAAACGATTCATTAGTACGAATCTATAATATTAACTCTTCGTAAACAAGTTGTTGGTAAATTTACCAATGATTTGTTTGCGAAGAGTTAATATTATAGATTTATACCAATGAATCGTTTGTACGATCTCTGGTCCTAATCTGATAGTACCGTACCAATGATTCGTTTTGAGTAGTTTTCTCAGTGAATGTTTAGGTAATAGAATTCCATAACGAAATTAAAAAAAAAAAAACAAATGTTTTACATTGAGAGAGACGTCATTAGTCTTACAAGGACTTTGTCAACAAGATTCCATAGATGTGATGGAGCAAAAAGGGTGTACAAGGCCAGGAGGAAGGAGCGCTCAATCCTTTCTGCCTACCCCACAAAGAAAGCAGCATGAGTTTGTATATAATAATAATTGTTACTATATTTAATAAATATCAGATAAATGATTGTGCAATGGGCGAGTTTATCGCAGTAGCGCCTTCCAGCTTACCTATATATGTATTTTATTTTATTTTATTTTATAAATATAGAAGCACAAAACAGACAATAACTACATAATTAAAGTTAAAATAAAGGTTAATCTTTCAGAGATCAGCTATCATCCAATACCATGCGCCACAATTAATTTTAAAAAGATAGGTACCTAACATTCCGGTCATCTCAACATGCCTACAGTATATGTGTATATGAAGTATATTATCAGTACTCAAAGAAAAAAAAATAACACACGCCCAATACCTAGTAGGGATTATGGATTTCAAAGCGAGGAAAGGCTAGGGAACGGATACTGAGTGAGAAGATTTATCCTCAACTGAGGATTTAAAAATATGAAACAATTGTGAAATTCTGTTCGAAGAAGGATGATTGTTCGTTGGTGTATAGGATAGGTAACTCACTTTTTGCTGTAAGTTTTCGAATGTCACGTATAAGACAATAAATAACTTTAATTCAGCGATTATGTGTTCCACCCATTCTAAAAGTCATATTTTTATTGGCACAGAGATGAAAATTTGAATGCGGTTGGTTTGATGACTATTCCACTTGCGGTAGATACCGTGATGCTATAGAAGTTGTTCCTATTTATGGCTGAACAAAATTAACAGTATTTGATAACTATTACCTACCAATGGTTCAGTGGTAAAATGCTAAGCTGATAACTATCTTTTCTTTATTGTATTCTATTACTGTTTGTTTTGTAAAATTCCGTAATTAAATGTAAAAAAAAACAAAAAACTTTGTAAAGTTTTACGATGTACCTACTATTATCTATTTAAGTGACCAGGTTTCGACATGATATATCTTTGTGAATAGATTTGTAAATTCTTTAAAAGGCTGTCTTTATCATTTAATTTAACCGGGTAAGTTTATAACTAATTAAGTATTTATAAAAATATTCATACATCGAGTAATGAACTCGCCATCAGTCTCAGTACGTAACAAATATGATTAGCGTTGATAATAGTAGCCTAATTACCACCTATAACGTACATACCTAGATGATGATAATAATAATAATGAGTGTACCTGTAATTAATTGGGTCATAGCACTCACAGTAGGAATATAATATACCTAAACAAACCTTGACTTAAAGTAGATACCAAAGTAGATACCTAGTAAATACATATTCTCGTTCGATAATTATTAATAGTACACCATAGGGTTGACAATATAAAACTAATTGAAACTTGGTATCTACAAATTAAATGATTTATCTTGTGTTATCGACTTTATAATACAAAGCCTACAAATGTGTCCTCTATACGTATAACTGTGGACACTTTGTTTGGTGCTGTTTAACCATGCATGAACTAAAGTGTGATATATTATGAATCTAATAACGTAAACACCTTTCATTCAGTATGATTGCTTAATTATATATATAAATATATAATGATTTTATAAGAAGATAGAACGAATCATGATTAATAATCATAATATGTCCTGTTCCTCTTTATTATGCTTACCTACCTTTCATAAAGGCAGGAAGAAAAAGGAAAGATTATAAATAAAATACCTATGTCACAGTAATTTCACGCTATAATCGTTGAATTTCTTCTGTTATCTATTGCAAACTTTCTAATATCGTTATCAGACGAAAATGTTTAAGAAGATCCAGAATATTGTAAGCAAAGACATGACTGTTATTTAGTATTCCAAAGCATGGACCAGACAGTACAGTCGTCTCTCTTGATTCGCAGAGACCACTTACATGTGCAAAAGCTCATACCACCTGATGTCCAATATTATCCTGAGATCACATAAGATATGATTCATATAATACTTGCTGCAATTCATTACGAAGATGGGTTACATAATAGTAAAATTGTTATGTCTCATCTCATGAATCAGCAATGATGTATAATCTAATAAAAATAAAATTTAAATTGCGCCAATTATGATACTAAATGGTATTAAATAGTTGATTATATAGTTTTCAATTGCAAAATAATAAGACTAAGAATCTCTGAACTAAGAACTTCAATTCTGATACAGTTTATAATACCTATGTATAATTTATAATTAATACGATAAAGTGAAGACACTTGGGTGTCTTTAAATAAATCTCCACATTTTTTACTTATAAATTTGTAATATTTTAGGTGTATAAATTTGTTGTAGAAACTATGAATGCGGACATATTTTATTTATTGCATTTAGCATATTATTCAATTTATCACCAGATATATTATGCATAGTTACCAGATTGCAAATGACAATTGCTGACCAACAATAAGATCTGCAAGATTATAATACCTGGGTCATTTATTGCGAAGGAATAACATTTAATATGAAATCTTCCAACTCATATTAGTGGAAAAGGTTGAAGTATGATGTGGTTTTGGCAGAAAACAGGTCTCATGGCTGTCTAATATAAGACACTAGACTGGAGTGGAGCGTGTGGAGGAACTCTTTGGACTGGCACAGGATGGAGAGGCCTTTACAGAAGTGATTGCTAACGTTGTTGGGTAAACCTGATAGGGCACGTGAAGAAGAAAAAGATTACTGTATTATGTATTATCTCAAATGTCTATTTCTTATGGTAAGCTGTATGTACCGTCTCACTGTAATAGTTTATTTATTTTATTCCTCACTTAACATTGATGACAAAATACACCAACAAACAGAGCAATAGAATACACATATTATACAGATCGACGAACAGAATGTGAGATTTAAACATTTTCTTTATTTGCTATTATTACTAATAATATGCTCCTAGAAATTAAGTTACTGAACTGAAATCATGTTCCAATTTGTCACATTTTTTTCATCCCTGAAAAATACCTAATAGTTTTTCGAACACACATCACGATCTTGAAACAATTTTATATTTAATTTTCTGCTTTGACATAAAAATAAATGCTTAATAATTGTAATTCTATATCAAGTTATTCAAAAAAATATCTGGCATGCTTTGATCATGATCTACCGTAAAACCTAACTATTAAATGTTTTGTGTAGATAATAAGGTGTATAGGTAGGTACTTATGTATAGTACAAGAATCTATATAAAACTTAGAAAATTAGTAACTTGATGCATTTGTATGCAAGTTCTCAAGGTGGGTGGGTGCACCATAGCTGATCACTTGTATACTAAACATAACCAGTCAAAGTAATATCGATTCAGCTAATTACGTGCCTATCTGATTCTGTCACAGAACTCTAAATAGATTAGAATATATCATTTTTGTACAGCGTGGTCGCTATTACAATTATCAATATATATAGTAATTAATTAAATTATTATTATTATTTAATCTCGCTGTGAACCGTGCAAAATGTCGCAGAACACTCGTCAATATGTTTTATGGCTAATCGTAGCTGTCTTTGCAGCCGTGGATTACTCTCTTGCACAACATGCCCTGCGTAAGTACCCCTAACCTTGTTATATGAAATAAATTTATAATAATTTATATTATCTTGACATTCTCTTGTCATTCAAATTCGAATGAATTGTAGATTAACTTATCAATTGTCAAACAGTCAAGCTTATAAAAATGTACTCAGAAAAAATAACACTTGCAAATTACACGGATCAGGAGATCATTATTCTTAGGTATTTTCTCCAAAGATCCATGACCATCCCTTTCAGAACCTCTGGTCACTCTAAATCAAGTTTTTTACTGCATATATTTAACATTTGCTCTTGCTGTTCTTTTTAAATTAAGTTATTCATGCTGATATCCCTCTATTTAATCCTCTAAAAAGTATATAGGTACTTCAGCAAACTTTTAGAACTTTTGGGGGCAAACAAAACTTTATTCAAATATTTGATATAAATCAAGAACCAGTTAAAATGTACCCAATACAAAGTTGTATAACCTATTTAAATTGAATTTCTTCTTCTTCTCTATGTGTCTTGTCGGGTCTCCCCGACGTTGACGACCACTTGGGAGAAATCCCTCCTGTTCCGCACAGCACGAAACAGCTCCTCCACACCTCTCATCCCGGTCCACTCCTGAATGTTCCGGAGCCAGGAAAGCCGCCTTTACGTAAAGCAAATGCTCATAGAGAATTGTTCACAACAATCAAGCTCCGTGAAACTTCATATTTTGGTTACATAATGAGAGGAGAAAAATATGCCATCCTAAAACTAATCATAGAAGGGAAGATTGAGGGCCGTAGAGGGGTTGGAAAATGAATTTACTGTAAACAATTATATTTTTAAATACCCCGCGGTTGTAAACTTGTTTATTACAAAATCAATTACGTGATATCAACTTGTATAAATTTTCCACTATTAAAAACGAAACTATTATCTAATTGCAAAGCGTTAATTATTATTTGTACCAACTGAAAAATGTTAATTACCTACCTAATTTTTCTATTTTGCAATACAGAACTAATTATCTTACCTTCAAATATTTACATACTTCATCTGGTAAGGTAACTTTATTTATGTATCCATCTATGTCATCACGACACCTGCTCACACAAGCGGAGTATTTAGTATTAAAACATGCAGGTCATCCTCTTCGTGACAAAAAATAAATAAGAAATTCTGGATGGGTAGCGTAGCTTATTCCTGAATATAAAGTGTTAAATGGGATGTTTTATGAACAATGGGTGGGATCGCTCGGCGTTAAATTGAATATAGGTTAAATTTATTGTCTGGAACTAGAATTGTTTCTTTAACTCTCGTTATTCCATTTATTTTGTTTCTCTTTGTATCTACAAGAATTGTTTCTTTTACTCTCGTAATTTGAGTTATTTTGTCTCTATTTATTTTTTTCTACTGCTAAGTCCCTTCCATTTTGAGTAATTTTGTTTTTACCTACTGAAGAACTTCTTTCATGCTATTCTTAACGCCCTTATATAATTATACTTGATCAATGAAAATAAGAAGCAATACAGAAAATATAGTGGCTCTTATTACAAATCTTCCTTGGAAATTTAAAAAAAAAGACCAAATTTTCCTTTCTAGTCATAGCAAAGATATTATAATATGTCCGACCCAAATATGATATCTCTTAGGACTATGTAGATACAGCTGGTCTGCTACTTACCCCACTTGAGGGATATGCCGTGATGGTGTAGTATAGTATAAAATGTAATAATCGTATGTCTTAAATATTCTTTACATTTTTACAGCTTCATTTATCAAGCCATGCAGTCGATCAAGTTCACAGTTCAACAAATGTTTAATGAACACCACACAATCAATAATAAAACAATTCACCAAGGGAATCAAAGAACTGGGAGTACCACCGCTAGATCCTGTGGATCTTAACAAAATTCCCATCAACCTACCCAGTCTCAAGGTTGTATTTGATGATACAGTTCTCCATGGATTGTCCGGTACCAAATTGAATTTATACAAGTAAGCATACTATATTTTGTATTTCAAACAATAAATAACAAATATTTACACGGGAATACGAAACTTCCAGCTCAAAATGTAACGTCGTATCGACAGATTTTACAAAAATCAATTTTTGACTTTTTGTAAAAGTTGTAATATAAAAAGTGATTTTTTTGTTCTGTTTTAATGAATAATAGATTTATTTATAAATATACACGGCAATAAGCTTCTAGACGACCGGTGTGGCGCGGAGGCTAACGCACTTGCCTTTGAGTCACGAGGTCCCGGGTTCGATTCCCGGCCAGGGCAAAATGAAGAATGACCTTTTTCAGATTGTCCTGGGTCAGGGTGTTACATGTATATGTGTTTAGTGCATTGTATATGTGTATCGCCGTGTTAGTACCCATAATACAAGGTTTATATCTTAGTTTGGAACTAACTCGGTCTGTGTGAATATTCTATACATGTTATGTTATGTTATGTTATATATTTACATAATATTTTTTTAAATAACAGTGACACATAACAATGGATAAAATAATACATAGAGTCTACAGATCAAACAGCAACTTAATAATAATAATTATATCATAAAATAAATTATTTGTGTAACATACTTACATATAAGTCAATAAAACTTAAACAAACAAATTTAAGAATATCAAATAATCATAAGTAAATATTGAAAAACAATATTAATTATGCATTTATTCCCCTTTATTTGGCTTTTCTATACAATGACGGTTTCGGAGATCTAACGTTGCATTTGGGGCGTGAAGATGGTAGCTTTTTATCAGGTTGGCTTGAGAAATTTTCATCGAATTGAAAAAAAACACAAAAGGTAACATTAACAAGCAAAATATTTTATTCATACTTATGTAAGCTGTGGGTTCGTAAAGATAAAATAATATTTTTACCCTGTATATGATTCAGTAAAAAGAAATGAAAAATAAGGTTGTCACATAAATTATTGGTTGTCAAAAAAGTCCATTTCTCATGTAAGTATTTACAGTTTACACCATTCATTACATTTTTTTTCTTTGTGCATTTGATTACATTTAAAACTGATATTTAGTAATAAATAATTATTAGCCTAAATTACCTACTCGTAAACGAGTGGATGACATTGTAAAGAAAACAGTGAAATAGAATTTTGTCATCAAACAATAAAGCAAACAAATAATATTAGGATTATGCTTTACTTATTACTTGAGTGGTAAAAACAGTTATTAGGAAAATGTACTAGTGATGTAACGAATGTGTGATTTTGGATATTCGCGGACGCGAATATTTGTTGCCGACATTCGCGAATGCGAATAGCGAATACCCCCCCCCCCCCCCCGTCACTTAATTTTCAAAATAGTATAGGAATTTAAAATATTTCAGAACTCCTCGGTCTTCTTAAAGAATATTTTCTTGCAGTACCTTTTTCTACAATGTACCGGGTAAGTATCCGGTACTTTTACCGAATATCCGATACTTTATTACCAAAATTATATTCGCAAAACATTCGCATATTTTTTGCGAATACGAATGCGAATATTTTTAAATTTGCGAATATTCGCGAATGCGAATACAAATATTGGTTACATCACTAAAATGTACGTACCTAATATGAAAACAGTTGCAAGCGCACTATGAGTCATGCTGAAGATTAGAGCGAGGGCATTTTACAATATTAAAATTACCTAGAGATGACGAGACAATATGCAGATATTTACTATTATTTCAAGATCATAGTGTGATGGTGTAATGCAACAACTTATCAAGTGACAAAATTAAGAATTTCAATAAGAAAGTTAATGTTGTAATCAAACCAAAAATATTATTATTTAGCTTTGCTAAAGTAATTATAGCTATACTGAAGAATAGGTTGTTGTGACCTGGAGCATCCGATAAATAATTGGTCTCCCACTTTTCCGTTAGTTTTCGAGTAGGTATATTGTAAATGGCGCCGACTCGCCCGGCAGAGATCTGTAATCTCCGTAATTTTATTTTTATTTTATTTTATTAATACAAACAAACAGCTTATACATTTTATATAGTCCAACTTAAATATTACATTTTTCACAAGCCAGTGAAGTTTGTTAAATTATTTTATTTAACACTGTGTTCCAAATTAAAAAAATATCACAAACAAAAAAGAAGTAAAGTGCACTCTATGCACCAGCTGAGGCAAAAAAATATAAAAGTAAAGAAAAAAAACAAAAACGTGCACCCATGTAATGAATATGCCATTACAATATACACAAGTAATGAATGACGCCTATGAGGGGGGCAAATGCTCTCCAAGCAAAAAAAAAAGTATATCGGGGGAGAGGGGGGGGTAGTACAGGAGAGATGATGGTCCTGGCTGGGACATGTTCTGAGAATGACCAATGATAGTTGGCCAAAAAGAGCACTGTTTTACAGTCCGCAAGGGTTCCGTCAGCCCGGGCGTCCTTCTTAAACAATACACCGTTCCTATGACAACGACATCAGAGCGCAGGGAATGTCGTGGGAAGAGGTGACGCGATTGAGGCAGAGACGCTCTGAATGGAGGAGGCTGGTTCCTGCCCTGTGCTCCCGAGAGGAGTGTTGAGGGCGATGAATGAATGAATGAATATTGTAAAACGGAGATATTCGAAAAATAAAGACATTTTACATTTTAAATTCATCGATGAGTTTTGCCACGCGTCCTGAATGCCTTAATTTTTTTGTTGGCACGGAGAGGACATGGCATGTTTATTACATGCAGCTGGTCTGCTATAGTAGCTACCCAACTTTAGGGATATACCATGATGGTATAGTAGTAGTGGTAGATGTCAAATATTTTTCTTTACAAATACTTTTATGTATTTTCCTCATCTTTCAAAAGTAACACTTGTATAAAGGAAGGGAGTAAATAATACTTATAATTTATTTATTCATTCATTCTTTGCTGTATATAAAATACAATACTGCGTTCTGTTGACAAAATAACATAACAATTATCACAATTATTATTGGTATTACTATCAGTGGCGGTCTTAGATTGTGCGCGGCGCGGTGATTCAAATTGTGAGGGAGCGAGGGCGAATCAAATTTTCTAAGGGACCTGCAGCCGTAATTACAACACATTTTAGCGTTATGTAATCGTTCGATTATAGACGACTTCGCGAGAAATTATCAAATCATTGTGCATTTTAGCTACGAAATTTATACTTTCTCGTAAATCGTCTATAGTCGAACGACTACGTAACGCTAAAATGTGTTTTGACTAAGGCTGCTGACGACAATTTGGCGTAGAAATTTCAGAAAATATTCAGTTCTTCAAATGTCTAACCCCTCGTCACCACATTTAAATTTGATACAACAATTTAATAAAATTCAAAGTTTAAAAACATTTTTCATTGAAATAAATATAAAGTAAACTAAAACCTATTATGTTTTCATCCATAATAATAAATACCTACGGAATTTTACAAAATAAACGTGAACTCAATCAATTCACTTCTTTTCTTTTAATTAGACATCTAAGGTCTGTTGCACACACTGAGAAAAATACTCACAACGAATCATTGTTACGTACTATCAGATAAGGACCAGATATAGTACAAACGATTCATTAGTACGAATCTATAATATTAACCTATCGCAAACATGTCGTTGGTAAATTTACCAACAATTTGTTTGCGAAAAGTTAATATTATAGTTTCGTACTAATGAATCGTTTGTACTATCTCTGGTCCTAATCCGATAGTACGTACCAATGATTCGTTGTGAAATTTCGTTAGTATATTTCTCAGTGCAGGGCCCCCAAAAGTCTCGGGCAGCTATCCGATTTGTTCTCCGTAAAAAAACCGCTACTGATTACTATGCATACACTCATAATTAATTTTGACATAATTAATGTTATCTAATTTACGCAGGTGAATTTATCTTCTTCTGAATGACTAATCTCAAATAGTATTTACATTGCATAGTAATAACATAATTTTTTTTTATTTATCTCGTGTATATTAAAACAACATTATTATTTAATATGGCGTGCCCTTCCATTATTTACGTCATTTCATAATCATGTTATCCTTAATGCAAATCTTGTACATTAGCACATAATATGACGTGAATAAGGTCTTCTCTAGAAACTTATATCAATTGAATAATCTACCTCTAATAACATATAGCTTTTTCTATTTATCCATCTATACCATCAGGGAATATCTTAAGTGGGGCAATTAGTGGATCAACCCTTCGCAATAAACATAGTTATCATATTGAGTTCGTCAGTAGCCTGGAGGTAGAGTCTTAGCCTCATGCACAAGAGGTGCGCGGCTCGATCCCAAGTTTGTACTGACAAACTCCTCTTTCATAGCACATATTTTAGCTAACTGTGAAAGGTGTATTAAATTGTATTTGGGTGTACAGCAAAAAACTATATTCGTTTTGTTTTAATGGTAATAAAAAATCAGACATCCATACCACCAACTGCTTGCAATAAACTACTTTGTGCCAATAAAAATAAAGACATTCAGAATATTGAATTAATGTTTCAACATCAAACATTCAGGATAGGTACCTCATTGCTGAGCTGTAGATGTAAAATATCTTGAAACGTGATATTTTACGAATTCTTGCATTTCACAGGACACTCAAAAACTTACACAAAAGAGTTAAAGCCTATTTTTTACCGGGGACCCAACAGAATATAAAAAAATGCCTACAGTAAAAGTGACATATCCAAATGCTAAACAGAAGGTGATATACTCGTATATCAAATTCAAATTCAATATTTTTTTTTTAAATAAAATTTTCAATTTAACAATATTACATACACACCTTATCACTAAAAAAAACACATTTATTACATATTTGACCCTCAAAATTGAGCAGTGCTCGTGCTTTGAGGGTTTAAACATATTTCAAATAATTTACATAAAACAATAGCGCTCACCAAACAACAATAAAAACAAACACATATCTACAATACAAATAGCAACCAAATACAGTTTCTTAACAAAACTCAACAACAGAGCAGTTGAACAGCTATTTAAAAATATCTTTCAGATTCAATTTAAAACTCTGAATTTTTTTTTGTAGAATCATACTTAGATTTTTTGTTCAGCTTATTGTACCACACAACACCCAAATGAGTATAGTGGTGTTGTCCAGCAGATGTTTTTCTGGGAGGTACCTTAATTAGGCCTCCTAGTCTTGGACACGCACTAATGTCATCCGGCGAGTGGAGTTTTTGTACAAAATACTCTTTACAAACCTGAGACACTGCCTTTCTCTTATAAATATTATCCAATGTGGGCACTAGAAATTCTTTAAAAAGTTCTGAGGTTGGGTGGTCCATCTTTAAATAAGACAAATAAACATCTTTATCGATGAGGTATACCATATATTCAAAATATCTTAACTTTAATTGGCACTGGCAGGACTATGTGAACGTCTTTATTTATTATGTGCAGATATTTTATTGGCGTCTCAACCTGTGGAAGATGTCGTGATGGTATATATGGATAGAGGATATATTGTTTTAGAGAGACAATAATTAAAAATCTTGTCTCTTATTGTGTTGGTGCTTTAGTGGAATTCAATAATTGGATAAACTAATAACAAGCGGGTTCTATTACTATAGAAAACTACAACTAGAAAATATACACACTTCCTTCGCTTCCTCCACATTCATACAGTTTCTTATACATGCACGTCGGTTCCTCTTACTCAACACATGGCCGTCCTTAAGCATTTGATCCACGTGATTAAGTCACGTGGTTCTCAGACGCCCGCGCTTCCTTACACCCTTTCTTTCAGACAAATTATTCTTCTAAATCTTCTGTGTCTATAAAACAAAAATAAAAGAATTAGCAATAAAAAAATCTAATATTATTCATTTTGATAATAATTTAAATGCAATCATTGCGTACGTACTCATACAATATGCAATTAGTGTTTTTATAACACTTAAAACTGTTTCAAAGACAAGATTAGATATCAAGGCGATGGGAACAAGATCACTAGGACTTATTTGAATATAACAACTTTGTGTAAGAATAAAAGAGTGCCAATATGCATAATAATATTTTTTTTTTTTTTTTTTTTTTTTTTTTAAATTTAAAGCTAATCCCTGTGTGTATCTGTATGTATCTCTACATACTGTTTTTATTATATTATACATTGATTATCTTCAGTTACATATTATTTTTCATAATTACATTAGAACCTTCATCACAATCGATTGAATGCGTCAGGATTATGTTTATACTCGTGTATTAGATATTCAAATTTATTATTATTTTGGTCAGCGTAAAAAACTCTTGCCAATAGAGTCCCTGGAAAAAACTAGGTATCCCAATTTTCTATAAGTTTACGAGTGTCCTGCAAAAGGCAGAAATTCGTAAAACGTCACAAACAAGGTACCATACAACATTTTAATATAGCAATGAGTTACCTACGCCACCCATCCCTAATGTCTTATTTTTTATTGGCACAGAGAAGAGAACTTTTGTGTTTGTTGTATACAGTAAGTCTACTGGCTACCTCACTTGTGGGATACGCCGGAATGTTTTCAAAAACTATTTATAGCTGAAAACCTGAACAATTCCTGAAACTTCAGTAAACACACAAAGTCATAGGTCAGAATCTAAAGTATGAAACTAGGTAGGTGCATAGTGTCTTATTGGATTTGCGTAATTGTTTGAAACCCTTTTGTTTGAAAAATTTACGTTTTTATTTATATACGTTATATTAGCATATATATAGTGAGTTACAATCCATTGGATTGATCTGCAACGGGTTTGGATTTTCTTCTCCATTCCTCCCTGTTTTCTGCAAGTCTCTTTGATTTCTCTTTAGAATCTATGAATCATCCTGGATGACATAATTTTATACTTACCATACCGTTTTATACTGCAGGACATTCATTAATAATAATTTTGATTATTTACAGTAAACAGTAAGTAAAAATAATATATTTGTCTTGTCTGAGATTGATGTTAATATATAGGTAATAGGAACACCAATATTATAGTTTATATTATATCATGTTTTAATTGACGATAAATTCGTAATAAATTATCAAATATACCTGCGTAGACAAGTAGTAATTAATAATAATAATAATAATACGTAATATTATTATGTATATAAATTAATCAGGTTGTCAAGAGGTTGAATGCACTTATAAGGTCAAGTATTATGTAGGTATCTTTACATGTTAATGATCACTTGCGCTCATGCCTTCATACATTACATTATAATAATCGTACTGAGGTATTAACTAGGTACTTGTCTTACCTCTCGGTAATAATTACAACTGACTTCGTTTAGAAGTTAGTAGTTCTTACCTGTTTGGTTAGTATTTAAGTAGGTACCTATAGTTAGATACTAATGAATCGATAGTTTAATATTGCAATTATCTATCTATCTGTGCCATCACGGCATCACCCACTAGTGGGGTAACCAATGAAACAATTGCATATATCTACCTTAAATGTTACAACTGTGTACCTTTAAATAATCCTCCAATTTATTTATTTATTTATTTTATTTTTCTTGCACATCAACATACACATAACAAAAACAACAAAGCAGTTAAATAAAAAAAGAATGTGATGATATGCAGGAGCGAGATTATCACTTCATAGTGATTTCTTTCATCTAACCATATTATTTATTATTTCTCATTGACATTTTTAAATTCCTCATCCTCACTGACGGGCCCGGTTCCCTCTGAACGCCTACGTAGGTGGGCGGAGGATCCGCAAATAAGCGAACCTTTCCTAGCCCAAGAACACCTTGCTGCAGGAGGCGATCTAGACTATCTTCTTCTTCTTCTTCTTGTGCCGCTCCTATCGGAGGTTGGCGACCATCTCTTGATACTCTTCACGATCCTGAGTCAGTCTGATGAGGGTTGCTGCATCCGGTATTCCAAACCACTGCCGAAGATTCTTGAGCCATGATGCTCTTTTGCGCCCCAAACCCCGTCTGCCCTCTATCTTACCCTCTACTATAAGCTGCAGAAGGGCATATTTTTCTCCACGGAATATGTGGCCAAAGTATGCGGCCTTTCGTCTTTTAACAGTGGTCATTAGCTCTCTATCTTTTTGCATTATATTTAGAACTGTTTCGTTGGACACTCGATCAGTCCATGAGATACGCAGCATTCTTCTGTACAACCACATTTCAAATGCCTCAATTTTATTTATCATGGAGATTTTGAGAGTCCACCCTTCCACTCCATACAACAGCACGGGTAATACATATGCTTTTACAGCTCTCCATCTTGTGCTCAACTTCAGGTCTCGGTTCAGATCTAGACTATAGGACATGGAAAACCCTAAATCGACTGAGACTGGTGTATGAAACTGCCGCGACAATAGAGAACGATGGGGCTTCCTACAAGACGAATCCGGAGCATGTGACTGTGGTGCAGCACAGACCATGCCACACATGTTGGAGCGTCCATTGTGCCCTGTTACATGCACTATGGAGGATATTTTTGACGCATCTCCACCTGCTGTGCGTTTTACACAGTACTGGAGATCAGTTTGGTTTTTTTCTGGGTTTCGACACGATAAATAAAAAAAATTAATTGACTTGTTTTGTTTTGCATTATTTATTTTATTGGCTGTTGCTAATTAATTAATTAATTACTCTAAATTTATACAAAAATGTATTTTTGACTATTTCGTGTGTTTGTGCTTGTTGTTTATTATACTACTTGATTAACATGTAAAAGGCTCACGACGTGTGTTCGTGTATATAAATAAATAGATAATTTTAAAAAAATCAGTAATAATTTTTTCAGCAGTGGTGGTTAATAGTATCTCATCTGTATTTTTTTTTACAGAATTAATTTGAATACAGGAAAGACAATCATAGATTATACAGCCAACCTTACGATGAGTGGAAAATATTCAATGGACGGAAGGATCGTCGTTTTGCCCATTCAAGGAAAAGGAGATTTCAATGTATATCTAAGTGAGTAACTTTATATATTAACTATCGCCAAAATTAAAATAGTTTTTTCTAATACCTAATCTGGAATATAATTTGAGTCATGTATTTTATGAAAAACTACAGAATAAACGCAAACTCGCGAATCGCAGGATCATTAGATATCCTTGTCTTGGATGCAAGTCTATACCAATACACACATATCTTATTTATAGTTTATCATATCTTATTTATAGCCGGCTGGTGTGGCGTAGAGGTAACGCTCTTGCCTTTGAGTCACGAGGTCCCGGGATCGATTCCCGGCCAGGGCAAATTGAAGAATGACCTTTTTCAAATAATTGTCCTGGATCTGGGTGTTACATGTATATGTGTTTAGTGCATTGTATAATATATGTGTACCCATAATACAAGATTCATTTGTTAGTTTGGGACTAGCTCGATCTGTGTGAATTGTATATGCATGTTATACAGTGGGCTTAGTCAAAACACATTTTAGCGTTACGTTTTCGTTTCGTTTTCGTTTAAATGTAGACGACGCGACGTTGCGAGAACGTGTCAATTTTTGTAGCTACTTGTGTATTTTAGCTACAAAAATTGACGCGTTCTCGCAACGTCGTCTACATTCGAACGAAAAGGAAACGCTTTAATGTGTTTTGACTAGGCCTACTGGTCAACAGCATTTTTGTTAATGAACCTGAATATTTTTTGCTGTTATGTTAAGATCTCCTAAAGACATAATGACTGTTTAAAAAGTTACACAAAGTTTGAATAATATTGAACTTTATACATTATTGAGAACCCATCTCACAAGTACACTCTAAAAGTCATTGGCATTATATTTTGTAAAATTGATGGAGGTATTTACTTAGTTTTAACGCAAACATTTTAAGGACAAAAACCTCTTACAAAAACGGAGTTTTTATTATAACATTTTAATGTACCTACATTAAATAATAATATTGCATTATTATCTTTTAGCAAATATGAACTTCCGCCAGCACTACGCTTTTGAGACTTACAAAGGACCCGGTGGAAAGGATTATTGGAAGGCGAGTGTTTACAAGAAGGCTTACAAACTTGAAAAGGCTCAATTTGATTTTAAGAATTTATACAATGGAAACAAATTCCTCAGTAAGTCACACATACTAATTACTTACTTACATATTATTTACTTACTTAACACAAACTTTGCGCGATAATGAAGTGGGGTCATAATTTTAAAAGGTTCTTAAAATATTGAATTTGCATTTGCATTCGGTTTTATTTGTACAATCATAATAAAGCAAAGCATTCAACAATAGACATGGAAAATAAATTTATTTAAAAAAACACAAGGCGTTTACCGTAATAAAATGATTCACTCGAGTGTCTTTTTAAGCATGAATGAGAAATATAAGTTTCTACATAAAAGGAAATCCATATTGAAGTAAATCCACAATCTGTTTTTTTTATTATCTACCTCTATAAGCATGCAAATGTTTTTATTACTCTATTAAAGGAATACATATAATATTTAATTAAAGGCGATTTTCGATCGACCCTATAATAATAAGGTGGATCGAAAATCGCAAAACACAATCGCAAATCTCAATCGATCGCAGATAATAATAATCTGTTTGATAAAAAAATAATTTTAAAAAAATTGCTCCATGATCTGATCGTAGTTTCGAAGTATCAATCGCGGCTGAAATACTTGCTTCTTTCAAAACGCATTATAATTTTATTTATTGCTTATAATTACATATTTGAGGTGTGATAAATATTTAGATTGATATCCTAATGAATCATATAATATCTTATCATATAATACAACTTTTATAGTAGGAAATGAACACAGCACTGAAATCAACGTTTTCTGTGATTTAGAGAACACTGTAAAGATATGTGATGTGACCAGCAGGGTTAATCTTGACACAATCTAAATAGGATCTTAATCTTGTCTTGGTCTTAATCATACAACAGTAACGCTGCTGATTAAAAAATACATGCATTTCACTGAGGATCCTCTGTAGTTAGTTTTCTTGTTTTTTTTTTTATTCGGGTTGCTCTCTTTCACGTGTATCAACAGTCGTTTCATATTGAATTTTTATTTTCAACTATGTTGTATTGCTTACTGCACCGAAAAGGCTTGTTTGCCCATATCTATGTTAACAAATTACTAAAATAAAAATAAACAACTTTTTATTTTGTTTTTATTTCAGGTGAGACTACTCTTAGATTTTTGAATGAAAACTGGACATTGATAATGAATGATATAGCACCATCTGCAGTGGAACAAATTATTGATGCTTGTGTTAAAGCCACTAATATATTCTTCTCCAAAGTTCCCTTGGATGAACTTCTGGCACCGTGAACACCTACCAAATAATTTCAATTACAAATATTATAATTATGTTTAGTAATACTCATTCAATTTCCAATCAACGTTAATTTTAAACATGAAAAACTAGATATTCTAAATAATATGTACTTCTCATAATCACTTAAAATGGATATTTCCGCTGTGCGGAAATTTTACATTTGGTAGGTAAATACATGGTAAAAGGCAGGTGCTCCTAAAATCTCACGTATAAAACATTAAACATGTTCAACTCAGCGATAAGGTACGCCACCCATCCCTAATGTTTTATTTTTTATTGTTCTGAAGAGGACAACTTGTATCTTTGTTGCATGTAGTTGTGTACTGGCTTCCCCATTTATGGAATATGCCGTGATGGTATAGATAAATACCTATATGATATTCAATTGAAAATGAAGTTAGTTTATAATTTGCTCAAAAAGGTTTAAAATCCATTTCAAATTTGAATAAACATTCAATGTTCACGACACAAGCATATTGTTTACTGTGTATGTATCTGGGTGTATTTTGGTTCACATATTTCAAATCCCGATTAATATCCTTCGAAAAATGTTTAACTATTGAACATCTGTCAATGTACACTTCATATTAACAAGGTAAATAATTCATATTCCATGATAATGGAAAACACAAACCCGAAATCAAATTCATACCCTTTGAAGCAGATTTAATTCTTTGAAGAATTAGGAATTAGTCATTGTAATCGTCTTAAAAAGTTGATGACCTATTTTTTTAAGAATAACATAAAAGTACCTACCCTAAATATTAATATACTGTCCAAATCTTTCTAATCCAGCCATCACAAAACTATTTTGCTGCTTAGATCTTAAGAAGGTTTAAAATCAGTAGTCCATACTTAAAATATTTTATACATTTATACACAAAGTAAGTAAGTAGACATAGAAAAGATAATTTAAAAGTTGTAATGATACCAAAGGAGTAGTTTTCATAAATGGGATACTCGAACAGAACAAGTTAATCATATTATAATAATTGTTTTTCAAATATTTTTATTGAAATTGTTTTGTAGAAAAGTTTTTAAAAAGGATGACACTGAAAACCAGTGACATTCTTTTGTGTTTACTTTATGTAATTTTTATAAATAATATTTGTTACATAATTATTGTACTTTCATCAAAATGTGATCATAGGTTTAAGATACAAATAAAATAAAATAAATTCAAATATCTTTTATTTTATAAATAAAGTGTATATATATTTCAAAACAACAAAACAAACAAATTATTAAAAGACAAAATGAAATTACTTTTTATTTCATTTCATAATAAATAAAACTTATACTTATTATCTATATGCATCCCCAAATCACATGTAGAATAGACAAAGAGGAAAGATTCAATCTGTCCTTACAATATAGATGTTATAATACTTAAGATAAAAAAAAGAAATACTTAATACTAAAAATGCTATAAAATTGGTTATGAAATCTTTTTCACCGCATGCAAGGCATAATTAATAGACGTATTTGAAGTCCAGTACCATTTGTCCATAAAAAAATTATATACCATACCATGGATCAATTTCGTTTTGCAACCATCTGTAAAAATAAAGACTTCTGTAACGAGTACAAAAACAATAAATTGAATAGATCACACTCTAAGTAACTAATAGATACTATAAAAAAATATTAAAAGGAATGTTGACACAGTTGAAAATCAAATAAACATTATTAATTGCCGTTTAATGGATAAACAAACAAAAATAATATTTGGTAATCAATTAAAAATAAAATTCAGCTGAAAAATCAAACTTTGCTATTGCCAAAAAATCTGCCGCACACCCAATATTTTCTAAACCTATTAATAACGTCTATTATCTAATATTCTATTTTTGTTCTCTTTAAAATGTGACTCAAAAAAGCTGCTTTAAATATTCATTTCAACTTACATTTATCCACCATTCTTGACATTTCATGTGGAGAAATAAACTTATCCCATTCGTGTGTTCCTTGTGGTATAATTCGTAATACATGTTCAGCAAAAATTATTCCTCCAAACCAAGACAAGCTCGTTTTATTTATGGTTGTAATAAATATTGAACCTCCAGGTTTTAAGGTTTTGACACAAGAATCAACAAAGAGGTCTTTATTATTTACATGTTCAATGATTTCAGACGCTACAATACCATCATACTGTTCAGAGTTTACAGCTGCAAAATTCTACAAAATACAAAAAATATGTAACACTAGCCAAAAGTAATAAAAACGTGTACATGTGATTTTGAGAGATCACTAGGTACTGAAAACGCAGATTCATTTGACTTCAGATTCGTTGTATGGAGAAATTTGAGAAGGTAATTAAAAAAATGTAAAACTGTGAACTGATGTAAATATTGTGATTACCTCAATGGTATCATTGACAAATCTTATGTTTTCTAATGAAGATTGTTTTGAATGTTCTGTAGCTAATGTGATTAATTCAGGACTGGCATCTAGTCCTGTTACAGATGCACCAAGTCTTGATAGAGGCTGAAAATAAGAAATCTGTATTTACAATTTGTATATTATGTATAGTTTCTTCATATATTACAAATAATTCAACCTTTAAGCATCAGTATCTACATTAAATATAACTACACAGCAATTTTTTCAGTTTATTTATGTCATGGTTGGGAATCAATTTTATAACCTTATAAAAAATTATATATATATATGCCAGCAACTCGACAAAGCGAGTATCGTGAGCGCTTCAGCTTCACGACGGATCTGTCTGTGCTGCATCCACTCTGCTGTGCCATCTCAGATGGCTAAATAGGCCAATCCGAGACAAGCACACTCTGTCGCATTTGGGACATGGATGTTCTCCCGCAGCTGGGCCTTGGTGTCTTCTGTCATTTGGGCTGTAACTATATATCAATTTTCTCCACTTGGTGTGATCAGTAGCGTCCTGTTCCCAGGTGTGCTGGATATTACTGTCCTTCAAGATGGTATGAAGGACGTCTTTGTATCATTTACGTTGGCCACCGTGGTTTCTTCTCCCATGTACGAGCTCCCCAAATAATATGTTTTTTGGGAGTCTGTTATTATGCATACGGATGACATGACCAGACCAACGCATGGTACTTTGTGATACCAATATTCCAACACTGCAACAGTTGGCTCTCCTAAGAACTTCGCCATTCGACCCCTTGTGGAACCACCGTATTTTTAAAATCTGTCTTAGCTGACGTTGTTGTAGTTTCTCCAAGGATTTAATGTGTCTTCTGTATGGGACCCAGGTTTCGCAGCCATACAATAATGTTGGTGTTATAACCGCTCTATATACAGATGTCTTCGTCTTCATTGAAAGATAAAAAATTAATGTAGATACTTATGATCAATGAAAACTTGAAGAGGCGATTTTGATAAAAAAAAAATACCTCAGATAAAATGCCTCCTCCACATCCTACATCTAATAGTTTAAGTCCTTTCAAAGGTTTAGAAGTATTTCTGTTATTTTCTAAAAATGGTAAAGTATTCAGTAAACCATCTCTTACATATTGTACCCTGGAAATATAATAAAACAGTAAAAGCAATAGTTATCTTCATAAATAACATCACTTTTCATATATAGTGCATAGCATAAAACACATGTCTATTAAAAAAATAAACATTAGTAATAAATTCCTTATCTATTTATAATACTATCACGACATATTTATTTAGTGTGCTAGCCATCAAACACTCTACATTGGTATAAATGATAACGCAATCAGTAGTGTACCTCAAGCAAAGATTTTAAAACTATGAATTAGATTTGGCAAATCTTAAAACAAATTCCTGAATAGCTTTTAATGAAAACATTGCAATTTCTTATGAAAACTATTAATCCTGCGTTTTCATTTCTAAATAAAAAAGAACTGATTTTTTTCATCTATATTAAATTATATTTGTTATTTTTACCTTAACTTATTTAATGAATGCAAGGGTTTCATAGGACCATCTAGGTTCCACCACACATTCTTATACTTCTCATGTTGTAAGACTTCACTTTGATCAAGTGTTGAATTAGCAATTTTCTCTGTAGGTTTCTTTCCAGATGAAGGCTCCTTATTACTATGTGTCGACAAATGGTTAGTTACAGAATTTAAAACTCTTATGGGCTGCCTCTTCATTATGCAGCTTATTTTCTGTATGCTCATGATGCTAAACAAAACAAAAATTATTATAATTTTAACATTTGAGTAAATGTTTTGAACTAAAAAGATCTAATGAACAGGTAATATATATGTAGCCTAATTTACCCACAAGAAAATTGACCCTGCTATGAAAACACTTCTTTACCAACATACAAAAGGGAAATATGAGTTATTAATCACACAAAACAGTTTCTTTTGAAAAACAAGACAAAAAAAATGATACTAAATTTTTTTTACAACAATATTAAGAAATATTTGATGTTATTTCATTATTAAGGAATTATTTTTGCTATTTAGACATCCTTCGGAAATTTGAAATATTATAGCATAATAACATATTCATTAATTTATTCATACAATGTACAGCTAATAAGTCTTTTAACATATAAGTTACACATATACTATCAATATTTACACACACACAATTCACCTGCCACATTAGCCATATGCCAATGTTATGGCAAAGGCAAAATAATACCACTAATTACACACACATAAAAGTAAACAAATACAGAGTCAATATTTAACCAAATAACTATACTATACTATGCCATAACAGCATATCCCACAAATGGAGCAACCAGCAGACCAGCTGCATATAATAAACATGCAAGCTGTCCTCTCCGTGTCAATATAAAATCAAGACATTCAGGTTAGGTGGCAAACCTCATCATTGAATTTAAAATGTAAAATGTCTTCATTTTTTCAAACACCTGCCTTTTACAGGACACTCGAAAACTTATTGAGAAGAACAGGAGACCAATTCTTTACCGGGTTCTGCACGAGATATAGCCAAATAATAATTGTTTAACAGATTTTTGAATGATTCAATGAGTGTGTAACAAATAATAGTCACTAAAAGACATTGAAATAATAACACATTATGTAAAAAAAATTGTGTAACTTTTCGCATGTTCCGTAAAAGGAAAAGTTTCGAAAAAATAAAGACTAGTTACATCTAAAATTCAACAATTAAATTTTCCCTCCATCTTGATTGTCTTATTTTTTTTTTGGCACGGAAAGGAGGTCTTGCATGTCTATTATATCGTCGGCTTAATTCTAATACACCGTAAGTCATTTTTTTCGATTTCAAATCTATGATGGATTCATGTTCCGTTTACAGTACCTAATAGATATGTTTTTTTTTTAAATTTGTCAATTTTATAAAATGTTTCGAGTGGAAATATAAACTGTGTCGCAAATAACCAATTCAATCCAAACGATAATAAAAAAGGAATAATTTTTTTTTCTTCCTGTTAAGATGGATATAACTGGCTTACGGTGAATGAGAGTTAAGCTGACGATATGCAGCTGGTCTGCCAGTTACCCTACTTGTTGGAAACGCTACGATGGTGTAGCAGTTGCAGTAATATTTATTTATTCTTTACAGTACATTGATTACAAGCAACTTCACATAAAAATACAATCAATATACAGAGGACAAGTTTATCGCTACGGTGCACTATCTTCCAGCTACCTCAGGATTATTTTTAGTGTAACAATATTAACAAAAAAATACATACATGGAAAGGAGACTAGAAACATGAACACTAACTAAATTGCAATAAGTACGAGTGACTTTGAGGAAATAACAATGCCATGGAGAATAATGCAACCTAGAATGCATGCACCATGCAATGGAATTATAGTTTAATACACAAAAACTTACTAAGAAATAAAGATGACATGTCACGCATTTCTTTAATACTCAGGGTTAAAAACAGCAACCAAATTTTTTTCTAGTATATTATTTATTACAAGAAATATTTGTATTTCATGGAAAACAAAATTATTTATTTAATTTGAATAATGTACAATAAAACGAACCCCAAAAAAGGAATATTTACATACCTTTCTTCTTTTCTCTTTGTTTTCACAGCAATGCACCCGAGATCTAGCCGACCAAGCACACAACAAAATTAAATTTCAGGCTTTTGAAATTTTTGCGAGAATTTTATATTGTTATGTACTAGGTATATAATAGGTACATGCTTTTTTGACGTTTAAACATTTTTCTATGTAGTCTGTCAGTTTATTTTTGTTCCTAGCAACACCGAAACATTTTGTCTATTATTTTGCAGGCTAAAGGGGCGTTCACATTTGTTCACTTTCAGTGATCACTCCAGATGATCCTCCAAGATGAACAGGTGTGAACAAGGGGCCTATTCTCCAATCTCGATTGATGGATGTCACAAGCGAGATTTTATTACTTTCGACTGATTTCTCAAAAACCCTATTCTTGAAAGTCGTAGACGACAAATGTCACACGATATCATGCGAGAATATGTCGAGTGGTGTTTTACCACTCGAGATGAATGTCACACCAATCGACATGTCAAAAATTGATAAAAATGCCCGCCGTGAGTCACTCAATGGTCGTTTACATTTTGCAAACGGTATAAAATAAAATAAAGTGATGCCGCATTTATAAAGTATTTTAGTTTAAGTAAAAATATAACGAAAAATTTGATATTGATTGTGACTCCTCATGTAAAAGCGCCATCTTTGTGCGTCACATGCCTCCCCACACGAAAGGACCATCAACGCCATCTCGTGAAAAAGAGAATAAATAAATGTCATTTTTCGATGACCACATACAAAAACATAGGAAAAGTGCGACGTTGCCAGTAGCTTCTCGAATGTCGACCGTTTATATCTCGAATGGCGTCAAGAATAGGGTCGTAAGCTACCATTCGACTTTTCGCGCGAGTTTTTCAATCGACATATCTCACAGGTGACATTATTTTATCAATCGAGATTGGAGAAAAGGGCCCCAGGCGTTTCATCAATAGTGATCACTAGCGATGACGGAGGAAAGAGATTACCACTCGTCATAATTCTGATGAAAGGTCCTATCACTGAAACGACCATAAACAAGTTTTATCTTTTTATAGACCATTAAAGGATGACGTCACAGCTAAATCATTGAGGGGCATCAGGCATCCCAACACAACAGACGATTTCGGTGTAATATTAGGTGGAACGCCTAAAGAATACCTAATAATCAAAAAAACTGTCAGTGTCGATTTTGTTATTATTTTGTCGTCTGACTTTCTTTTTTTCTCTTATGGCATAACATCCTACAAGGATGATTTGCGCAATCTGACTGTTTGCCCCCCAAGCAAAAGCAAATCCATAGACAAGACCACGTGACCTTTAATGGTCTATTTGTTTAATTCTCTATGAATTTGTATTGAATGTCAGAATCATGTACAAAATTATTACGCAGTCGAGAGCTATATTAATTTATTTTAGGTGTTATTTTTCATTTTTGAATTTGTTTAATTATTTTTATACGAAAATACGTCAAACTACATACAACATGAGTGAGAGTGTTGACATGGCAGTGAAAGCATAGGATGAACAAATGTGAACAGACGTGTTCACTTTCGATGAACAGGTTTGACCCTGACACTCTGGATGATCATCCAAAGTGAAGCAATGTGAATGCTACTTTAGTATTTTTATGTTTCAAAAAATAAAAAGACTAGGAAATTCTTATATTTGATTTTTCGTTGCATATAAATATTTAAACATTTTTTTTTAATTTTGAATGATAAAGAATTTATTTTTTAGAATTTTTTATACATATGTACGTAGTATTTACTGTACACAAGAATATTAATTCTTTCATTCTATTTATTCAGTAAGGATCAGACAGTTGAAACAATTAGTAGATATAGACATTAAAAGACAACAATAGACAAACCAATTAAGATCCCCTTTTTACCAATCTAATAAACATAAATTTGAGACCTAAAATGACAAAAGACATATAAATGTAAAAAATGTGAAAATATAAAAATGTGTAAAATGTTAAAATGTAAAAGTGTAAAAAATGTAAACAAATGTAAAAAATTATAAAAATGTACACTTGGACCATTTCCGAGTCCAAATATTTCTCATGCCTCGATTATTTTATTCCCTTGCATGATTTTGCAATTCAAGCATTAATAAATCAGCGACAATATTTTTTTTTTTTTTTTTATTATTTATTTGAAAAATATCACAAAAATACATATATATTACACATTTACTCCAACAACAGATCACTCACCATCTTGATTATGCAAAACTGAAACACGAACGCTACGTGGATGTCGATAAACTTGTAATGCGTAAACCGGCATCCAAGTGGATTCCCATACAATCTACTCGTGCAAGACAGTACACTTGGCCCAAATGTACTTGGATAGTGAAAACTGGGCTTTAGCCTGTCTATGGGTCGAACACTCACAAAAGTTGAAGTAGCAACACTGTCAGTAACTAGGGATGCATCATCGTTCTGAAAAACATCAATATTTTCCAATAATTTACATCGATGTTTAAAAATATCATAAATGAACGATATAATTATTGTGCTTATTTAAAGAAATAAATAAAATACTCACGATTTCCACGAAAGTGATGAATAAACGATGTCGATGTTTGTGACGTACATATTTTGTAGTTGATTTTTTCCGGGTTAGTTGGAAGATATCTCATTTTAGCGATAAACACGCCCTCTGTACATTGAATTGTATAACTGATATTTTCTATGATAACTGTTTTAATTTGTGTTATTGTATACAATGTACAGTGAAGAATTAAATAAATAAATAAATCTATCGGCGAAATATCGTTCATTGATTTCGATGTTTATGAACGAAACATCGATGTATCGTTTTTATCCGTATCAGTAACCAACATAGACCTAGTAGGTCTATGGTAACCAATCACGGGTAGGCGACTCCGACGGATTTTTGTGACTTTTTATGACTGAGAGAAAAAATAGGAATTTGGACTAGTGGGAATGAATAAGAATATTAAAACGGATTTAGAAAAATATATACGGAACAGATATACAAAAATACATACAAAAAAAAGGAAAAAAGAGATATAAGATAAAAGAGATGTCTAGATTCGTTTACATTCAATAATTTTGATGTATAACAAAGATAGCAATATGTCTTTGTTTTAAATAGCATGACCCCTCGTCCTTCTATAAATAGTATACATCGACTATCATTGTTTCTTTCACACTTATAAGTTTACATATACGTCCATCTCTTTATTAACTATTTACTCATTGATTATCTCTGTTTCATTCGCACTAGTATTATTAGGCATATATGCCAATCTCTGTCTTACTTTCGTATATATCACAAGAGACATCTATAGGTTCAAATGCAAAGCGAGCTTAGTAGTGATTCAAACCGCAAAAAATATAGCAATGACCCAAACCGCGAAAGAGACATCTATAAATTCAAATTCAAAGCTAGTTTAGTAGTGATTCAAACCGCAAAAAGTATAGCAGTGACCCAAACCGCGTATGCTGGTTTCACACTTATGGTGTACGGTATATCACTTTCTTACGAGACAATATTTGTGATATAAATTGACGCTGGTAAATAATGCCAGCATATGTGCAAAAATTGAGTTATTGATGTAAAAAAAAAACTTTTTTTTTCGTCTCTTTTTATGTCGAACCAGCATAGTTCGTATATTTGAGATAGCGTTGGGCCGTTACGTCGTATTCGATACCGGAATTTTTACGTGGAAGTAACAATTTTTTTTCAGAGAAGACAGATCTTTTGCGCAACACGCCGGTCGTTTCAAAACTCAAAGAGGAAAGACTTCCACCATTTAAGTCTAACCGAATTATCTCACAATATACAGGTTTCAAAATAAGAACCCAGTGTGACACAAAAGCAAATAATACACTGATTTTTAAGTCATACTGGCATATCTACATATTTCTCTTAATTTAAGCAATTTACGATTTATTTGCCATTTCTACTTCAATAAGCAGTACATTCTCGTCTAAATTTTATTCATGCATAAAGTGGCATTGAGGTGAATCAAACGGACGTTAAATGGAAAATATCACAATGCGAAAAATGCTCTGGTGAAAAATATGCAATTCGCAGATATGTTGGTTTGATTTCACAGCGACTAAATATTCGAATACTATAGCGAGCACACATTGCATGCACTTTTGTGAGTACGTTAACCTTCGTATTATTTGAATACTATTTTTAATTTAGCTACGTAAAATTGACGCAATGCGAACGTGAATCCCTTCGCACATACAAATTTGGTTGTAGAAACATGGTACACGCTGTGAGCGAATAATTTTAACTGATTTGTGCGATTTGAGAGCAAACTACACTAAGTCGCAAGATATAATTTTTTCAACCTATGCAATTACGTTTGCACCCCATATTTTTATTAACACAAAACACTGTTTAGCAATATTATGGATCATTAATACTAACTTTTGCTCTATTTTTCAAACTAAGATCAATATAACGTTCCGTTCTCTTGAGTAGTCAGATAAGTAGGTATTGGTATTTTTTAAACTTCCACGGCGAAACTTTGAAATGATTTTAATATTTCGTAGGCCTTTATTTTGTTAATCTAAAAGAAACATTTCATTATTTTCACCAATAATTTTATTAGTTATGACGAAAGTAAATTATTGGTTCTTGGTAAAAATTCAAAAACATGTTTTTATTTATTAAAATAGTTTGTTCTTTAAAAAAAATGTCTATTTATATTTCGGAATATATTTTTTTTGAGGTAAGTGAATGTGCCGTAAATAAAGGACATGACAAAAGGTAAAAAAGGTTACATTTTGTCCACGAGTCGTTTTGGACAAAATTTGACATAGTATAATTTTACTTCGACATACGAGCTCTACAATAAAAATATCCTTGAACTAAAAAGCACGTGATTGCAAAATTAATGCCGATTGGTCGGAATCGACACACACACAAACACACACACTCATAAAATATAGAATATCATAACATAACTTCTAACGTTACGAAACTTTCCTGCGTTGTAAGTACAGTCAAACCACGAAAGTAGTTAACTCGGATTAGGTAGTAAAATTCCTTGGTCCGTCCTATTCAAACTTAGTTATTTATTTATTGATTCTTTACTGTATATTGATTAAGAGCAAATTTAGATAAAAATACATTCATAGAATCAATACATAGAGGGCGAGTTTTTCGCAGAGAGTTTAGAAATTAAGTTTTTTTTGAAGCACTGTTTCATATTTTTTCAAAACAAACTTAAAAACTTATACAAAACATTACAATTATAGTTTTAAGTGCTTGGTACTTAAATAATAACCCATATAAATAATTTCTTATTGATATAAGAAATATTTATTATATATGCTTGCATCCGTAGTAGTGCATTTTTTCATTACGTAAAATACACACCTTAGTTTTAAAAGGCTATCATTCAAACGATCAGCATAATATTGATTTTATGTCCAGCAGAAAAATGTATTCTGCCGACAAATATATCATGTTGATATGCTACTTATGCCCAGCGAGAAAATTATATTTCTATTGCAAATAATATGATATTGTAAAGCTCTAAATTTAATCGACCAGCAAAATTATTATTTGACCGGCATAATGATTATTTGTCCAACAAAATAAATAAATGAGCAGCAAACCGTGAGCTTATTTTAATTAAACTTGTTCAAATAATAAATCTTTGTATGTACATCTTTTTATGTGATTTTATTTGTAGCATCTGAAAGAACGACACTAGCGTTTTTTGACATTTCAGTTAGATATTTCGTTAATATAGCAAAGCGGAAACTGGCATTAAACTACGAAGTCATCATTAATTTGATAAGTAATCACAAAAACTTCACGTGATTCCGAAGGTAAATAGGTGTGTGACAAATATTGTTATTCTAATATTTTCTGCCGGTCAAACAATAATTCTGCTGCTCAAATAACAATGCTGCTGGTCAATTAATTATTTTGTTGTGCAAGTATTTATTAAGCTGTTAAAATTTGTTAATTTGTCGATATAACCAACAAGTGTTGCGCTTATTTTTATTTTTTGCCGATGAAAACATTGTTTGCTGTGCAAATGACTTAAATACTGATTTTTTCTTGCCGACCGAATAGATTAATAGCCGAACAAATAATTAGTTCCCGTTTTAAAATAAATATACCTACATATGCCTATCGCCTATGTTATAAACTAAATGAGCATATTATGTTTATCGCTTCACTAGTAAGAAGACAATAGTAAAAATTAAAGATGTAAGTATGTAGATATGTTTATATTCTGTGTCACATAAGTATTGTTTTAAGTTGTAAACATGTGTCTCATCTGTATAACTGGTTGGTTGTAAGAAATTGCCTGCAAGCACTAAGCCCGCCATTTGCACCACATGAAAAATGTAAAATAAAGATTATTTTATTTATTTATTACTGTTTTCAACCGCATTCACATTGTTTTTGATTTTTGAGGAGGACTCTCGCCCAGTGATATATGTTACGAGTACCTAGTATAACATATCGCTGAGTGAGATATATAATAATCACTTTGAAAAATAGTGATGTTAACTTGTTTTAATTTTTGATAAATGATATTTTTAATTTTTTTATTTATTTAATTATTTTTTTACGTAAATACGTCAAACTACATACAACATGACCGTGAGTGTTAACACGGCAGTAAAAGTATAGGATGAACAAATGTGATCAGACGTGTTCACTTTCGATGAACAGGTTTGACCCTGACACTCTGGATGATCATCCAAAGTGAAGCAATGTGAATGCTACTTAAGCTGTTAAACTTATGTTCGCGAACCCCTGGAAGTATTGATGTATCTACTAAGCAACATCTTTATATTCTCTGATCGTGTCGCTGTGTTTCGAAATCCGCTATAATATATTTTCACGGAAATTGCGTTAAGTATATATGTCGTTGGATTCGAATTTAATACTCTATAACCCTAGACAACTGTTTCTTTCAACACATTCCCCTTTTGTACAAAAGATAAAATAAAAAGATGACGAGAAAAGAATCCCGCTATGTCTCTTAATGCGTGTTAATATCATCTATCTATATATTTTTGTCAATAGCAAAATTTATTTTAAAATTGAACTGTTGTAACAATTTTATAATTCAAAAACTTGTTTGACTTCAGGAAAGTACGTTTAATACTTATATAATAGTTTTCATCGAATTTCTCTGAATCACAAAACTGTCTTATAGCGGATTTCAAAACTCAGTTACACAGTAAATAATATATTTAAGGCGAAAACCATAATCGTTTTTACTCGTTTGATTCTTAATGTACGTTTCATATATTAATTTTCAAAGTCACATACAGTGTTCAGGATACACAATAGTCCAGGGCCACAATTAATAACCTCTTAGCGTTAAATGTAAGTCACCTTTTTATCATCCCGATCTTCTGCAGTTGAAAAAACAGACACTGACAAGAGATCTAACGAGCTTCTCAAAAATCAGCAAGGAGTCTATTATGGTTCTTAGGAGAGTGACCGACATTGCAGGTTTTATTGAAGAACCCACAACAGTGATATCATCATTTTCATTTGGTATCAGATTTCGTCTCCTAGACGACAACCACATAAACTCTGTTTTGCTCGATTTAAGCACAATTCATCCATAGATAACCATTTAAAACTCCATCAAGACAATGAGAGATAACTTATATCCGGAATTATGCATGGCCGTTTTTGGAAACTAAATAATTTTTCATACTTTTTTTTTTTTTTCCTTTATTTATGGCATAGCACCCTACGAGGATGATTTGTGCCAAAAACAGTCTCCAAGTATAGTTAAATAGTCAAGAAGATAGTCATCACAGAATAATAAAATTGGCCTTCATTGATTTGAGAAGGGACAAATGGATTGATTCGGATGTCATACTCAGCAATGATTCAATACTCAAAGGAAATTGGCAATCGTTCTGAAGAGCATCAACGAAAATATCATACGCATCCCTGATAGGGCACCCCAGGAAAACATGGTCAAGCGTCTCCTCGTCCAGGCCGCACTCGCAGTATGGACTTTCAACAAGTTGGATTTTAAAAAGATGAGCGTCCAGTCTACAGTGTCCATAAATTTTCATACTATCCTCCGAAGATATACTATAGCTTGTACGCGACTAACATCGCGCTCTCAACACACAAAATCAATTTTGAGAGCGCGAAGTGTTGAATTGTTGCGTACAGACTATAGATAGGTAATTCAAAGAAAAAATCTGTTGTCTAATAGTACAGCTATAATTCGTGGTTTGCCTGTGGAGGATCTTATAATAAGAAACTACAAACTGCAAAAAATCAGGTAATTTGTGTTACTTGCAACAGTGTTGCAAGTTTTCCTCCTTTTACAATTTTACATAGATCTAAGAACTTTTGGTACTTTCTTGCATTGACAATTGAGACCTGAAAATTCAGAGAGCTAGAGAAATCATCAAATTTTGGCATCCGAGATCTAAACAAAGTCCTCAATTTTGAAAAATAGTACAACAATATCAAATTCATGAAATATGCAAATTGATTCCCAAAGCCTTTTAATCTGATTTGGCCTTTTTTATCTTCGACTTGGCAACACTAGTTGGTTTTGCGAAATGTCGGGATGTTTACGTCGTTCGCGTTTGAAATAAGTAGATATTTGGAAAAATGAATATTTCTGAAAAAATTATATTTCGTGCACGAAGTTAAGCAATGCAAATAAGAAATTCGTGTTTTTTCATTAAATTTTTATACGTCGCTAAAGAATCAGTGTTGCGAATGTCTTGTTAGCAACGTTAAACGGTTTCATAGTTTTTGAGGTGTTGACAACAGTATACATTTTGTATTAACTTAATTATTCTCACTATTCAACGTAATATAATACTATTATTTTGTTTTCCATATTGGTTTTATTTGTGTGAGAGACTAGTTTTAATAAAGTATTTTATTTTGTATTATTTCATGATATTTTATTTTCATTACACAACACAGTTAATTTTTCACTTAAGATTTATTTAAAATCTCGAGTACTTTCGTCCAAGCAGATATATTGTCATTTTCAAGTGAACTGTATCTAAGGAGAAATCGAGAATGAAAAAAATGTCAATATGTATATCTGCTTGGACGAAAGTACTCGAGATTTTAAATAAATCTTAAGTGAAAAATTAACTGTGTTGTGTAATTGAAATAAAATATCATCAGTATGAATTTTGCACTCTGTGAATGTACAAACTTTAAAATTATTAATTATTATTTCAGGAGCTGAAGATCAGAAAGAACGCGAATTAGACATCTTAGATGGTGGATTCTCATCACAGCTGAGTTGTTACATGGGAGAAGTTGTGGATGGAGATCTGCTGTGGAGTGGCAGGTTTTTGGCAACGAATCTAGATAATGTAGTCAATACTCATTTTCGATTTTCTAAGAGGTATAAACCTATACAATTTTGGCATCTCTCACAAGTGGGACATTCAATATCATTAAGTCAATATTGTAATTACCCTGGATGTATTATTTTTATTTATCTATTTATTCTTTTTGCACATCGTCAAATCGTTGTATAATTGTGATAAAATCAATTGTAAATACTAAAACGATATGTAGTGGCGAGAGTTACTGTTAAGTGATAATTTTTAATAGGTACAGAGAAGACATCTTTTATGTAAGGAAATATACCAAGTTTATATTTAAATATATTTCCTTTTTAAAATAAAACAAAATTGTATTATATTTTTTTATATTATTATTATTGCATAAGACATGCAAAAGACATACTGCTAGTGTTTTGTTGTACAGACTGGATGGGGTTTCATTAAGGAAGATAGTGTCTTGCAGCTCCCCTTGTATCAAAAGTATTTTAGAACATTTTAAATAGGTATTATTTGAAATCACATTTAAAGATAATATTTTGGTGTTTATTGCAGAGGTAATCTATGGCTATGGCTAATGTGACATCCTGGAAGTTTATCACAGTGGCTGCAGCACAGCAATTAGCAGTCATGTCTCAGTTAAGGGAGTCCATGCCCGCAGATCTTTGAGCATCGTGGGAGGATAGATAAACAGCGCAAGAACTCTCAATCTTTTTCAGGGAATTTGAGTTGGCTGATACTTTGATGGCAAAAAGAGAGGTAGAAAATTTTAATTTCTATGAAAGTGTTTTTTACGGTGGTATAGAGCTGTTTGTTTTTTTTAATTTTTAAATGTTTTGTTGAATATTCAAAACGAAGCATATTAAAATTAATGACCAAACAAAAATATTGTTATGGACAGGATAATACTTATATTCATTACACACAGCCTGCTGACTACTTCGTTTGTGGTAAAAATCCATACAATTTTGGCATCAATACACTAACTATCCTGGATGTATCTTTATTTATTTATTCTTTTGCACATTGTCATTGTAATCATTGCAATGGTGATAAAATCAGTAGTAAATACTAAAATGATATGCAGTGGCGAGAGTAACTGTTAATTGATAATTTTTATTAGGTACAGAGAAGACATCTTTTATGTAAGGAAATATACCGAGTTTATATTAAAATATATTTCCTTTTTAAAATAAAACAAAATTGTATTATATTTTTTTATATTATTATTATTGCATAAGACATGCAAAAGACATACTTCTAGTGTTTTGTTGTACAGACTGGATGGGGTTTCATTAAGGAAGATAGTGTCTTGCAGCTCCCCTTGTATCAAAAGTATTTTAGAACATTTTAAATAGGTATTCTTTCAAATCACGTTTGAAGATTCAGTATTTTGGTGTTTATTGCAGAGGTAGTGGTACCGGATAATGAAAGATTATTTGGCTCAGCTCTTCAATAAGTTTATTCAATCTACTGAGTTCAGCTACTGCAGCACAGCCACAGAAACAAGGTAACAAGAAAATAAAAATATTTTATCCTTTTTCCTTGTAGAAATAATATATATTTGGTTATGAGACCAGTTAGTGCATGTCTCTCGGACTAAAATAATTTAATGGTATCTTTAGCATTAATTCAGTTGCACTTAAGCATTAAGTCAGTTAAAGGTATCTTTAGTATTGAGTCAGCTGAGAAGCTTTATAATATCATCCATTGTATAATCTGTGACTTGATACGGAGGACGCTGCAATAAATGAAAAATGATAGGAAAGGAGCAAAATTAGTATTACGGTGTCTGTTTATGCGGACGATGGTAAGTGTGAGTGGTATAGCAGCATTGTTACTTTAATGTGGATAGTCTGTAAATGTTATAAAATAAGTTTGTATACTGGCGGGTGCTATAGTTTTATATTGTTGCATTGTATAGTTATGTGTTTGTGTGATAAGTAAATGTGACTGCGTTTCTATTGATTGTTGTATTGCATCGAACTATTCATGATTTTTTGTATATTTTTAATGGCCTTGTGCCGTATATGTTATTAAATAAATAAATAAATAAATAAATTATAATGGTAGAGGTTAAGGTATTTTTGAAACATCATTCAGTTGAGAAACAACACATTAATCACACTTTTTTTTATCTATTATACCATCACGGCATATCCCACAAGTGGGGTAACCAGCAGATCAACTGCATGTAAGAAACATGCAACAAACACACTTTTTTTAAATGTTTTAAATGCCTTTTTTCAGCTGGCTCATCCCAGTTTGTCACCATCTTATTTTCTATGGCTAATGTGACATCCTCGAGGCTTATCGCAATGGCTGCAGCACAACAATTAGCTGTCACACTCCCAGCAGCATCTTCATTACACACTGCAAGACCCCTATGAAAGTTCATTTTCATTAATATTAAAATGATTTACCAATGCACTTTGTATTATATATATTTTTTTTTCATAATTTGTGATTGATTAATTTGAGTTAATTGGAAGAATTGGGCCTCCACAATAATTTCACTCTCGATTCATTGATTGTATTTAATTTAAATTTATATCTGTATAAAATTGCTCCTAATCAACGGTAAAGAATAAATAAATGTTCCATAATGGTACATTGTAATATTATTGTGCGTAATAAGTACTACGCATGTATGCGTTAAAGTGTGAAAATCTAGAATTTATATTCATAATTCGGAAAATTAGACTGCAATTGACAAATTAATGAAATAAGATTTTTTCGGTCTAAATTTGCTTAGTTTTGTAATTTATTTTAAATAATTTATTAATTGTCGAAGTATTTATTATTTTAAATCTCAAAAAAATTACTCAGTCTGGTTTAATAGTAAGGTATGTTATTGCTCTCATAACATGGGTATTATTAGCTAAAAATGATTCATTACAGATAGGAACAGAAATTAATTGTTGTATATGACGTACGTTTTGAGGCAATCGCTAGATGATAACTGTTATCAAAATTTGGTTAACATTTTAGAATAATATGTTTTATCATTGTATAATTCAAAAAATTTTGTAATTGTCGTCTCGATGGAGACGTTCACCATTTTCATAAAATTACCTAAAACAATTGGACTAATAGTTGTGTGAATTTTGTTTGATTATATACTATTTGATCTAAAACTATTAGACTAAAATGTTAGTTTTTGTAATAATTTGATGATGGTAGATGTCTTTTATCGAATCCGTGGTTACTGAAATTTTCTATGTATGTAGCAATTTAACATATAGTTATTAAGGCTATTGCAAATGTATTCACAAAATTTAGTAAAATCTTCATATTTTATCCAGTATACATTTAACAAATCCCATTGAGTGATATGTTTAAGTATTATGTCTCTACCTTCATTTTAACAGGATGTTCTTAACATAATCAATATATTATAGTTTTCATATCTTTCATATGTCCCAAAATATCACCAGATATATGATAATCTGGAAAACTTCATGCTTTGTTGTACTCTGCATGTTTTCATATTCTTAGTAATATGGGAAACAAGTAAATTTATTATGGTTGTCAAATTTTCACCGCTGACATATTGTGAATAAAAATGGGAAGCACCATTTTAGTGTTCCTAGGATATAACATTATAATAATTCATCTATATTTAATAATGGACTTTCTTTGAAATAGATTTTGCGAAGACGGAATTTAACTTATAATATTAACATAATAAAAATAATAGAATCGCTTCTTTCAGATCAGATCTAGTGGATTTTCTCATGTTCATGTATTTTTGTGCAGTTCTAAAATTATTATTTTTTTAATATCTTGACTAGTGATTTGTCTTTTAATGAATTTATTGTATTTAAATTTTATTTAAGTATATTGTGTTTAAATAAATAAACATCGATGGCAAACGAAATACTCTTAAAAACAAACAATAGCATCTTGGACTTTCTGTGAAGAATGTGGTTCTAAGCGCTTAGTTCTTATTGATATTTCGGCATCGTTTTCGTTTTATGTGCGATTCTTTAAATTGATAATTTATAAAGTCAAGGACACTTTTCTTAATATTAGATGGATCTATGTACTTTTTTGGCTTTTTTCAAACGTCAGATAATGTTTTTCTATGCATTGAATCAATAGTTTTTTTAGCACTCTTTTTAAACAACTTTTTTTTCCTTGTGTGATGATACAGTTTTTTTTGGAGAATTTTATTAGGATCAGTTAGAATGACTGGGTTCTTGAATTTAAATTCTAAAATAATTTTTATAACATAGATTTTGATATTCCATAGTTAGGTTGTATTACATCAATAAAATTCTGTTACAGTACAATTTACATTATTTTATGAACAATTATATAAATGTAATTTCGGTTTTTAACTTGAAAGTATTAATTTCATTTTAACTCCATTAATATTTACAATTGCTCAAAGAATGGGCCACTTGCAGTCGTGGGGGATTTTAATAAAAATGATCGAATTTAGTAAATTTGAGGTCGGAAAACACAAATATGTCAGTTAAAATTTTTAAATATCTAAATTATGGAGAATTTCCAAAAAATAAAACCCAAAATTTTTGACGTTTGGCAAAACACTCTAAACAGTTGATGACGTCACGGAGTCTCGTGAATCATAGTAACTTTCGCAACCACAGATTATAATCTCATACATACATGGGACTCTGTGACGTCACAGCGCCACCATATCGTTTTTGATCATTCCGAGAAAATCCAATTTTTAAAAGCTAATATCTAAGAAAATAGTGCAAGAAAAATTTAAATAAATTTTGGTTGTGTTTCTTTCATACTAATTTACAATTTTATGTAATAAAAAAAAATCTGCAAGTGGCCCATTGTGTATTCCAAGAAAAAATTAAGACTTAAGATAGTTTGAAATTATCACTGTGCTTTGGTTATTTAATTTAATACTGGTAGCTATAAGAGAATTACTTATAGTTTATTTATAATTATGTTAATAAATATTATTTGAACTACCTCCCATATCACTCGCAAACGAGTGGATGGCCTTGAGAAGAATAGAATAGAATATAATATTATTTGTACTATGACTGTATCACTGTTAAAATGTTCAATAATAAATATGTTATTATGTAATCTATATTCTGAAGTCTTACATAAGTTAGTGGCAGTCAAAGGCTGGTATTCGCAATACATCACATATCTTATCATCATCATGGGTATTTTACATATTCAATTAAGTGATAAGCTAAGCTTCCCATAAAAGGACAACTTACATGATTATTATATATATTAGTCAATAGCTTTTCCACTTGTGGGAAAATCCTTGATGTTGTGAATGAATACCAATCCTCTTTAGATTTTTGATATTTTGTAATAAGTGATATGAAAGTTTGATGATTATTGTAATAAATAAAATAGCAACTATTTCAAATTTATAAGGCCCTTAATAATACAAGAGAATATAATTTTAAATAATTTAATTGTTCAAAAATTCAATGCCAATATACAAAATTATAAATATGTTATGAGACTATGATTGTAATGTATTTTTTATTTACATAACCTTAAAATCGGATTATGGTGATATTCTTCTTAAAATAATAATTCATCAATATTTGGATATGATTTTGCCATGAAATATGTTATTTATAATATATTTGAACACATACAATTTGTTGCCACTACGATTGTGCCAATTTGTTATTCATATTGTATTGTTGCGCCATTTTGTGTTTGCCGATATTGATGGATTGTTATTTTGATGTTGAAAAGATAACCTTGAAGTAGCAACACGTGGTAGAAAGAATATAATTAGGTAAGTATAATTATAATAAAGAATAATAATAATTTATAGAACCTATAAATGGGTGTGGCCAGTGTGACGTCACGGACCTCTCGCTCTTTTCTGTTTCCATTACTATTTTTGCCTCCAGAGGCGCTATAAAAAGATTTCGATTTTACAGTACTAAGTCGCCCATCTTAATAATATATAATCTGTGGTAACCAATGCAACCATAGATTAGAAAAGCACTGCGGTATTGTGGAATGGTGCATAGTGGTTGTCAAATCGCGATGTATTTTAATATTAATTTTAATAGTAATTCTTGAATATTTAACTTGCGATTATCCAATTTTTTGTATATATTTGTTATTGGTAAGTATTTGGAAAAACAGGGGCACTAGTTTCATAAAGATCGCACACTTTTGCTCTTATAGTATGTCTCAATTTCTCTCTCCCTGGTGTATTTTAAGTGCTATCGCAAATTATTTGATATATCACTGCACAGTGACCAATTATTATCCGCTTCGCCCAATATTATTTTTATGGTTTTAACGCACGATAAATTGTGAAGTACTAATACATTTAAATCTTAGGTTACTTTTCATTTTAGTGCGGTCTTGGTTACTTTTCATTTCGTGCGGTGTTATTCTGCTGGGAAAATTTTTGTCTCAAATTTTTACGGAAGTTTATACATTATTAGTTTTAGTGTCCTTTAGTCCGTCAATTCTTTTCATTTTTAATGACATATTTGTATTGGTGTAAACTTATTGTTTCCATGTATTGGATTCCTAATATACTCAATTATACCACAGATCATTAATATAAATCGATCATAAATGTCTCAGTTCATATTGGTAATAATCTAGGTAAATTCAGTAAATATAAAGAATAAAGTTACGAAACCAATTTATAAATGGCATGGCACCGGTGTACTTCTCGGGGTTCTGCATTTCTGAGGAGGCAACGGAAAGGCAAAAATTGGTAAATATGTAGGATAGGTGAACTATTCAAAAAACTAATTATGAATTTTCAAGTTATAATCATGTGAGTATGTAGTTTTCTACCAGAGAAATGATAATCCATCCAAAATAAGTTGATTTAATGCACACAAAATTAATTATTTGCATATTTTGTCCACGATTTACACATCACAATCAAAACAAGTATCGGACGCCATGTTGACACTAAAATAGAGGAAATGAATTGCAGGTTTACCAAAATGACATAAACAATGCATATCATAGAGAAAAATGATAAATTTTCAATAAAAAAATTAATTAAATCCATAAATACCGTATATATCACTAATTTTATAAAATTAAAGTAATAAATGTGTTTTTGCATATATTAGCACCGTACTACCTAACAAACCTAACCCGCAATCAGTCAATGTAATAAATGTGTTTTTGCATATATTAGCACTGTACTACCTAACAAACCTAACCCGCAATCAGTCAACGTAATAAACGTGTTTTTGCATATATTAGCACCGTACTACCTAACAAACCTAACCAGCAATCAGTCAACGTAATAAATGTGTTTTTGCATATATTAGCACCGTACTACCTAACAAACCTAACCAGCAATCAGTCAACGTAATAAATGTGTTTTTGCATATATTAGCACCGTACTACCTAACAAACCTAACCCGCAATCAGTCAACGTAATAAATGTGTTTTTGCATATATTAGCACCGTACTACCTAACAAACCTAACCCGCAATCAGTCAACGTAATAAATGTGTTTTTGCATATATTAGCACCGTACTACCTAACAAACCTAACCCGCAATCAGTCAACGTAATAAATGTGTTTTTGCATATATTAGCACCGTACTACCTAACAAACCTAACCCGCAATCAGTCAACGTAATAAATGTGTTTTTGCATATATTAGCACCGTACTACCTAACAAACCTAACCCGCAATCAGTCAATGTAATAAATGTGTTTTTGCATATATTAGCACCGTACTACCTAACAAACCTAACCCGCAATCAGTCAACGTAATAAATGTGTTTTTGCATATATTAGCACCAGACTACCTAACAACACAAATACAGTATATACGAAAAAGGATTTATAATAATAATATGAGGTATGTCTATTTTCGATTTAATAAATTGTAATAATTTTCCCATTTCATTATTTTGACTTTTTACCCCGTTTAATTTTGACTTCCATTGTATTTTGTCCAGTAAACATTGTTTTTGTTATGTTGGTAATTATGATAACCATACAAATTTCAATATGGCCTCCGATATTTATAGGATACTTGTGATACGTCAAGGGCATACGAAAAATGCAAATATTTATTGTTGTGCTTAAAAAATCCACAATTATGCGCCGGATTCTTGTTCTCCAGGTTGAATACTATACATCTACATAAAAATTATTCAAAATTATCAAGTATTTATGCGTTCACAACAACTTCATAAATTCCCAAAAATTACTAGGGTCTGCTAACACAGACTCTGTCAATGGAATTGTGGTGACGCGTAAGAGGGTTCTGGCTAACTGTGTTGACCGTGCCTTCTGTATGGCTGGTCCGTTGCTGTGGAATATAATTCCCTATGATTTGCGGACTCTGGGGAGTGCGGAGGTGTTCAAGGTGAGGTTGAAAACCCTATTATTCAGGAGGTGTTATGATTCTTGAATGGGTCCTTGCGGTGGTTTTTCCACAAAACAGCACATCATAAATAAGTTGTCTAGTTATTGTTATTATTATTTTATATAAAATACTATGTAATTCTGGAATTAAAAATGGCAAATGATAATGCAAAATAAATCAGTTATGATTTTTCAAGCAACATTCTTTACCCTAGAATGCTGTATTAGTCCATCCATCCCATGACAGTATCTCCCACAAGTGGGGTAACCAGCGAACCAACTCCACTCTGTGCCAATAAAAGTAAAGACATTCGGAGTAAATGGCATACCTAATCACTGAACTGAAGATTTTGAAAATATTTTTTTTGCTGAACACTGTAATTACAACCAATACCGGATAATGTATTAGTACTTTTTGATATCCATCACACATTGCGTCCCTGATGGGGTAAACAGAGTGGATGGAACACCAATTCAATCAATCCATACACACTTTTTAAATGTTTTCTTCATGCAATTTCTCATGCATGCATGATTGATTATCATCAACTTTTCTATCTTGCGTGATCTGTAATAACTTTACAGTGCTTTTTTGTGTACTCTAAATCATAAATTAGTATTATCTATATATAATAATAAAAATCTTTATTGCACAAAAAATCAACATAAGAAAATAAACACTTTAAACTAGACAATTAAATTTTGTGCAATGGGCGAGTATATCGCAGAAGTGCGATATCTTCCAACTAACCCATTAAACAAAAACTAAAATAAAATATATTGTTTTATTATTTCCAGAATAATTATTGTGAAGATGTATTCTGGTAAAGAAGGTGTGGAGTATCCCACAGGATGGGCCCTGAACCCCATGGCTTACCAGCATGTGCCCAGTGAGCAGGTGGACTGGGCTGCCCTAGCACAACAATGGATTCAGATGAAGGAGACTTGCCCGCCAGCGGCCTCCATGGCCATCACACCTCATCCTCCCCCACCTCCACCCCCTCCAATAATCTCAACACAAAATGGTAAGATAACATAACATTTTGTATATGTATAGAGTATGAGCACAAATCAAAATAGTCTCAAACTTCGATGTGAATTTTATATTATGGGTACTATTGCGGCGATACACATATATACAGTGCACCAAACAAATATAGACCCAGAACAATACGGAAAATCATTTCTCAAAAGAATATTCAGTGTTTCCTCTAATTTATTTATTCTTAATTATGGATCATACAGTTGTTATAATAAATACAACAATGAATATCCCTTCCTTATCAACAAATAAACTGAAATTTGAGGAACTTTATTTAACAATAAGAAGAAAAAAAAATATTAAGACATACATAAAAAAATGTAAAAAAGAGATATTTAAGAAATGCAGCTAGCATTATTGCTGAATTCATGTTACGTTACTTATCTTATAGGTTTTGAGATATCTCTTTTATGGAAAACACAATTATGTTTTCCATATAATATCATTGTTCTCTTCATATTTGTTGTAATAATGACTTTTATGGTATTAAAGATACAGAAGGTGGAGAAGCTCCCATGGATGTGGAGGGAGGAGATATAGATGCCCCAGCCCCCCCTGTGATAGCCCCCCAACAGTGGAACAATGCTATAGGAGGCTGGGACAATACATGGAACGCACAATGGGGTAAATAACACACATATATCATTTCTAAGAGTGTAATAGTCTGTAATCCCTTGTCATCTTTCACGAGTGGGGTAGTCAGTAAATTAACCGCCTGAGTGCTAATTACAACAATTACAATAGAAAATCGTCTATATATCGACGATTAGCACTCAAACAGTTAAAAGCATATAATAAACACACCAGTGATCTCTCCATGCCAACGTAATAATTGCACTGAAAATATCAATTTAATTATCTTAGGCTATTTTTTAAGGAGTTATTGTCTTTGTTATTTCAGGTAACTGGGGATGGCCTCAGAACTCTGGTGCCACTAAAACTCCACTGATGCCTACACCAGATGCGCCATATCAAGGATACACTACTGGAGACAATTCTGCTCCTGGGTAAGACATTCTCCGTGTGTATTTTTTTTCACAGGGGCTACACGGATGATCGAATAATTTTTTAAAGAGCGCTGACCTCTGAGATAATTGATATTTTGCGTTGGGTCAACACTAATGTTAGTTTATGAGTTGTAAGTGTATGTGACACGATTTGTTGACTTTTACTGCTCAGTTATTTTAGTACATATAACCAGAATATCATTTTTAAGTTTGAATGATATTTTCTTTTTTTCTATCTTGTAGCTCGAAACATTACACCATTGATATGTTAATATTTTAAATAGAAATCAATTAGTAATCGACTTATTAATGTTGTAGTAAAGTATTATGAACTGAAGATTAATTGTATTTGATATAATCATAATAAATTGCTTGTAATCAATGTACAGTAAAGAATAAATAATTTAATATTAACATTCTATTGTTTCAGCTATACCTCAACTAACAATGCTAGCCAACAACAGTCATATTCTGGTGGTTACTGGAGTAGCGAGGACTCCAATCCGGAAACTAAAACAAGATTGCCAATGCGAGGGAGTCGCTTTTCCCCCAATAGACAGGGTTCTGGTCCTCGTAGAGGTGGACCACATTTACAAAGACATAACCAGTTACCCATTGGTCAAGAAGTTCCTGATACTACTCAGACAATTGATGCAGCTAAAAGAAAGCAGTTACCTGCTTGGATTAGAGAAGGTTTGGTTCCTCAAATTCTTCTTCAATCCGTATTTAGAGTCTTCCATATTCATCATTGAAAATGAAAAAAGCACGTTCACATTCTATTTTACAGTGTATTTCTGAGTGTATTATTTGACGTTTATAAAATTGGTTATTTCCATCGGACAATCTCAATTGAAGAACCACGTGCATGCAACGCATTGTATGTAAAAATTCAATTGAAACAAGTGAGAAAGGCGACAAATGAAGAAGTTTTTTTTTATTTTAAAAGTCTTATTTCAGTAAGATGTTCAGACACAAATTAGACACCCATCTAAATGGTGTCCAACACATTTATTTTTGTTTTACTGGACTTGAGCACAGCTATGACAGTACCAATTTTAACACAGGTTTTCGTTAACATTTCTTTAGGATTGGAAAAGATGGAGCGTGAGAAACAGAAGCAAATGGACAGGGAAAGAGAGAAGAGGGACAGGGAAGAGTTTTTGCGGGCGAAGAAGTTGGAAGAGGAGAAATCATTACAAGAGTCACAACCTGATGACGGAATGCCAAAACTGCCTGCTAAAAGTAAATTTGTAAGTAACATGACATGATGATGACACACAATACTTCATAAAATGTGATCCTATCAGAGGACATTAAATAACTATACTGCCTTGCTAAGTAAAAATACAGTCCATAACACAAATGTCCAAGTTTGAAACTATTATTATTTGAAACTATTACTATTATTAAGTATTAAAAAGCAAACATGCCACAGTCGTCACAAATATCTCAGGTTGCTGGTTGATTAGATTAGTTTTTTAATTCTAAATTATATTTTTTTTTAATCAAAGGATTCTGACAGTGAAAAGTCAGACAATGAAGAGAAGGAGGTGGAGAGAGAAGGAATCAAGATTGATAGAAGCGTAAAGGCACCCTCTTATCAAGCTGCACCACCACCTTTGCTCAAACGCTCTCAGGAGGAAATCATGAAGGATTTGGTAATATTTAACTATATTATTTATACCATCATTAGGTTTTCCGTGAGGCACATTTATTATTACTTCTTTTTCCTCTCGAGACCTCAGGGCAAAGTTGAACCCCTCCATTGAGAGCATCTCTAAATCGATCAATTGGAGAGATCAAATTGGAGAATAAAGAATGAATGGTGTATTGTGAATGACGGTCATCCAGGCTGCCAGAAATCTCGTGCATGAAATAGTAGTGGTCTTTTTATAAAACTTAGTTGAGCATTCTCAAAATATGAGTATAGTACATATAAAACATTATAAATCAATTTATACCACATTAAACTTGTTTATTTTTTTAACTTTATGGTATTGTTTAAAAAATTAAGTACCTTTTTATCATCACTACGAAAGCATTCAAACGTGCATTAAACTATGCTTTGCAAAAATTATAAATTATAATATTGTTTGTTTGTATGATTTCAGATGTTGAATGTTCGTCGTACACTTACTGAAATCCTTCTGGAAGTTACTGACGATCAGATACACAGCATTGCCAAAGAGGAATTATCCCGTGTCAAATCACATTCCCAAGGTATCATTGTTGTTGCCAAAAATCAATACAGTCCCAGGACTCTCAATGTGGTCAGCACGCCTCAACAAAACAGTCAGATAAATCTAGACATTCATACAATATTCAATATATTATTATTTGGTGTTGCCGCAAAGACATATCATTCAGTGGTTTATACATTGCATGAGTTAAATGTGGTGTTTATTGTCATAATATCACAGTACATATTATCACAGAACCTAACTTGTTTCAATGATATGGTTGAAGAAGTAATAATTGTGTATTATTATAATATACGGTTGCAGAGATTTAAAATAATGTCAAGTGGGAAGCAATTATTTTCTTTGATGAATAAATCTTTTAATTTTAATTGTTGGATCACATTTTGTGTGTTGGTATTTTGTTTTACTTCCCATCTATTATTATTATTATTGTTATTGGTGTATTATGGATGTTAGTATTTCTGATTTCAGGATGATGTTTTTTGATGTAATGTATGATTTTGTTGATGTTGTTTTTTATGTTATGTTTATTCACTGAAAGTTTGTATTTATATGAAAGCATCGCGTGGCGCGACAGTGGCTAGCAAGTTGCAGGGTTTGTCAACCATAGGTGGTGGACTTGGTGAGTAATATTCAATTATGTACATATTTATAATGAGGGCATCTATTGTAAATTTGTTAAATACCATCCATCTGATTTACCATGTCTTATAAATTCAATTGTTCCTGTATTATAAATAGCTGATGGAAATATTTGAAATAACGTTCTATGAAATACATGCCCTTTTTATAAACAATGTTACTCTAATCTATATTTTTTGCAGGGATTCATATAATTGAGAACAATATGGTATAATGTATCATTATTCATTAATTTTTGTTGTTATTTCAATTTCCTGCAAATATGTTTGTAAATTGTGGGAGTTAAAATATTCATTAATTTTAATTATTACAGTAAACCCTCGCTATTTCGAACCCCGTTATTTCGAAATTCGTCGTAATTCGAAATATTCCCCCCAAAAATGTCCCCATAATGAAATTTTCATACAAAAGACATTTATAATTCGAAATCCCCGCTAATACGTAATTCGAAATAATATTTGGTCCTTTCAAAACAAAACAATAGAAATTTGTATATTGTAATTCGAAAACATTTGGTTGCCATAAAAAATACCCTTGTTTTTCCCCAAAGCTCCTTCAGGGACAATAAAACTTATTATGTGAAATTTGTGTTCACACTAATACACATAAAGGACCTACCCACTACCCAGCTACATAATAATATTTAACAACGGGATTTCCAAATTTCTAAGTAGATCTCCTATGTTGTATGTAAACATCGTAAATGTATTGTATTTCAATATGTACCTATCTACAGCTGTTTTGAGTATGTACCAGGTACCTGCTACCTATGTATATCCTCTGGCTCATAGCGTGATCGATGTACATTATGTACTTCCGTGTTGTTCATGGGCGTCTCGTCATACGTACCTATACCTACTCGAAATATTTTGTGTTTTAATATTTTTATTTTCCATTCCAAATAAATAAATATTTTATATCCGAACTTTTATACACGTTTTAAATACAAATTTGGTCAAAAATATTTTTCCCATTTTTTAACATTTATAGTGAACTTTTAGTAACGTGTGTGAAGTGAAGCATTAAAATTATGTATTTTTAAATATTCGACTGTGTTTTAGGTACGTATTTATATTTGTGTATTGTTTAGGTAGGTACATACATATTTAGATTTACATGTGTGTGTAATTTAATTATGTCAAAAACTGTTAGTTTCATCAATATTTTGTTACCTTCATTGTGCAAAATGCAAGGATTGGACAAAAACGTGGTATGTGATAGAAGCTTTACATTTATGATAAACCACGATACGCCCATGACGTCTTTATTACGTATGTTTTACTACAAACTATTCCATTCTTGTACAAAGGGTCGCCTGTTTATTTGTAATGCGTATAAGAGTAGTAGAAATTGTTAGCCCTTTCCATGCGGCTCTTTCATCAGCCTTACAAATGTTTTTTTTTGTTTGAACGCGCGAAATTTAAAAAAACCCAAGTCCAAATCAGCTGTTTCTATTACGTATGGTACCTATGGCTATAATATATATTATATACTGCGTATATAAAAATTATTTCGAAAATTTCGATTTATCGGGGTTTTCGCTAATTCGAAATCAGATTTTCGAGGTCCCTTGGATTTCGAAATAACGAGGTTTTACTGTATATTCTTGAAAATCATTGAATATAAACCTGTAAAAGGCTTTGTAATATTGAACTTAATTATGTAATTATTAATTTATTTCTGAATGCATCTATTTGATGGGGGTATTGTTATTTGCATGTATAGTTTTGCTGCTCTATTGTTTTTCCCAAATTACAATGTATAATGTGTAAACAGGATTGGGTATCTACGGTGACAGCAGTGACAGTGAAAGTGAATCTGGAGCTGACAGCAGAAGTGGCACACCTGACAGGAGACAGAGGGAGAAGAGTGGGGACATTACTGATGGACAGTTGCAGGTAAAACAACCTCAGAGGCAAAGTTATAGACATATTTGTAGATTATTATTTTTTTCACTCTTCTTGGAAACAAAGGGCAGAAACCAGCGTCAATGTTCGGAGTGATTCTCCGCCAATCGAGGCACCTCTTTCCATGACATACTCAACGATGGTGCTCTGATTTCGTTATTATTTATTTCAATATACGGTTTTTTGCCTTTTACAAATAAAAGGTTACATAAAAATATATATTTAATAAATTCATTTCATATTTGGCTTCGTCCAGATAGTAGGATACAAACTTCAATCAATCTTCAATCATTTGGTGACGATTCGGGGCATTCTCCAAAGAAATATTTGAATGAATTATTATTATTGGACAATATTAAAGTGTCGTTTACATGCCGAAGCACCTCAAGGACACTGTACACTTCATAAATTCTAGGACATTACATCCACGTCATATTATAAATATAGATAAATATATAGATAAATGAGAAATCTTGGATACATAAAGGTATCCACGTCAGAAGTTCCATACTACATTGAGTTACAAATATTTTAGATACAATATGTATCCACGTCAATTTTGTAAAACAGAATACAATATTTAAAGTCAAGAATGTAAAACAGAATGCAATATTTAAAAGTAATTGGTAAAATAAAAAGTTTTTAGGTCCCTTCTGAATGTCTTAAGATCCTTAATGCCTTGGTATCCCGTCCTTATACAGGTTACGAAGGCATTCATTCGAATATTTCTTCGGAGAATGCTCCGAATTGTCACCGAATGATTTGAGATTGATGATTGATTGACGTTCGCATCCTACTATCTAGACGCACCCTTTAAGGAACAAAACAAAAGAAAAAATATGTATAAATACGGTAGGTATTAGATATAAAATATACATACAGTGTTCTTTTATGACTAACACTCACTGGATATTCTTCATTTGACATATAGAATTAGTTGTGACGCATTGATACCATCTGACATTCGATACCCTCCTAAGACAGTGTATAATTAAAAAAAAAAAGTATGTCAAATTTTGAAAATTAATAATTTTTCTAGGACATTATTCGTCGTCGGAAAGCTGAGTTTGAGAAAACATCTCGTGAGATAGAATCTCGTATTGCGGAAGAAGAAAGAGTCGAGATGCTGAGGGCAAAGAAGGAAACATCCCCTAATCCACATCGTTCTTCTTCATCATCACCGAGCACCACACCAGACAGGGAACCGAGACACACTGGATCTGATGGTGAGAGTACAACAACCAACAATAGGAAAGAACAGAATATTAATAATCACAGTAAGTTCTGCTTCTATATAAAACTCCGACTCATATATATTCTACTCTACTGCACTTGCTCCTCTACTCTATGTAAGAGGTACCGTGGATAGATAGTCATATCACAGACATATCAAAGTTGTGTAAGTATGTAGTGATCTAAAAGTCTTTAATTTTCAGGTGTAAACGCTTCTCAACAGCAAAACTTGAGGATTTTACTGTTTGTCTTAGGATAAATGCTATTAAATACTTTTTCAGGAAAATCATCAAGAGATGGAGCTACATCGTTGGCTGACACTTCCAAGAGACATACACCAGAAAGAGTCCGTAAAGAAGATCATAAATATAGCACAGATAAAAATAATAAACATCAGGAGTCATCTTTTAGATATGAAAATACTCATGAATCTAAAAGAAGCAAGGACAAGTCTCCAAAGAAATCTAAAACTAAGAGTCGTGACACTAGTGATAGTTCTTCTAGTGAGCATAGCAATAGTGATAGTGAAGATTCATTCCTTAACAAAAAAAAATCAGGTAGTGTCTCAGAATCATCTAATAGTTCAGATTCTTCACAAAAAAGTAGTTCCAAAAGTGAATCCGATACTTCATATAAACACTCTAAGAAAAAGAAACGAAGAACTAGTGACGATAGTGTCAAAGATAAGAAACACAAATCCAAATCCAAAAAACAGAAATCTAAACATACTGACAAAAGAAATGATAGGTTTGAGATTGATGACTTGTCTTCATCCAAGAAGAAGCTCTATGACAGAGAAGAGAGTGTAACTAGGGACAGTAGAATTAGTAGTAGGAATTCTGCACATTCACCAGATAGGAAATCACATAAATCAAAACATACACATCGATCTAGGTCAAGGAGCGACGACCGCAAAAACAAGAAGTATGATAGCACTAGCAAAAAATATGATTCATATAAGTCAAGAGATGGATCTAGGGATCGTTCTAGTTATTCTAGGGAATATAGGAGTAGATCCAGGGATAAAAGGGGTAGATCTAGGGAGAAAAGGGGGCGATCTAGGGAGTATAGAAGTAGGTCTAGAGAGAGGGAATGGTCCAGAGATAGAGAGAGAAGGAGTAGATCAAGAGAGAGACGGGAAAGATCAAGAGACAGAGACAGGAGAGGGAGATCACGAGAAGGTAGGAGGGATAGAAGAGGAGACAGCCGCTCCTATTATTACTAAGTTGTTGAACTCTCCACAGGTGATCTTCGCATGGACAATAAGGTGGTATTTTTATATTTTATACTCGTAATATATATATAATTGTTGATGCATGTTACTGTCCTCATACCGAATCATACCTGTTAGTGATGTTGTGAACATTCATAAATACATTGAAAATTATATTTGTATAGTTCACCATCGTCGCAAAAAAAATTTAATCAATATACACTAATTAGAATGACTCCAAATATGATATTTCCATTCTCTAATGTCATATTGAATATTCACTACATATTTATTTGCTAATGTTCAAAATGAAACATTCCTAACATCGCTAATACATATATGTCCTTTCGATTTCTTTATTTCATCATATTCTTAACAATCTCTTACTCCGGATAAATCTTCGCTTTAGAACACATAATACAAGGTTCATATTTTAGTTTTGGCCTAACTCAATTTGTATTAATCATTCATGTGTAAAAAAAATTTAAATCATCTCATTTGTCATCCATCTATCTACCTTCATTTTACAAATTATTTATTGTACAGTATTTATTTTCTTCATATGTTTTATAATCATCGATCACAAGACTATTTTATTTGTAGGTATTTGTTACTCAACAATGTGATATTAGTATTAGGCTAGACATGTTTTATTTTCAAAAAAAATAAATTATATACCTCAAAGTAAAAAAAATACTACAGTTTGAATTTAGAAGCAAGAATTAATTATATTTGGATTTACCCTGTCACATAAAACTACAATTAATTATTGCTCTAATTCTTGACAAACTTTTAATCAGATTGAACACAGCCCTGTATTATTATCCATCCATTTAGTCCTGTTGATTCTGATTTTATTTTGTTATTATTGACTGATTTATTTCCAGGTATCGCCCGCTGGATTGCATAATGTTATTTTAATCGAGTTTTTAATCAAATGTGGATATCGTTTGGTTTGAGTCAGTGAAGTTATAATTGTTATCGTATAATAATACTTATTATTACTAGATTTATTTTACTTTATAAATTTCTCAACCTATCACAAATAAATGCTTTTATGACTACACTTGTTTTCATTTTTCACTCACATCCCATTTCTGGCAATAAAATTCTTTACATAATTTATCTGTGGAATTCCTGGAATAAGAAGTCTTCCTGTTTTCTCTGTATTTTTAAGTGTCTTAGGATTGCACCCTCTGCTGAATGTCTTATAGCAGGGTAAGAAAGACCTATAAACTACATACTATTTTAGGAATATATGAACAACGTTAAATACCTATGTGTTTGTGCTGCAAAATATGGATTATTTTTTTTGCTTAATACAATGGCATAAGTTAATAATACTACTTGTCAGCTTTTTACAGTTTTGAAGAAGTAAAATAATTTGTAATAATAAGTTTTCGAGGATCCTGTAAGAGGCAAACATTTATAAAACTTAACATAGTATATTTAATATCTTCGATTCAGATATGAGTCGTGATGTATTTTTCTTTTTTGGCACAGAGGGCAACTTCCATGGTTTTTTACATGCATAATGGTTATTCTACAGCACAGTGGGACACGGCATGATGAGAGAAATAAATGATAAAAATGAAACAGACAATGTAACACCTTCAACTTCTTTATTATATGACAGGGTTTAGGCTTACACAATAGAGGCATCAGCTATGTACATATTATTAACAATTTATTTATAATTAAGTATATACACATTTTACAGTTTCAAGAAAAATACACAAAAACTTTATCAAAACACTAGTCCTTATGTAATACAAATGAGAATGCAAGTCCAATTGAATGTAAAGAAATTGTTTCTAAATGCAGAACATTTACAATATGCAAATGCAGTGAGTGAATAATAGCTCAAAATCAAACAGTTTTAATTTTTTTTTTTTTTAAAAGATATATCTGGGTTTTGTTATAAACCCAAATACAACCTTATACACCTTTCACAGTAAGCTAAAAGCTTGTGTCGTGAAAGGGGAGTTTGCCGGCACCTGGGATCGAACCACGGACCCCTTGTTCATGAGGCCGAGACTCTACCTCCAGGCTACCGACGAACTCGCATTATTATTATATCGCAAAAATATTCAAAACCAAATACAATTATAATTCCTATATATTATCACTGCACAATCGACATCTCCTAAATGCTGAATTGTATATTAAAAAATATATTTCATTCTCAAAGATGGCCACTTGATGAGTAAGAGATATTGGCATGCATATATGAGAAATTGAATGAATGTTGAAAGAAATGTGTAAGGATAGATCTTATAGATAGTCGCTTGGGGCATGGTGTGAAAAGTATAGATAATTTTTTTTTAATTAAACCCTCCTTTACACGAGACTTGTCTCTATAAGGAGGATGTTTAGATTTAAGTTTTATCAAATAGTCTATGTATTGTAATGTCTGTATAATTATTGTTAAATAAAATAAATAAAAAAAAATAAAAAAATTAGAATTCACAAAGAATTACTATGCTAAATTATTACTGTGCAATTAATTACTGTGCAAAGTATGCTAAACCAATACTCATAAATAATTTTATGATGAATCAAAATATTGCATAGGAGATTTGAATTGTGCAAATAATATATACTAAATCATACGAGTATTATCATAATTCAGATTTACTACAGATATGATAAATAGTGTGAAAGAAAAACATAGTTTAAATTACATATTAGAAATTTATAAAGCCTGAACTAGATAGGGTAGAGTGAGGTTAACTGGGTACAGGTATTAACTGGGCCACACACTGTTTTACACTTTTGCAGTTTAAATATCCCGCATTTGTGAGTGTTTTGCTAATGATCGGTAGATGCCACTGCTTATTGCTAATTTGCGAGGCAAAAGGCAGCCATTGTAAAATATTGTGACAGTTTTGTTGTGTGGGGTAGTGACATGTTTTTGTCTACTGCTGCATGATAAAGGTGGTTGAATCTGTGTTTCTTAAGTTACCTAAGATTTAATAATTGATTTATGTATTCAAATATTGTGTTCATTTGAGTAAATATAAAAAAATAATCAACTATTTAAAATACTGGTAAGTTTTTGTCATAATATTTATTATAATGTGTTGGGGTTAAGTGGCCCGGCTATACTTGTGGTTATCTGGGACGGCCCAGTTAACCCCAACCATAGAACAAAATATAAAATAGCGAATCATTTAACTTATTTGAGTCGATTTAATTCTATTTTTTTTATTTTTAGTTGATAAGCAAATTAGAAGAAAATGCCACGTCAACGTCAACGAACTACAACACATAGATCTTATTCTATAGAGTCTTTAAAAATTGCTACCGAAAGAATTATCGAAGGTGAACTTTCAGTTAGAAAAGCAGCGGCTACTCATCAAATTCCGAAAAATACATTAGCTAGATATGTAAATAAAGTGAGAAACACACCTGCGGGAGTGGAGGTCAATTTTCGACCATCCAATGAGCATTTACTTATTTTCAAAACAAACGAAGAATTGATATTAAAAAAATATATTGAGGATACTGTTAACATGCATCATGGGCTAACATTTGCTCAAGCTCGAAGCTTGGCTTACGAGTTTGCTTTCGTAAATAATATAAAAGTTAAAGCAAATTGGACAGAAGAAAAGATGGCTGGGATAGAATGGCTACATTCATTCATGAAACGACAAAAATTGACATTAAGAACACCAGAACAAACTAGCCTTAGCCGTTGCACTAGTTTTAATAAAACTAATGTTGAAGCATTCTTTGAAAATTTGGAAGATGTTATAAACAGATTTAATGTAAAAGCGTATGATATTTTTAACTTGGATGAAACTGGCTTAACAAGTGTGCATAAACCACCAAAAGTATTAGCTTTAAAAGGTCAAAAACAAGTTGGACAGGCAACATCGGCAGAAAGAGGTGTCTTAGTTACGGCGTGTTGCATTGTTGGAACTGCAGGAACTGCATTACCTCCTTTTCTGATATTTCCCAGAGTATTCTTTAAGGAACATATGATCAAAGGTGCTCCGGTTGGTACTAAAGGTGCTGCTACAAAATCTGGATGGATGATATCAGATATTTTTATTGATGTTCTCAAACACTTAGTTGATCATGTGAGACCAACAACAGATAGCCCAAAATTAATTTTATTGGACAACCATGAGAGTCATCTCAGCATTGCAGCGTTAGATTATGCAAAGCAAAATGGCATCATATTGTTGACTTTCCCTCCTCACTGTAGTCATAAGCTACAACCTCTAGATGTGAGTGTGTTTGGCCCATTAAAAAAGTTTTACAACAAAGCCTGTAATGATTGGATGACAAGTCATCCAGCCACTCCGATCACGATATACGATATCGGGGAATTATTGGGGATATCATTTCCTTTGGCATTTACGCCAAGTAATATTTCCAAAGGATTTGAAGCTGCAGGAGTATATCCCTTCAATTCTCAAATATTTTCAGACGAAGATTTCTTAGCTGCAAGTGTAACCGATAGACCAGATTTATCAGTTGCACTCACAGAACCAACAAATACGACCGTATTTACACCTAACAGTCTACCTACAGCTTCGACATCACAACTTATCACTCCAGAAGAAATTCGACCTTTTCCAAAAGCGGGAGAACGCAAGACCAATAGAAGATCTAGAAAAAAAGGAAAGTCAGTTGTATTAACAGATACGCCAGTCAAAAGGCAACTGGAAGAAGCAGCTGAAATGCGTGCTAATAAAGCCAAAAATAAGCAAATTCCACCAAAGAAGATAAAAACAATTATATTAGAATCCAGCGAAGATGAAGGGTCATCAGTAATACATTATGATGATTCTTCATTAGACGTTTCAGAAATATGTTCTAGCGATGATGAAATGGAAATAGTTATTGATGATTTCGTGCTAGCTGTGGTGCACGGGGCTAAGAAAAAGTCCAGTAGATATTACGTCGGCAAAATAATTAGTAAATCTCAAGATGGTTTCAGCGTAAAGTGGCTGGAAAACCAAAGGGGGACAACAAAGTTTTATTTTACATCTGAGGAGGTGACATATGTTCCAGCATCGGATATAATTAAAAAATTACCTTATCCTCTTTTTCATGGAGAAACAGGACGATTTGCTAATTTATATTCATTCCAGTTTGACTTTTCGAGTTATTCCATTATTATATAAACAAGGTGTTTTTGATCTGATTTATTTTCTTTCCCTCAATTTTTTCATTATATTTTATAAAATATTGAGATTTCTAACAGATTCTTGATACGAAATATTGTAAAATTAACTATTTTTCTACTACTTCCATTGTTCCAAATATATAAAGTTACAAAATTAATAGAATTTTATTGTAGTCGTATAAGTACCCTGGTAACCCCATAGGGTGGCCCAGTTAATCCCGACATGGTGGTTAACTGGGCCACTAGACACGTGTCTAAAAAATATATTTTTTACATAGACACAGTGCACATTTATTATTTTTTAGAGGTTTATATCACAGGATATTAAAAATTCTATGATTTAGAACACAAGAAAAAAATAAAATGCAGTAACTAATAATAATTTTATCTCTTTAAAAAAAAATGTACCCAGTTAACCTCACTCTCCCCTACATATAAAAATACCAAATTATGAATGTCAGCATTTGCATGAGTGATTTTACAAGAACTGTAAGGACATTTTAAAGTAAACTTACATTCATCTAAAATCACAAATAATAATTTAAACCAATTGTAAAGATAAAAAATTATACTTTCCTAAAACACCACATTATGAGGGATGCATTTTGAAACAACAGACTAAATTTTCCAAAACAAAATTGAATCCACATTATTTTATATAAAACTATATTTTTCATCAGTAGTGAAAACTATATGAGACATTTCCCATATTACAAGCCTTAAGAATTTTAATTTCGTATTTATGAATAAAGTAGGCATATGAAAAGCTAAACCATTGTTTTCTTTTTATATAAATACAAACATCAAATTGTGACCGTAGATTAAAAATAAATATATATATAAGTAAAAATACTTAATGTACTTACAGTAAATATTTTGGAAAAAGTATCTTTTAATTAGCATAATAATAATAAATTATATTCACTAACATAACTGTATCACTGCTCCAGAGGACTCAAAAATCTGGATGATATAGAAATAATTGATAATTTCTCTATAACATTGTCTACCACAAATGGGGCAAACAATGGACTAACCGCAACACTCTAGTGGTTCTTTTATTCATAACATAAAATAAGAACATGCAATTTATTTTAAGAGCCATTATAAAAAGGGAATTTAAACAGTCACAGAATTCAGTGTTTGGTGTCATAAAATATCTATCTATTCTATTCCCTCACGCCGCATCCCAAATGGAGTAGGCAGAGAGAATGAAACGCCATACAGATCTGTCCCTACATACTTCTTTCGCCTCCTTTACATTCATGCAATCTCTCATGCACGCACATCCATTTCTCTTACTCAACACACGGCCGTCCTTGAGAATTTGATCTATGTGATCAAGCCACATAGTTCTCCGACGCCTGCGCTTTCTCACACCTTCTTTGAATCATAAAATATTAACCAACAAAATGTGACATTGAATTAAAATAGCTGTGAATGATTTATTTTATGATAAAAAGACACAAAGTTATTGCATTCAATATAATTTACTTCAATATAAACATCAAAACTATCAAATGTACATATAACTATATATACAGTAGAATCATATCATAATCTATAACATAATTGTAAACAAAATGGCAAGTTTTTAGATTATCTATTTTATATTTGCAGATTTCTAATAAAAATGTTTTTAAGAAATCTTTGACTGTCAATATGAGGTAACTGATCATTTTTGCAAAAAGGTTGTATTACCATCATATTGATTAGGTAACCGATATCCCACAAAGTTGCAAATCATAAAATACATAGATTAATGTAATACTAATCGCAAATAAGTAACATGCAAAAATCTTTTCTGATACAAACTGAAATCAATTGGTTTGTATTAATCACATATTTCGTCATCACATATTTAAACAAAACAATGTCACAATATTTTCTTTACACATTTTTTGAAATAATTAATGTGTATTTTTACGTCAAAATGTATTTTTAACTACATTTTTTTATTATTATTTATTCATTTATTGTATAAGACACAGAAACAGTTGCAGACATGAATATCAGCAATATAAATATCAGTTAAAAAATAAACCAATTAAGGTTCCACGGATTACCAGAGTGCATGTACAAACACAAACTTTCATTGAAAGCAGAAATGCATCAAGATAGCAAAAATCATTAAAATAATTAATCAAACAATCTAAACATTCATATTTGATACAAATAATTTGGTAAATAACATTTGTGATACAAATTTTTACTTCAAATGTCCAAATTTTAGTCTTTTTAAATTTGTAATGACAAAAAGTAAATGCGGAGATATGACTAATTTAAGTGTGAAATAATAGTAATAATGCACGATTCTACTGTACTAGATTTCAACAAATAATAATTAACTAGTATCCTTAGCTTATTATGATATTTATTATAATTTCTTATAAATAAGTAACATTATATCAAAACAAACAACCTTCAAGTCTTGTATTATATCAGTAAATCGAAAAAAAAATGCATTTCTTAAATGCACCACAAGAAAAGAATCAAATTAAACAGCCGCTGTATATAACTTTTTGTTTATAACACACTGACCTTTTCACTCGCAAGATTTTATTCAAATATAAATATGTAATACACCTACGTTTGAAGATAAATTTATGAAATCAAACCCAGCTAGGATAATGTATGATTGAGAACTATAAACCAATTGAATAATACTCAATATCCCATCTTTCAATACAAATTCTCGTGTCAGACATTTTGAACTTATGAGTTCTCTAGTAATTTTGATGAATTTTAATGCACATATCAAGTAATTTATGTCTTACATTTAAGGGTAATTGTCACATGGTAGTATGCCCATTTATTTACAATAATAGTAAAATAAGTACATAAATAATTTTCTTTCCTCCACAATTATATATTAATAATTTTTATTTAACAAATTAGTACTTTATGGTAATACAGAATAACTGTTCCGTTCTTTTTCGGTTTGATTTGGTAATTCGGTAATATATTTTGGTTCTTTTATTTTCTTTCATGTACTTTTTTCTTATCTATGATACTGAGAATGCCTAATGATAGTTGGCCAAAAAGAGCACTGTTTTTCCGTCCGCAGGGGTTCCGTCGGCCCGGGCGTCCCTCTTTCACAATACACCGTTCCTATGACAACAATATCAGAGCGCAAGGAATGTCGTGGAAAGAGGTGACGCAATTGGCACAGAGACGCTCTGAATGGAGGAGGCTGGTTTCTGCCCTGTGCTCCCGAGGGGAGCGTTGAGAGCGATGATGATGATGATGATGATTTTATTCTTTACAATAAACCGATAAAGTCAAAATGTGTGCACTTGTAAAAGGGATGGTATATTGATACTTGGTTTGTCTTATATAATAGTGTTTATGCATATATTGTTTGCAGCCTACCATTCATCATAAATAAACAAATAAAATAAAGTACTCAATCACAGCAGTGAAATACACAAGGTATATAGTTAGTCACCATTAACAATTTAACTACCTATAAACTTTTGAAGGGCGAGTATTTTTTTTAATACTCACGAATTAACAACATAATATTATTAGAATATTACAGCCAACCTTCACCATCTTCATAATAGAAGCCCCTGCTTGATATAAGAGTGTTTTATGTTTATCAAAGACTCGTATTCATCTGTTATAAAACAAAAAATAATATTCAATAAGTGTTTCTCATCCACTGACAAAATACAAAACTTTACATTATGCAACATGAATACCTATTTACAGTGCAAATGTTACCACTACTATGTACCAAACCTTTGTTCACAATGTCCATATTTCTTCAGCAGATCAACAAATGTGACTTCATTGACAAAATGTCGACTGCCAAAACTAAAGAACTCTGTCAATCTTATATGCCACGGTAATAAACCATTTGTTTTACATATTGCACCTGTATATAACGCTATATTTGGCTCAGGGAGGAATGAATAAGCATGATCTATACATTTATCTACATCACTTACGGTTACATTGTCTATATTAATCTGGCCCTTTTGAACTTCCCAGCAAAAATTTTGAAAGACAGAGGCAATCTTTTGCTTTCCATCTTCAAGTGATAAAATATTAACAGTTATTTTTGCATCAATTCTGCTAAACCCCTCAGTTCCATTCACATATCCATTTAACTTTTGATTTTTCCATTTGATATAACCAGGTACACATTCCTTTAGTTCTTGGACAGCTCTAAACAACTTTTCCTCATTTTTGCTCAATGATCCTGAAAAGAAAAAAAATGTTCACTAATAAGCAACTCCAGATGTTTTGTATACTCAAAAATGTTTCGTAACTTAAAAGACATTACAAATTTGTAATCAAACGCCAATTACTGGAATAATATTTGTAACACATTATTTCAGACTATAAAACAAATCATTTAGTTTATAATCAAAACACCTACATTAGTACAGAGGGCAAAGATTAGAGATAAGAGTATACAAAGTATTGTTGAATGATATGTGGTGGTGTTTATCTTTGTACTCTACCTTATCATGGGAAACACTAGAACTACATACAGTCATATAATATATGAGACAACCGATATATAGATAGTGATTTGATGTTATTGTATTTTTCGCATGCATGTATTGCGATCGCCCAGTTTTATAGAGCAACTCCAAACTTTAAAAAAAAATTTTTTTGGCGGCTTATCTGACTTATATGTAGATTTTAGACATGAATATTTGTGATTTTGGGCAACCATAATATTGTTTCAAAAAGTATTTTCTCTGCATATTACAATTTCAGTTTTTTCTGCTTATAACATAACATGTATAGACAATTCACACAGACTGAGCTAGTCCCAAACTAAGATATGAATCTTGTATTATGGGTTCTAACGCGACGATACACATATATACAATGCACTAAACACGTATACGTGTAACACCCAGACCCAGGACAACTTGAAAAAGGTCGTTCTTCATTTTGCCCTGGCCGAGAATCGAACCCGGGACCTCGTGACTCGAAGGCAAGTGCATTAACCTCCGTGCCACACCGGTCGCTTATGGGAACTGGATAATTGATATAATTGTACTTCATCTATTACACAAAACGCATTCTCAATCAGAAGCAGAAACAACCATCAGTAATGCAACATTACAAAAATTTGGATAAAGAGTAATTAGTTATTCCTATAAAAGATAGTATTTTTTTTAAAACAAATGTGCAATTAACAATGAACTAACCATGCACTATTTGTGCGACAAAAAAATTAATAGGCGAGTAATATTGAGTGACAAATAATTTATGACCAAGCTGTGAGAAATGGAAAACAGTTTTACTAAATAAGCAACTGCAAAAAAAAAGAGTGACAAAAATACTGACCGAGTGACCACATACCTATTTCAAGTGAATGACAGAAAATACCAAGACAATTCACACAGATCGAGCTAGTCCCAAACTAAGATGAATCTTGCATTATGGGTACTAACGTGACGATAAACACATATAGGTACAATGCACTACACACATATACATGTAACACCCAGACACAGGACAATTTGAAAAAGGTCATTCTTCACTTTGCCCTGGCCGGGAATCAAACCCGGGACCTCGTGACTCAAAGGCAAGAGCATTACCTCCGCGCCACACCGGTCGACTTTTTATTAATTTATCAATTTAAGTAGTATTAATATGCTAATTTTAATTTTTTTGTAAGCATGAATTATTTATATTTATGAACCTAAATACATCTTCATTAAACTATACGCTTGTATTGAAAAAATGTAATAAGTCGGCGGCGAGGCGCGAGCCCGTGATCTTATCGAGAATACTATCCAGCTGCCTACCACCTTTGTTTTCATATTTTTTCGGTTTCATAAATACTATATCTTAAATGAAGTGCAGGATCGTTTCAAATATACTGACTGACAATTTTCTATAATTTGTCTGCTACAATGCTGTCACTTGAATTGCTATATGGTCACACAAAGTGTACAAGTGTTCACTCACATTAGTATTATGTCCTTGCTTACATTTAGTCACCCAGTCAGTAATTCTGTATGCTCATTTCCATATCTTTTTGCGATCTATAATTTGAATTTTCTATCATGAATTTTAATACTATTTTAAAGAATATCCTACCGCTACTGTACCATCACGGAACATCCCACAAGTGGGGTAGGGTAGCCAGTAGACTAGCTCCACATAATAAACATGCAAGCTGTCTTCTACGTGCTTACAAAAAAATAAGATATTTGGGATGAAGGGCAAACTTCATCGCTGAATTTAAGATGTAAAATGTCTTTTTCTAATCTTGTCCTAATCTTCTAGTCTTATCCTAAAGAATATATTTAGCAAAAATTTTGTTATAAAAAAAGATAATTAGTGAGACTAAGAATACTGTGTAAAAAGACCAAAAACATGCATAGAGAATTTTAAATTGAATCTTAAGTAACAATGTGAATTAAAGGTTAGACAGTTTGAAAAACTTTTGAATTCAACATGAACTAATATATCACTATGGGATTTTGAATAGGGTAATCATCTACTTATTAAAACTTCTGATATACCTGTGTAATCATAGAAAGTGAAGTAAGATATCCCTGCCGCTAAACTCCAAATCACCAACCTGGACAACTCAACATGTGAGAGATTTTCATCATCTAAAATAAATACTACGTGGTTCGGAATTTTCGAAACATTCCTTAAATTTGAATTAACATAATAGAAACTTTGCTTTATATCCCTTGAGCTAAATAACTCCACGGATTTAAAATGAACGTAAAAACACAGAAAAACGATCTTCTCTGCGATGGTGTAAACACAGTGCAATAGCAGCCAAAGAGCTTTGCGGACTAGCTCGGACAACATTTTGCCCGACTTTTTCACTTAATACTATCATAATATTAATAAACATTAATTTGAAATAATTGTCGCCTCATAAAGACCTCAAACACCCCATCACCCCCAAAATAAATGGCACAAAAGGCCGATTTGATTTGACACTGTGCTGTCACACGTCTCGACGTGCAGCTCCACCAATCACGAGTCGGAAGGTGGTTACCATAAACAATAATTATTAATGCTGCCATTATTTTTATTCGTGAAGTGCCAATCTTAAGGGGCGTTCACATTTGTTCACTTTCAGTGATCACTCTGAATGATCCTCCAAGATGAAAAGGTGTGAACAGGTGTTTCATCAATAGACCATTAAAGGATGACGTCACAGAAAAATCATTGAGGGCCATCAGGCATCCCAACATAACAGACGATTACGGTGTAATATTAGGTGGAACGCCTAAAGAATACCTAATAATAAAAAAAAACTGTCAGTGTCGATTTTGTTATTATTTTGTCGTCTGACTTTCTTTTTTTTCTCTTATGGCATAACATCCTACAAGGATGATTTGCGCAATCTGACTGTTTGCCCCCCCCAAGCAAAAGCAAATCCATAGACAATACCACGTGACCTTTAATGGTCTATAGTGATCACTAGCGATGACGGAGGAAAGAGATTACCACTCGTCATAATTTTGATGAAAGGTCCTTTCACTGAAACGACCATAATCCATTTTTTTTTATCTTATTATTTGTTTTATTCTCTATGAATTTGTATTGAATGTCAAAATCATATACAATTTTTTTATGACGTCGAGAGCTAAGTATATTAATTTATTTTAAGTGTTATTTTCATTTTTGATTTTGATTAATTATTTTTATACGAAAATACGTCAAACTACATACAACATGACTGAGAGTGTTGACATGGCAGTGAAAGCATAGGATGAACAAGTGTGAACAGATGTGTTCACTTTCGATGAACAGGTTTGACCCTGACACTCTGGATGATCATCCAAAGTGAAGCAGTGTGAATGCTACTTTAATCCATGTACTTCCACATTTACTCAAAAAATGTATCAAGCCGTTTATTCGTTCAAGTAATGAGACAAATTGTTGGCAATTATACCAGTGGCGTACTCATATAAAGTAGTAGTTCAAAAATAGAATCAAAGAAAGGATAAATAGCACAAAAATATGGTAAAATTTTGTAAAATTGGATTGGAATGGGCAGCTGTTTCTAGACCTAATATCAACATCGTCATCATTACCACCACACTGATTTTCTTGCGGGGAGAGGATCAGAGGAGCAAACACCATTTACACCTATCCTTTCGCACCTTTTCGCTTCCATTACTGTCCTACCTACAATTCCTCATGCATTCTCTCCTGTTCAACGAGCTCAGCATATTATGTACGTTCTATGGGATCCACTTTATATTATATGATCTTGCTATTTGATCCTCCGACGACCAATTCTCCGAGCACCATTCCTCTCAACCATGTGCATGTCTTTATATATAAAATTGGATATGTTTAGAAGCATTCACATTGTTTCGCTTTAAATGATGATCCAGAGTGAAAAGATCGAAGATGGAGTATTTTAACATTAATAACATTTGGTAAGAGAAAAAAGATAGAATAATACTACTACTACTATACCATCACGGCATATCCCACAAGTGGGGTAGCCAGCAGACCAGCTGCATGTAAGAAACATGCAAGCTGTCCTCTTCGTGCCAATATAAAATCAAGACGTGCCAATATAGAATAATATTGGTTTCAAATTAACATTACAAGACAGCGACGATAGCAGACGTGAAGAAAACACATTATTTTAAGCTTTTATCGAATGCTATGCGTATGAAAAACGCAAATTATCAATTTTTTTGTATGCTTCAAAATTCCATCGGATTTTGTTCTTTAGGTAAAATACTACGTATATCTACATGAAAATAATTAACGTGTAGATTAATTTATTATATTTATGTTATCCTGAAAAAATCCTGTAAGGCGATAGTTCTAGTAGTAGACGTTTGTTTGCGACCAAACATGACTCGACTACTCTCAATGTGCGACTTTATTCAGGTCAGTTATTAATCCCTACTACTATTTAAGTGTTAAACTTATTTTGTATCATAGTTAATTTATAGTGAAACGTGTAAAACATCCTTTTACTAGTATTATAATATACATTTATAGTGAGTTATCCATTGGATTGAATTGCAAAGAGTTTGGATTTTCGTCTCCATTCTTCCCTATTTTCAACTAGTCTCTTTAGTTTTACGTATGTGTCACAATTCATGTCCTTCTTCATTTGGTCTATATAAGTGTCTCTTGGTCGGTCTTTATCATTTCTGCCTTCCGTCTTGCCCTCTGCGATGATGATAAGTAGGCCTGGGTGCCTAATGTTTTGACCAATCCAATTATCTCGTATTCTAATCGTTAACATGGCGTGTGAATAGATCTTTATAACATATATTTAATTTCATTTTCATATGTCTGATTGTCTCTGGTCCATATCCGTTTCCTGCCTGCCATCTTTCTTTTTGATGTCTTGTCGTGGTTAGGTTAGTGTTGTTTGTTGAATTTGATTATTTTGTAAGTTTGGGTTCTAAATTAAGGTTTGTTATTAGTCTATTATTTATAGATAAAAAAATTACATGCAAAAAGTGTTGAATGTGATGTGTTATAATCGTTTATCGACGTAGTGCCATACTCTCCGGCTGTCACATCGACATGGGCCATGTGTAATGTTGAATATTAAATTCCAGGTTTCCAAGATGCAGTTGCACATCCGTGGACAGTCTACACAGGTTATTGAAGCCCGTGATGAGGAGACGATCGCACAGATCAAGGTAATGCTCACAAAATACACATCTTAATAGCTTGGGATGACAGGTTGTCATTTCAATACAGATATATGGGTAAGCACATAGTATCATACCTCGCATGCTCATTCATACGCACAATCAGTGTTGCATTGTGTTTGTACTAAAGTAAGCATATTTGATAAAGCTGGTTAATCGTCATTTCAATGTGTTAAAACATTAAATTGGTCTACTCAATTCACATAGATACACTATAAATACCTATGGGAGGATGTACATTTATGCAACTTTTACAGAGAAGTCATATCGAAGGCTTAATCCGCAAACAAGATAACTCCCTTAAACCAAACTTTTCAGGAGCAACATAAAACCTTATCATATATCAATAAATACATTAAAATGATTTTTCATTGCTGTTTTTTATTGTTTTTAAGTTCAAAATCAGTAATAAATAATAATAATAATGTAGAATTAATAACGTAATTTTTCAAAAGTTAGCATTTTTGCTAACCATATTTCATACAATTTCAATGGAGTTAGCGTTATTTCAGTTTCATGGGTGCATGTTTTCTAACAAAAACGTCACCGCACACTGACAGCCATCATACAAATGGCGGTAAAATGACGGAGTTAGCGTTTTTTCCAAATTGCCAGATGTTTGCATGGAGTTATCTTATTTTTGTGTAGCAATTTTTGTTAGTTTTAAAAAATATTTGGGAGTTATCATTTTACAAGATTATGTGTTAGGTACATCTAATAAAACCTGTTAGCGCAATAAAATCAATTTGACAAAAAAAGGAGTTATCTTGTTTGCGGATTAGGCCGTCGATATTAATGTTTTTAATTTATCTACCTCAGAAACAACCACATTGATTTAAAATTATGGAACTATCTTAGTTGGTAGACCCCACTGTCAAATATCTGTCAAATATACTTTTCTATGGAGGAAATTTGTGGCGAAATTGTTGCTACAATAATATTAAGTGGATTTTTTGGCAAAATATTTTTTTCTTTTTTGTTATTTTTCTGCTGTCTCCAGCACTTAAAAATTGTAATGAAACATATTTCGGAACTAACTTAGCTGAGTGGCTCCACCCGCTGTCTAGAGTATTTTTTCCATAGAAGAGCCTATTTGCATTAAATTATTTAAAAATCTTCACCATCCGAAGTGCGAAAGAAAGTTTTGAGAAGTTTGAAATTCTCATGAGAGGGTACTCGTTAACACGCATCCTTCGTCAATTTTTTTTAATCATACAGAACAAATATTTTAGTCAATTTATATTATATTGTAATAGATAATTGCAAACTACATGTTTGCATCAAAGATTATTATAGGCTGTAAGTTGCAGGAACAGTTAAAACATTTTGACGTTTTTCTATGGAAAAAAAATGCTTGACAACGTGTGGGGCCGCTCAACTAAGTTAGTTCCGAAAAAAATAATATTGATAATTCCATATTGGTGTTGTTCAACAACAGATAATCTCAAAAGTGCTCTTGATTTGAATTCTAATAATTTCTGTTAATTTCTTTAGGAGCGCTTGGCATCACTCCTAGCCTCCCCAGCGGAAGAGCTGTGCCTGTCTTGCTCGGGAGCTCTTTTGTCAGATGATGTGCTGGTCTCCTCATTGTCCTGTTTCGATCTGGACCTTACTGTACCACTGCTTGGTGGTAAAGTGCACGGTTCATTAGCCCGTGCCGGTAATGATTTTTATTTATTATAATGTAAAATAAGTGAGGTTATTAGCTTGACAGTAGTCTCTTGCATTCTCTTAGGATATCTCAAGTTTGAATAATAATGACATTCTGCCTTGACAACAAAAATATTCACTTGTAAAGATCTTTGAAAATTATTATTTGGTCGATTACAAAAACATCAACCCATATTTTTAAGACATAGCCATACCTATTAATGGACCTTTTGTCATTTAAAAACATATTTAATTGCTTGTTATTCTCATCCATATAGATAAAAAAATCTATTAAAGAAACAGTTTATATGGATTGTTTATGTGGTGCTGACACTGCATGCAGAGCTTCATGATTCTCTCTCCATATCAAGTTAATATATTTAGAATACACATTTATTTATAAATAATGAATTCTAATGCTGAATTTGTTTATTTCATGACTTCAGGTAAAGTTAAAGGTCAAACACCCAAAGTAGAAAAACAGGATAAAAAGAAAAAGAAGACAGGGCGTGCCAAGAGACGTATCCAATACAACAGGAGGTTTGTAAACTTTGTACAAGCATTTGGCAGGCGCCGTGGACCTAATGCTAACTCATAAGACCTTTGCACTTTGTGTGCTTTTTATAACAACGTATGATTTGTAAAATACAATAAAAAAATTTACATAACCCATACACTCTTTTTACTGATTTTAAAAGACACTTTCATATGATAAAAATGAATCTAAAATTATATACTTTACCAAACAATCTCACAGTAAACAATATACTAAGTAGATTAGATTGGGAGCAATATCCAAATTTAAGATACTCCACAATCAAAAAGTTAACTATTTTCATTACATGAATTTGCAGTCCAGCCTATTTTTTTCTATTTTTCTGAGATGAACTATTACGGTCTTCATTTGTGTTCCCAATCTAATCGAGTTGGAATTTTAGGTTAAATGCATTGATTTTTTATAGGTGCCTTTCTTTTTTTTTGAAATAGTTATTTTATAGATAAAGTCATTAAACCTTCCATATGATTTTTTTTATAAATATGAATTATGGGTTGGAAGTAATACCCACATAGCGGATAACTGATAAATTAAAAAAAAAACTTTTTTTAAAAAAAGATATATCTGGGTTTTTGTTATAAACCCAAATACAACCTTATACACCTTTCATAGTAAGCTACTAAAAGCTTGTGTCGTGAAAGGGGAGTTTGCCGGCACCTGGTATCGAACCACGGACCCTATGATCACGAGGCCGAGACTACCTCCAGGCTACCAACGAACTCACCTACATTCTCAAGCTTCCTCGTAGTAGGCCTTGTGTCGTGGCGATGGAGTTGATCAACAACGGGAGAAGTTGAACCTGAGATTTCTCGATTGAGTCTGACACTACCACCAGATTAATGGCCATCTCACTTTGACCAAAAATCATCAGAAAACTAGTGTTTGTAAAGGTTTTATAATGAAAAGACACCTAAAAATGGAAATATTTTATTTAACAATATAAAATCTTGAAAAAAAGGATAATGAGAGTACACAACTGAATTTATAAATTATTTTTTTATGAACCATAATTTATCTGTCGCATGATGTCTCAAAAATAAAGGCATTCTGATAAATCAACACCTGTTTGGTTGAATACAATATTTCTTGAGGTTGACATACATAATAATGATAGTAAACTTTATAGCACAATAAAGTGCATACATTATTACAAAGTTATTAATTTTGATACATACAGCTGTTGTCTTGCAATTTCAATAATCATGATAATAAATTTAATAAAAAGGTTTAGAAAAGTACTCACTATATCAATAAAATATATGGAAGATCATTTCTTAAATGGACTTAATCCTTAAATTTACTCTAATTGAATGGTAACAGGATAAATCTTATATAGATTTTTATTACATAATATTGGAATATATCACTAGGTGATGTGTTAATAATTAAGTGCATTACGTATAGTACAATCTGCACATCTAATTTAAATAAAATTATGGCACGGTTGACTACTTTATGAATAAAATAGATTTTTTAATTCAAAACTGAGTTATGGACATCAAAGGTCATCTAAGATCATACTCAATAGATCCTCAAGGATGGATACTTACTGAGTGCAGGGAACAGGAGAGTTCTGTAGGGGGTCATGGAAGCATTTACTCCTGTTCTGTGGGAGCAAAGACGTTTAGTACAGAAGTAAATGATACTTTATTTTTTCTATCTAAACCTCGAGGGAAACCTAAGGAGATATGGTGAGATATATGTATTTAGTTACTACATATTATTTATATGGACTTTTGTAACATAGTTTGTAAGTGAAGATCTGTAAAAAAATTACTGATTTGCCCAGAATAACCTACTTAGGTGCTCTTTACATATTTTATTTGAAAATATTTTTAGTGAATATTATGGACTTTTTTGTCATGATACATATTGACAGAAACATTTTAGAAGGAATTTGGAAGATTGTCACAGTTTAATTATCCAAAACTTATATGTATTTTTTCTTAAAATATCAATTAGTTAAAATTCATCTAGCACAATATTAGGAAAAAAAATGTGAATTTTATTACTTGACTGCTCATGTTAAGTATAAATATAATAATTTATTACATGTATTTACAAGGCTAGTACACAAAGTTCTTAAAATCTATATTTATTTGAGCATTTAATAAATTAATCATTAACTGTTAAACTTTTGTAATAATGATATGATTAGGTGCATATAATAATAATTATACAACTTATTAAATAAAAATGTTTTAAACATATAGTAGGTACGAATAATGACTTTTAGTTTGAACTAGATTCTTCTACTCGCAAATTAGGTGGATTTGGTTTTTATCACAAAAAATTTCACTAGTAAGTTGTTTTTATTGCCTATTAATTAATTATTCAGTTTTCAACTGGCAAAAGTAAATATTTATAAATTATTAATTTCCATCTGTATCAAATGCATTCTTAATTGTCTTTGGCCCCCTTTAAAACCCAATGTTAACATTGTTTAATTTGTATGTTATTCAATGGAATAATATTTGTTATTTCCTAATCGCAATATTGAGATGAGTTGTGAAATCCAACCTGCCACCGTAGACAAACCGTACTTAGCGATCAACTACTGGCGAACTTTTTGACAATCTACCTGCATGTATCGTGTAATTATGCCTTATTGTTGCAGTTATTGTCGAAAATTCGTTTGTAGTGGATCGCCAACTGCGGTTTGTCTAGGGGGGTCTGCATCTATCTTTATTGTTAGGGAAAACATCCAAATCACATTTTTTGACGCTAAAGAAATAGATGAGACGCCTGTAAATAACTAGTATATCGTCGCTCGGCGTTAGACCTTAACATTCACAATTGGTTAGAAGTTATAACATGTTTTAAAATAAAGATATTGTAGTATGTATCAGTGGCGTGTCAAAGGTTTTTATACTGGGTTGGTCCATGGCATATAATTAATGGGTATGAATAAGTTATTGAATGTAATATATTAGGTATAATATGAACACAGTATTTCTATTTCACCTTAAAAGATCTATTATAATAACAAAACACAAAAAATACACGTAAAAGTTGACTCCATATTACTATGTAATGGTCACACATCCAAGAACTGACAATGCTCAATGTTACCTTAATTTTAGAGATCAATCGAAGAGCTGGTGCATATATCATACTATGATCATTAGCAAATGCCCAGCTTAGGGCTTTGTTTTTTTTTTATACTGCGATGCACTACTGCGTGTATGTTGGATAACACATGCTAAAACCGAGAGGGCGCCATCAAATACTTTATGTAAAACGACCAGCGAGACAAAAAAGACTTCTTTAATACAACGAGTGTTGTGAAAAAAATGATTTAGAACAGTTCAGTTGAATATAGCCACGATTCAAATGCCATAATCAAATGATAATAATAATAAAATGCTTCGATAAACATCCCATTGAACATGGTGAGTGATTGTGGGCGAAATTTAAAATGATTGGATAGTCAACTGCATGTAATTTTTTTTTAATTGTAAGCTAGACACATCACTGATAAATAATAAGCATGAAATGCATAATTTATAAAATTTTCATCTTGAATCTTTCACCTTGGATGCTCCACTAAACGGCGCCGAATAAATCATCCAACATACATACATACCTACAGCATAAAGCAATAATTTTTGACAAACAACAATTATTTCTTTTCATCCATATATATAAATTATCTTCTTATTTCATTTTACGGCAATGCACCCGCAATCGAGTGAATTATGAGATATAAATTATCGAACACAAGTATTTTTGGCTTTTATAGGGATGTCCCCTTATTGCATAGTATGCAATATTGTATTCTAAATACACATATCACTAATTTCAACTTAATTATATGAGATTACACTAATTATATTAATGTAACTCGGTATTACTTATATAAATTATCCAATGTAATATATATTCTCTTTCAAACCTACATACATATAATTGATTCACTATTGAATAGCGTTGCTTCAGAGTATTTGTTCATAAATAATAATCTATTTATTTAAGAACTTACAACATATTACATATTATTATGTTATATTATTGATCACTATTAACTTGTTTTAAATTATACATTTAATGTTATATTATTTTAGACTAGATTTTGGTAAAACTTAGTTTCTAAATCATATTCTAGTACGTATAAGAAAGTTAATCTTAATCACATCAGTATAATCTTGATTCCGCATTGTCTACAATTGTCATTGGTTCTGATGTTTTTCTAAATCGTATTGTGCTAGGATTAGTGTCACAAGTCAATATTGAACTCTCTTGTGTATCGTAATCATTATTATTTATAGAATTAGTTGAACCTAAAGTTATAGTAATAGTTTTTATCTGAGTCATTTCTTCGTCACTCAGTGAGCATTCCGAAATACTTTCCTCCCTTATCCTCGCTTTCAAATGAACCAGCGGAGGAGGAGATCTATTGATCTGGAATCCCAGTGGATTGATCGGTGTTACATTATTAATACATGAGTTATCTAATCCTTGAATATTATTTTGCGAATCCAGTAAAGATTTTGGATCCAATTCAGCCCATGAATTACTTCCATCATTATTTAAATATTCTCCAACATTATTTGAAATGTTGTGTTTCAATAGCAGATATTGAAGAAGATCTGTTCCAGTTTGACAAGACAAAGTTCTAAGTTGTGGTTTTGATTTAACCGAGTCATCTGAAACAAGCATTTAAAATATTATTGGAATAAATTATCATATACAGAGAATTGAGGTGTTGTCGACGGCATGTGCAATAAGTATCCAATGTAAATTCACTTCTTGATGAAATCTCATTTAAGAAATGAAATTTTTAGTTTATCTAAAGCGATGTAATCTACTTACCATTTGGAAACTTCTTTTGAATATTCTGATCTTGCCAGTTGACGGAATATCTCCCTTTGGGGTTCTTAACAATCTCTGCCTTCCCCATGCTGGATGTACTACTTTTTTCTGTGAGTTCTGAAGCTATATTTGTTCCTATGTGACATCTAATTGTTTTGGATGTTGTAAACAATGCTCTGTTATTCTTCTCGGGACGAAATACAATTATATACAACTTTGGTAAGAATAGGAATATTAATGTTACCATCGCACTCAGAGATACACACATACACATTGTAATTACCTAAAATGAAAATAATAAATTGGTAAGTATATCAATTTGATAAAGTATATTATTTTTCCATATTTTCATAATATATCTGTTATACCTACCTTAGATTCACTACCAAAATATATTGGAACAAAGGCGACCCAGATGACGCAAGTCGTATACATAGCAAAACCTATAAACTTTGCTTCGTTAAAATTCTCTGGAACATTTCTTGTTTTTACAGCATATAGAGTACACATCCCTATGAGAAGGAAGTCAAAGACAAGTGGTCCCAGAACTCCTATTGGAGTAGTATTGCATGTCAAGACAGCCCTGTCCCGTGTTGGAAAAATGTGTGTGGATTTTGCTGGCTGATATAACAGCATCCAAATTGATATTATCACTTCTACGCTTATCAGTAGACTACTTATCATCACCTAAAAAGAGAGTATAGTATGTGGATTTGGATAAGTAGCCCTATGATCTATTTTGAAATATAATAGCTCATGGGTATGATTGTTGATTTTGCTAAGAAAATATTAAAATCTTCCTGTTGATATTAAGGGACGTTCACTTTCAGTGATCACTCTGGATGATCCTCCAAAATGAAAAGGTGTGAACAGACATTTCATCAATAGTGATCACTAGCGATGACGGATGAAAGCGATTACTACCCGACATAATTTCGATGAAAAGTCATTTTCTTTCACTAAAACCACCATAAACAAGTTTTATCTATGAATTAGTATTGAAAGTCAGAATCGTGTACAAAATTATCATGCTGTCGAGGATTATATTAACTTGTTTCAATTTTCAATAAATGTTATTTAATTATTTTTTTTACGTAAATACGTCAAAACTACATACAATATGACCGTGAGTGTGAACATGGCAGTGAAAGCATAGGATGAACAAGTGTGAACAGACGTGTTCACTTTCGATGAACAGGTTTGACCCTGACACTCTGGATGATCATCCAAAGTGAAGCAATGTGAATGCTACTTTAGATTCAAAATAGATAATAAAGATTTAAAATGAAAGTGTATGGAGAGTGGTGATATTATCTATTGGCGTCATTATGTTAGAAATCTTCAAAATGTGGTTAAATAGTCTGGTGGACTTACTTGGGATGCCCCTGACATGAATCTTGGTTTTCTTGTTGGAAATCTCTTTTTAGATCCTGCCAATATCCTGGCAATCCTATTTGTCTTTGTAAGAAGTGATGCATAAATCATTGCAAAACTTATTCCAGGCATTGTTCTACTCAAGGAGCATGTAAATTCTGTTGGTTTAGCTAGAATAGAAAATGTGGAGGCATGACTGATGGTTATGCCAGCCAAAATGAGATAACTTAATTCTCTAGTCGAGGATTTCACTACAGGAGTGTTGTTGTGTCGGATAAAGATCAATGCTGACACCGCTGTTGTACAAAATCCAATGCAAGCAATGAACATAGCTACTATTGCCTCAGTGTCTGACCAATTTACACGCTCTTCTGGTATTTCCAAGCATTCTAAAATGGAGAAGGAATTGTTTAACAAAGACTTGTGATATATTATATGATTCATGATATTATCAAAGATTTGTTATATAGATACATTTTGTTTATTTTATTTTCTTATTCAATGTTAAAATTGGTTTTAAGATAAATTATTTTACTTTAGTTATGTATAAGAATTTATTCAAATCTCTCTCTGTGGATTGGTTTGCAGCAAAATCTTGTACTTTTTATTCCATAGCAATCTTATCATGCATTGAATAGATAATTCTGTCACTGTGTTTTCTTACCTGTTTGTATATCATTAGGATACCATCCCCAGTCGCAAGGCATACAGGTTGTTTCATTGTACAGAATTTCATATTTATCACATTTCACACACGCCCAGCAACATACCTTTTCTTGGCCTCCTGTTTGGAATTTCTAAAAAAAATCAACAATAATATTAGGCAACTATTCGGTATTCTCCCTATTCGGCAACATTTTACAATTCGGCCGAATACCGAATATTAAGTCTATTATTCGGTATTCTGCCGTGTAAAACTGGAAGGAACTAATAATAGCTTGTAGATTGTTGCTATTTTATTGTCAGCTGCAGTCTGCAGATGCATACTTATAAATCATCAAATATCTAATTTATTAATTAATTTAGTTTGATATGGTGTGAAACAACATAATATAATTATTGTTATTATTAATGTTGGAACACAAAAAATTCGAAAAAATGAACCGCGTTGCAAGTCTAATACCTACATATATCTATGACGTACCTACACGAAGATGCGCGATCGGGAGTACCGCACTCTCTCACCATTGTTTTGCCGAATATTCGGTTATTCGGCTTATGATCTTGCATAATATTCGGTAAATATTCGTTGCATCTCTAGTTCCAATATAATTCATTCCAGAGACAGGTCTGTTAAACTACCCCTACTGTATAGGTACTCTTGAAATAGTATTTTGTATAGGTAAGTAAATTTTTTCGATTTGCTGCTATTTTAAAAAAAGATAGTAACCTTATACTGTCCTACTCCACAAGGTTTTGAGCATGTAGATGTTGGTGGTACATCGCTAAGTCCATATTGAAGACGTGCATTGAAGGTCAGACTTCCATTAATCCAATCTCCAACATGGACATATTTATATGTGTTGTTACTACTTTGGAAATTCATTATCTCATATCTGTAAATTAATTTGTGCACATCAGAATACAGGACTGTAAAAAATAAATGTTAAGCTAGAATATAGGACTTGGTTGGAAGCAATAACTTTTTTCTTATAAACTTTATTGCTCTCTATAGGTAGACATATTGATTATTACATTTTTTATACATAAAAATGAATTTTGCAATAAATATAATTATGTACATCTCTATACGCCTTCATAGTAAACAATTTATATGCGTCGCGAAAATTGAGAAGGTTGGTAAGGTTGAGTCGGAGTCTCAGAATTCAAAGTCCATGACTCCACCGGCAGGCTACCGGCCACCCCAATATAACTTTGGTTAATACATACTTTTTTTATAAATATCTGGTAATCGTGCTCCTCTTCTTTGTATGTATGAACTACGTCATCAATAATTTCAGGACTATTTATTATGCAGGTACACATTTTAAAACCTCCTTAGTTTTATTATAGGTGTGAAGTGAAAAAACGACAAGTTTTTGGATTCTCGTAGAAAGAAAATGGACGAGTAAAGATAATTTTCACACATAAAAGGATTTGATTTGAAAAAGAAAACGAAAAGAAATATATTCATGTATGGCGGAGATGATGGAAGAAGATGTCAATTTCTGTGAATTACGTAACTTGAGCAATCGGATCACATTGATTGAGAAGTCTTAAGTAGGTACCTAGATAAAAAAAAGTATTACCTGCTATGAAGAATTTAGGGACTGGATATGGTGTAAGGGTAAGGATTAACAAAAAATAATCCACAACTAACCTTGCAGGAGGATCTCCACTCTCATCAAATTCAACTCGTTCACCGTCAGGCATCTCAAAAGAGGCGTTCATCAAATAATTCTACAATTAATAAAAATATTAAATTAAAACACCTTCAAAGACGATAATAAGGAATGTAAATATGTTGATAATTATGAAGAATGATTTTAAACATTTATGTTTATGAATATTCGGTGTCTCAAAAATGGGACTTAGTGGGTTTCTACTGCATAGTAATGTTTATTTTCCTCTAAAAGTTACACTGAGAAAAATACTAACGAAATTTCACAACGAATCATTGGTACGTACTATCAGATTAGGACCAGATACAGTACAAACGATTCATTAGTACGAATTTATAATATTAACTTTTCGCAAACAAACCGTTGGTAAATTTACCAATGATTTGTTGTGAGTATTTTTCTCAGTGTACTTCTAAAATATGCAAAGTAGTATAAGCTTAGCAGTAAAGCTCTTTCAACAGGAAGGTAGATACTGTAATACTTTAAGATTTCTGAACAAATAGGTTTGATTAAATGATATTTTTTTATTGTTAATATAACATATAATATATTCAATAGTTTTGACGATTGCTTTGCACAAAAGATAAGGCTTGCAAAGGGAGTGCAATTCTAAATATAAAAGTGAAAATTCTTAGTAAAAATATTCAAAGAAAGAATAACATGTTATGTATATGAACAAAATTAATTATCATGTAGGTACCTACCTTAAATAATGAACCATTGAAAGGATATAAATTGGGACAGGGTCCTTTTCCTAGTCCACATAAATCTGATATCATATTATGAAGACCATGGGCCATAGTATATAAAGCTTTGATGACAAGACCTAGTTTAGCATCTTGTTTGTAAGGACTTCTTCTAAGGTCACCTCCTAAAAATCAAAAGTGTAATATATTAAAGTTCTAATTGTGATTTATAAAATATATTGTCACTGTTTTCAAATCGGTTTCTCTGACGGACAATCTTCTAGAGAATACTTCATTCGTTTTTTTTTTGTAAAAGGAGATTTGAATTTAACGTAGGTACATAAATAAAAACATTAGAATACCTGTACATGTTTTATTTCTGCGTCTGTGAGTCTCATTTAGTTGAACATTTTCAGGAAAGGTACAGTTATGTTCGTGTTGCCAGAATTCTTTGAACCAAGGATTTCTCACATTCTGTGAAGGTTTTAGATTGTTGTAATATTTATCAAAGTAGGCGACGTGCGGTGAGTGAATCTTGACACTGAAACTACCCTGAGCCTGGTACTCATAATCTTTAACAACGTCTTCTCGATCTGCCCAGCCATCACTGTAAAAAAATATTGCAGGAAAAGTAGTAAGCAAGTTAAATGGTTATCAATTACATAACACTCAACAGACACTTCATCAAGTCATCTCCGCAATCAGCAGATTATGCAAACTTCCTATAGAAAGAAACAGAAAAGGTGTCCTGATACTAACAAATCTGCTTAGGCTGGTTTAAGTGCTTTACCCATCGTTTCCTGATTCATCAGATGTAAAAAAATCAGTTAAATGTGAAAACTATATAAAATATTATTTCTATCTATACAATCTCGCCTTCTTCTACAAGTAGGATAGCCTGTAGACTAGTTGCATATAGTGAAAATGTAGCTTGTCGCCTCTGCGCCATAAAAATAAAAAAAAAACTAAAAGGGCTAACAAACCTCATTGCTGAATTGAAGACATTAAATGTCTCAACAAACTTTTATAGGTCGTATATTTACCTTTTAGGTAGATATAGGTCGACACTCGAGAACTTACAGAAAAAATTGGGGGATATATTTTAGTCCCGGGGCATCAATCATGAATCACTATTTAGATAATATAAATCTATTACATTCCAAGAATACCATGGATAGTGGATACTGATGGCATACAAATGTTATTATAACTAAAGGTGCTCCTAATTCACTTAGCAGATCGTTCTGTGCATTGAACAAACAATTAAATCTATGTACATAATTGTGCTTAATTTACCTTGCCCACTACTGCTATAATTATTATATTTCTTATTCCACTTTATACCTGACTACATAGGCGTACCAAGATTTTCTCTGAGAGGGGGGCAGCAGCTTATAGCAGCTTGGTTTATTGTCACAACTATCAAATAATTATATGGACCTTTTTATAGTCTCAGTTTTCACAATTTGGTAATTTCGTATACTCACAAAATTTCTCCACCTCATCATCAAATTTTAAATTTGGTACCTATAGGATTTTGAAATGTTCCATGATCTTCTCGTTTCTGTTTAAGAATTTTAGAACTACCTTATTTATTTTTCATTTATTCTTTACTGTACATCGATTACAAGCAAATTTACACAAAATACATACAAATCAAATAAAATCATAAAATCAATATACCCACAGAAGACGAGTTTATCGCAGAGGTGAGATTTCTTCAAACTAACCCAATATAATAATTATAGCTACCTTAGTCCGACTTTTAGGGGGCAGCTTCCTTTTTCGATATTTTATTATTTTATTTATTGCATATAACATAACATTAAATACAATGATACAGTCGCGCCAAATCCGTTAAAATAGATTTTTTGACGCGTTTATTTTCATATTTTTTAAAAATTTAATACTAATTTTTGTTTGTGCTATCCATCTTGCCCCTCCCCACCTAAATACGTCCATGACTAATTATCTATAAAACCGGAGAACTATTCCTTCAGTTTTAAAATAATAACAAGCATTTGTCAGGAAATTAATCAACCGACCTTTTGTGATTTGAAAGTAAATTAAAAGAACCTTTTACAGAGTAATAATAATAATAATAATCGGAAAATTGAGTCATCATCAGAGCTCTCAGAAAGCTCTTTGTTATTTTGTGATTAATGAACGTTATTTTGTTGTCATAAAACTTGGTCCCACAAAGTCAATTTATTTTACTTCAGCCTATTTCATTATATAATAATATGTTATTATTTACTTATGTATAACAGAAATATTTTTTGTAATAAAATCTTAAACGTTAAGTACTAGAATGTTTGTACTTGAATTTTTACAGGAAGGCATTTAATTTTTCGATTTCCGTTGTTGAAAATATGGGTTATGGGGCGGAAGCATCTGGTACCTAAAACAATATGTTATTTCAATATTGGCGCGCTTTTAACAAGCCGCATGTCTTGTTATGTACTTTTTTTAAATCTACTTATTTTAAATCAAATTTGATTTGGCCTTATTGACAGTAACTGAAAAATATTAGATACTGCTTTACGGCATCATATTCGATAAATGTGGTAGTCAGCGGACAAACTGAATGTTATAAAAAGATTGCAGATTGCCCTCTCTGTGACAATAAAAAATAAGACATTCAGGATGGATGGCATACGTCATCGCTGAATTGTAGATGTTCATTGTATTATTCTTGAGGTATTACGAATACCTGGCTTTTACAAGACACTCTAAAACTTACAGAAAAGATTGGTAAGTCTATTCTTTATGTGGAACTCTAGGGGGTAAAATATTAGGTATTTCCTCTAAATCTAACCTGTTTTCTATTTAGACAAGTATAAGTAGTTCAAATCAATTTTACATGATTGTTTTATTCGCAGAAAAATTTATAATATATAATTGATTTTATGAATTGAGAATTCTTCTTGTATTTTTTTATACCTTTTAAGAATTGAAATGTGAGGATGGCATATAAAACCAGCTTACCTTCCAATGATAATCAGCCTATCTGATGAATTGAGCCTCTTTTCAGCCTGAAGAAGTCCTTTTATAGTCAGGCCTTCACAGAAGCAGACAACGACTTTTGCGTTCTCATCAGCCCTCAGATTCCTCACCACTTCATCAAAGTCTTTTTCAGCAGCACTACTTAGTACTGAATCTTCCTTGGCGATGCATATATTCTCTTTTTCGGCCAATTCTCGAAAAGCTTGAATACCTGATTGTCCATAGTTTTCTGAAACAAATAAAATCAAGTGGTGTAATTGTGCCAAGTGTGATATTACTCAAATTGAAACAAAAATTAGACAATGGCGGAATTTAGGAATGTTTTTATAATCCTAGATTTAGAGAGATTTTTGTAATTTGAGGAGTTGCTTTAAACAATTAAATATTGCACGATTCAGTAATTACCTACATCAAATACGTTATTAAAGATAATAAATTGCACGCCTTTAAGGGTGCAGTATACCACATATACCTATTGGAATATTTTGGAAATGGATTTTACGTCGGATTTCTAATTCCACGCTATCTTTACCTTCCCTTCCCCCGGTGTTGTTTCCCCGCTTCGAACTAAATTCTTAACAACAAAAATCTTGTTAGAATTCAGTATGAATACCCTATTATTATGAATACAATTTGCATCTTTCTCATTTGCACCATGCCGTACTGCTCACTATTTTACAACTTAGTCAGTAATAATAAATATATACAAAATAGGCTGTAATCGAACGGTTTTACTTCATACTATAAACATTCCAACATTGTAATCTCTTTAGTTTTACGTAATCATTATAATTATAAAGGACAAATTTGCACCTTATGTATGATATAATATCAACATGGTATACCCTTATTAAATGAGGTTGCATATTACTTACAGTAGTGACGAAACGGTTAATCCAACAAGAAAAAGGCAATGATAAAAGTCACGTCCATTACTCGACATGTCAAAAATTATAATTAAGCTTTTGATAGCATAAACATGTTTATTTGCATGTTTTTTACATGCAGTTAGTCCGCTCACAGCTGGTTACTCCATTCATGGAAAATGGTGTCATGGATGGATCACAAAATACTAAACTTTTGTTTTTCAAACTATTGAGAAAAAATACACATAATTATTCATCAATCGTAACGAAGATAAAATATATTTTGCTTATCTAAATTTCAACTTTATACGATTGTTTGTGCATGATCCACAAGTGATGAATTTTGATGGATGGACCGATAGAAAGTGTTTTTCAAAATCGTTTTGAATGAATACGAAAAAATGAGATAAACACACACATATTACGCTTAAAATTCTCAGTAGAGGATGAAAATGGGAGACCTTTTCAGCCTCTGGGGATAAATACATAAATGAAAGAACCTTTAAGTACAAGTATATCTATTCTCTATGTTAAAATATCATAGCACAAGGTTCTCAATAACTTTTTTTACACAGACACCACGCAATGAAAAATGAAGCGATCTTATAAAAATTACTTTTTGATAGGGTCCATATATATTGAATTCGGATTCTATTGAAAATCACAAACGATAATAATATACTATACTATACTGTACCATCACGGCATATCCCACGAGAGGGGTAGCCAGCAGAAAATATATTTCCTGTAATAATTTATAAAACAATATGAGATCCAGAATCGTTTCTATTCAGTTTCCTAAATCTTCAATATTGTTATACTCGTATTATATGGAGTCCAGTGGTTTACTTTTCTATTCGATATTTACGTCTAGGTTAATGTAGCCTACCGCTACATGATTTAGTTTGGCCTCCGGTGGAGCTGAAATGGTCACAAATAAGATGGTTTATTGATATTGTATAATATATCTACTATGTATATTGGTCCGTCTCGCACCCATTTGAACATTTTGTTTATAGCATTATGAAATGCTTGAACGTAAAGTTGTTGTATGAAATAAGTTCCGGCCGATATAATTTTTGAGAAACTAAACTAAACTCTATTAGTTCTTTGATAATATTCAGTTTTAAAGTCCCCAGTATTGTAAAATATCACATAATTATGAGACATTTAACTACTTCATTTCAGCGATGAGGTATGCCACCTATCCTATTTTTTTATTTATTTATTTATTCATTCTTTACTGTACATTGATAAAAAACAATTACATAAAAGGTATACATTCAAATTAAATACAATCAATATACAGAGGGCGAGTTTATCGCAAAGGCGCGATCTCTTCGATTTATATGGTATAACGAGGATGTTGTATGTGTTCATTCCATGCAGTCAGGCCGCTGGCTACCTCAATTGAGGAATACGCCAGGATGGTAAAAATAATATTACATTATTAGAAGAATTTTGGAAGGCGTCTGGACTCAGCATCAGGACAAAATGTCGCTTGTTCAATGCGTGCATCATCCCAATCCTTCTATATGGCTGTGAGTCTTGGCACTTAACCAAGGCTCAGGAGCGGAAGATACTAAGCTTTGAAAACAGGTGTCTTAGAAGGATTTTGGATGTCAAATGGTATGAACATGTTACAAATGATGCTGTGCGCCGGCGCACCCAGCAGAGACCTGTAATCTCCGTAATACAGGAGAGACGATGGACCTGGCTGGGACATGTTTTGAGAATGCCTAATGATAGTTGGCCAAAAAGAGCACTGTTTTTCCGTCCGCAGGGGTTCCGTCGGCCCGGGCGTCCCTCTTTCACAATACACCGTTTCTATGACAACGATATCAGAGCGCAAGGAATGTCGTGGAAAGAGGTGACGCAATTGGCACAGAGACGCTCTGAATGGAGGAGGCTGGTTTCTGCCCTGTGCTCCCGAGAGGAGCGTTGAGGGCGATGATGATGATGATGATGAGAAGAATTTTATTATCAGAATACGAAGATAAAAGTTTATTATATCATCAGTTTATAATATATAAAGTAGGTAGATATACCTTTTATGGATGTATACAGTGTAGGAAGGCATATAGTGACAACAATCAGGAAGTTATCGCGCAGGATGCAGTTCGTGTACCGCGTCGGAAGCCTCCTTTCAGAGAGGGCGGGTGGGAACACATGAATTGCGTGGATTTTACATACATTCCCGAATACTATACACACTCACATAATAATCTTACGTTCCTTACATGATGATATGTATAACGTATGTGTACCGCTATTATCTATTATATTATGTTTTCCTTCCTTTAGCTTTTTTACGTGTTACATTCTGTTGTCAAAGTTTTCTCAAAAACGAAAATATGAAAAAATACAATTAAAAGAGATGCTTTTATCGACCGGTGCCAACGCAACGGTTCGTGGTGGATGTTTATGGTTTTATGAGAATTATAAACACGATGTGTTTTCCACATTTAGTAGGTAGATTTTCACAGAAAATAGATTATGTATTTTTCTGAATATTTTTAAACGAGTATTCTAAAATGCACTTCCGTTACTTGATATTACAATCAAGTTATAATATACAACCGTTATATACAATGAAGTAACAGAATTGCATTGAAGAACACTCGTTTAAAACATTCAAAACGTCTCGTAACTGTTACATAGTTAATCCTCCAGAAATAGATGATACATGTAAGTTTCTATTTCACCTTTAACACTTAACATACCTTATAACTCAGGTGTTGATTGAATGTCTTTTAAGTTTAGTTTTGTTGAGTTTAAAACATTCAAAACGTCTCGTAACTGTTACATAGTTAATCCTCCAGAAATAGATGATACATGTAAGTTTCTATTTCACCTTTAACACTTAACATACCTTATAACTCAGGTGTTGATTGAATGTCTTTTAAGTTTAGTTTTGTTGAGTTTAAAACATTCAAAACGTCTCGTAACTGTTACATAGTTAATCCTCCAGAAATAGATGATACATGTAAGTTTCTATTTCACCTTTAACACTTAACATACCTTATAACTCAGGTGTTGATTGAATGTCTTTTAAGTTTAGTTTTGTTGATCGTCTGTTTTTTACAGGAAATTCGAATGCCCAATAAGAAAAGATGGAGAAAACTATAAATTTAAAAGAGTCATGTCATTAACTCGCATTTTATCCAATCATTCCATCATGACATTTCACAGGAATGGGGCAGCCGGTGAATAAAATATTTGTAATAAACGTACCTACAAGTTGTCTTCTCTGTGCCAGTAAAATTTGAGACATTCAGGATGGGCGGTCTAATTCATCGCTGAATCGAATACATTTTTTTAAAGATATATCTGGGTTTTGTTATAAACCCAAATACCACCTTATACACCTTTCACAGTAAGCTAAAAGCTTGTGTCGTGAAAGGGGATTTTGCTGGCACCTGGGGTCGAGCCACGGACCCCCAGTTCACGAGACCGAGACTCTATCTCCAGGCTACCGACGAATTAAAGTTGACATTGAATAGATTTTTTAATGAGTGTTTCAGTATGGGTGGCATACCTCATCGTAAAAGATGGTTTACCCATTTTTCGGGGAGAATAGTTTCATTTTACATAAATATAATATACTTTAGGGACAGGTTCGCTGAAGTGATCATCAACGTTGGGGGGACCCGACAAGACACTTGAAGAAGAAGAAGAAAAAAATAAGTTTTAATATTAAACCATATTTCTTTTTTCTGAGTTAAGTAGCTCAAGTTAGATTTTTAATGCTTTGATAGTAATGGGCAATATTCACATAATGTAAAACGATTTTTCCTGAATATGGTATTTTCGATACGAGTCAGCAATTCACACGGCTATCGTTCAATTCCATTGTATTTATGTAATTCGATTTCATGTAATAACTGACGCACAAATAAATGAATTCCAAAGAAAATAATATTGTTATTGTAACGACACTACCAAAATATAATATTGGCGACATTGCGACAGTGTGAATTTCAAATCGCAGTGAGTTTGATAGAGAGAACTTATGTATATTAATCGAATACAAGATATAATCGAATACAATAATCGAATACAATAATTTAACATGAGATATCTCACTATTGCAGGATTTTGATGCAAAACTGTTTGTGAAAAATAATTCTGTGTAGTTGTTGAATAAATCTTTTAAATCAAATAAGTGAAAAACAAAAATGTACAATATAACGCTTCTGGTAAGTAGGCATATATTTTTATTTTCAACTTTTATTTAGATATTTTATATTTTCAAGTGTAACTTTGTGGAAATGCATTATAAAAGATAATATTTAAATTAAATCAAACACTGTTTCATTCCACTATGAGATTGTTTTATTACTGATGATGACTACATTGTATGTAGTTGAAAACGTTATAATAGTAAAAAAACAATCTCATAGTGGAATGAAACAGTGTTTGATTTAATTTAAATATTATCTTTTATTTAGAGATATCGAACTTAATTTCACAACAGTTGTCTTTAGTTTTCGTAAATAGATGTGAGGATTTCTATTTTTTTGAATTTAAATTAAACAATTGCGATAGTCAAATATTATTTATGCCTTTTTAATGGAAAAGCACCCGATTTTAAGTTAATTTATCATTCACGCCTTATGGTGCTATAATTTGTAGACACAAATATCTTACGAAACTGCCTATTGAAAACGGAGAATTAACTATGAAAAGGACAGCTCATTTTCGCAATAAAACATTCGATGATATTCCTAAGTTAGACTGAAATTATTGTATACAGATAATTTGGTATTTCTTTTACTATGAATTAAAAAAAAATGATACGTTTATTCCATCACAGTATTTTATTTATAATTACCCATAATTGGGGTAGCCAACGGATGTTTATGTGCGAACATTTTTATCTACGCATGCTCTTAAAAAGAACTATTTATTAGGGCATTAAAAATGTTGTTTGAACTCTTTATTGGCATGTGATATTATCCTTAAAATATTAAATTTTAACACTTTAAAATTATATATAGTCATAATTAGCAGTTGATCTAGAAATGTCAAAGCATTTGAATATTTACATACGTCATTTCAAATTTGCAACGACGATATAATAAATATTGGAGACATCCTCTCCGTGATAATACAAGTTATTGAATGAATCAGTTTGGGTGGCATACCTCATCTTTGAATTGAAGATGCTAAGTGAAGTTTTACGAATACCTTCCTTTTACAAGATACATTAAAACTTACATTGAGAAAAATACTAACGTAATTTCACAACGAATCATTGGTACGTACTATCAGATTAGGACCAGAGATAGTACAAACGATTCATTAGTACGAATCTATAATATTAACTTTTCGCAAACAAATCATTGGTAAATTTGCCAACGAGTTGTTTGTGATAGGTTAATATTATAGATTCGTACTAATGAATCGTTTGTACTATCTCTGGTCCTAATTTGATAATACGTACCAATGATTCGTTGTGAGTATTTTTCTCAGTGTATAGGAAAGAGTATGTGACCTTTTCTTTTCCAGAAGTTTCACAGGACATGTCGTTATAAAATCGAGCAAGGCATTAAATAATTTCAACAATCGACAATATGCCTTAACTACCGCTTTTATGGTGTCCGGACATCTTATTAATATAGATCTTATACAAGCCTGAAAAACCATGTAAAATAAATATAATAATTTATTCTCCTGTTTTACATTCAAACTATCTTGAATCACAATAAATAACGATAACATTACATAAATAGAGATATTTATATTATTTATTTATTTATATCTGCGTGTTGCATTTACATTTTCCTTTTTATTCGTTACAATATCACAATCATTTCGTTATATTATTATCTTATTCTTAGTAGATAAATGTAATATTTATGGAAAAGCATTTCTATTTTATACAGAAACAAACTCAATTAGATAATTACTTACATACATTACAGAAACGTAGTATAAAAATATATCTCTTATCGTTTTGGTAGAGACGTCTTTATGTTACAAATAGGATGATACAAATATTCTAGGATGTGAACAGAAATAGATAATTACCAACTTGATACATATCGAGTTCGTCGGTAGCCAGGAGGTAGAGTCTCAGTCTCGTGAACAGGGGAACCGTGGTTCGATTCCAGGTGCCGGCAAACTCCCTTTCACGACACAAGCTTTTAGCTTACTGTGAAAGGTGTATAAGGTGGTATTTGGGTTTATAACAAAACCCAGATATACCTTTTATAAAAAAAGTATGATATAACTATTGGATTTGACGTTTTTTATATAAAAATATCACTACGGCATCTCCAAAAAATGGGTCAGCCAGTGGACTCACTGAACATAACGAACGTTCAATATTTATTATATTGGTGCAGAAGGTAGTAGAATTTAATAATTGGTTAAAAAATAAAACCTAATAAGAAATCGTCTTTCTATGAATATCCGGGCATGTGGAGTTTATTTATATTTGATGTACGTTTATATTTGGATACTTGGTGCGAATGGGCGATGAAAGAATGACGAAGAGGATATAATTATTTATCTGAAAGAGGGGTAGTGAGAAAGCGCGGACGTCCAAGAACTACGTGGCTTGAAAACGTGGATCAAATCCACAAAGACGGTTGCGTACTAAGTTACAGAAATCAGCGTGCGTATATGATATACCTACTGGATGAACGTGGAGGAATAGAAACAAGTATGGAACGATAGATCAATATTGCGTTCCATTCTCTCTGCCTACCCCACCTGGGACACAAAGTGAAGGTATGGGTAAGATAAATAGATATGAGATGAAAGTCTTTCGACTTTTAAGGTCAGGATCTTAATATCGGTATCTCCAAGTCACTAAAAACATTAAAAATTGGTGACATACTTCATTACAGAATTTAAGTGGTTGAAAGTTTTCTCAAAATTTTCTTCTGTTACATTTGACAGGACACGCATTTTTTTTTCAAAACAATGTACTCTATTGTAATGTAATGTATTCTTATAAGGTATTTCCTTCCTGTATTCACAGAAGAACTATAAGAGCAAAAGAAAATAGGTTACAATATTCTTTATTGCCTTATTACTTATATTAAATATACCTAAACGTCTTTTATGAAAATAATATAAGGTAGGTAGTTATTATCTGTCAACTATTCTATGTTTTATGTTCTGATAACGCCTCTGATGTTACATATTATATGCTGGCACAGAGGAAGCGATTCGCTTAGGCTCTGAAATATATTATTGGATAACTGGCAGATAAGTAAAATATCTTTCTTCTGACTAAGGAAAGAAAACACAGAAAATAACGTTCTCATTTTTTAAGTTCTTTAGGCTATTTACACCGTGAAATTTGTGTCAAATACCAAATATCTGTCGGATGCTCGAACCAATTTAATTTCATTAATACCTTTTTAGGAATGCTTTCAAGTTTCGCGACACAAATCAAATGGGTTAGTTGGAAAATATCGCGCTTCTGCGATTAATTCGCCTATTGCACAAATTTATTTGTTCAGTAATAATGTTGTCATGTTTTTTTTCAACTGTTGATTTTTTGTGAAGCATTTTTTTTATTATTATTAAATCTTGTAATATTTTGCATCATGGTTCAAAACGATAAGTATAAGTAACATTTCTAACTTACGTACTGCGACTAACATCCGCATTTAACAATTTGAGTGAATTAAACAATAATTGATATCAGCTGTGGTAAAAGGAACACACTTGACGTACTTAATAACATAATATGAGGGGTTCATATGCAAAAACACATCGATCATTGATACTGAGAAAACATCACATGACTGTTTATACTTCGGCGTTTTTGGTACTAAATCAGTTTTTTTTTTGTAAAGGCGAATATTCATCGATACGATCAACATCAGTGTAGCCAGCAAATATGCGTTTTTTTAAAAAAAAGATATATCTGGGTTTTGTTATAAACCCAAATACAACCTTATACTCCTTTCACAGTAAGCTAAAAGCTTGTGTCGTGTTTTTTCGTGTCGTCGTGTCGAATATTTCTACTTTCATGGTAATTTTTTTGTGAGAAATGGATCCATGTTTCTTTGCGCGTGAACCCCTCATTACAATATCAGTTATTTTAGAAGGATTAACTATGTAACAGTTACGAGACATTTTGAATGTTTTTTAAATATTCTACAATGCACATCCGTTACTTGATTTTATAAATCAAGTAACGGATGTGCATTGTAGAATAGGTATTTAAAAAACATTCAAAACCCCTCATTACAATTAATATATATGTATTAATTAGAATTTTTCCAATAATCTAATATTTTGAAGAATTAAAAAATCATGACCAACATTTTTATACATTGAGCCCTGTTCTTATAGCAATGACATTACAATGACGAAGAATAATTATCTTCGACGCTCTTAGAAGACAGTGATGTTTAGAAGATCAAAATATTGGTCATACACTTGTTGACACGACAACGTAAATTTCATCGTATACGAGAAAATCATAGGATGTAAACGGGACATTTCACTTTTTAGAAACCATAACTTCCATTATACGACCTTCAGAAAACTCGAGAGTAGACATTTAGCGATAAAAATAATATACGATAAAAGTATGATACAAACAATTAAGTTTTTTTACAATCCATATTGAGACGGAATATTGTCTTTGTATTTATTTCTCTTTTTTATTTTATTTTTTCAAGACACTAAATATTATATTTCTTTATACATCTATTCATTTGATATTCGACCATCGCACTTAATCTAGCAGACATTATTTTTTTCTTCACAGCTTCCCTCATTGCTACTCTTCTTACGTGAAATGTCGTGATGGTATAGATAAGAGGTGGCCAAACTTTTATACATCGGGAGCTATTTATTTTTAACGGAATTATGCCCTAGATCGACTTTTTTCTACGTACCTATATATTTAGTAGGTAAGACTTAAGACACCTTTAACCAAGGCACAGAAAAATAAAAATATGAAGGAATTATATTATTTTATTTTATAATTTAAATTTATAGAGTTTTCCTAACGAAATAATAAATAACTATTCCTCTGGAATAGACAAAGATATACTATATCTATGGGTAAAGATAGATATACTTCTCTGACATACATTGGTGGAGGATTTTCATCAGTTACCTATATCTGAAAAACTGATAGCAATAAAATTCTAATATGGTTCGCCACTGCCTTTAGTTTTTATTTATCTTCTTATACATCATACTTAAATGAAAAATAAATATTCTTCCGTGTGTCACAAAATATAATACGATTAATGACAAATGTCAAAAAATATAAAAGGATTGATGACAAATGTCACAAAATGTAACAGGACTGATGAAATGTGTCACAAAATATAATAGTCTGTACCTAGTCGAATATACATTGCTTTATGAATATAATTTCACGGTGTGATACTCACCAGTTTTTGTAAAAAAAGATGTTTCTATTTTATTTTAATTAATTTTACAAACTAAAACTTTTAAGATTAGAATGGGAGGAAAGGAGTAGACTTTTGTACTCAATACCAAAAAGATCTTTATAAAAGCTAGGCCTCCGAAATTAATGTTGTATAAACATATTTCATTTTAATTTTGGTAACAATAAATAAACAATAAATTTGGTCACAACCATTGTACGAAAGTTTAACAAAGCATATAATATCTTTAGTTTAATCCTAAAGTTGACAATGACTTGACTTAAATTGTTCAGGTGATTATACTCGAGGTATTAGCTGTTATTGTGATATTGTTTAAAGACAGATTCTTTTCAATACAGGGTTCTCTAATAAATTCACTGTAATTGAATTAAAAGAGTATAAACAATATAGGCACACTTACTTTTACAATTTAATAATATGTTTTTGTGGTTTGATTTCAATATTAATTGTGAAGATGGATTTTATTTATTACATTTCATTTTTCAGTCAGAATAAATGCACCTACAGTAAAAAAATATTTTTCAGGATCAGGATATTCCATAAAAAAACCTCTTTTCCTTCGCTAGTTTAGTGATATTTTACTATGTTGAGGTTTTTTAATTGGCACATCATCATAAAAGATGCAAAAAATATATAATTAAAGATGCCGTCCTTTCTATAAGAAAACATTAACGGAAGGAAGACCAAAGACATTTTTCTTGAAAAAAGCCTTCTCCGTGCATAATATTTTTTTATGCCAACAGAATTACCTTTTTCTATGATGGTTATAATTTATTGACACGTTCGAACATGATCCGGTTCCATAATGTGGTGTTCACACGAGACGACATAAAGGCCTGCTACCGACATAGATTCAATCTGTCAGATTTTGACGTTGTTTTCAAAATGGCGGTCGTCGAGGTAGAGATAGCGGAGTTTAAATCATTAGTTGAAAAAGTTATAGTAGAGGATATAAGGCGCCTTTTAATTAAGGAAACAAACGCCACAAACCAACAACAAAGAAATCGACTGTCACGAAACGGGAAGCGGTTATAAAGTTTTTACCATAGATACAAATGCAGCGTGTACCACGTAGATACGCGTGCGCGCATCGTTCCACCGACGAAAAAAGTTAAAAGGTGGTCAACTTGAGACGGTATCATTTTAACTGATTTTTAACGTTTCAGATTTATTGACAATCTGTTCACACAGTTCAAATGGCTGACGATGTTTTGGTTTCCTGGCAATATTCGCCTCGTGAGAACACCCTATTTATGAGTTAAGGAAGTCGATGTATAGAAAGAAAATCAACGAATGTGTGGGTATTACGGAAACACAATATCTGTGTTTCATAATTATATCTTAATTAATTTGTTAATGACAACTGTACTCTATAAAGGCAGCATCAATAAATAAAAACGCAATTGAGTAATTAAAACACATTCTCAAGGGTAATATGCATAATAAAATGTCCTTGATTTTTCTATATTTCAAATCCTAAAGTAGCATTCACATTGCTTCACTTTGGATGATCATCCAGAGTGTCAGGGTCAAACCTGTTCATCGAAAGTGAACACGTCTGTTCACATTTGTTCATCCTATGCTTTCACTGCCATGTCTACACTCTCACTCATGTTGTATGTAGTTTGACGTATTTTCGTATAAAAATAATTAAACAAATTCAAAAATGAAAAATAACACTTAAAATAAATTAATATAGCTCTCGACTGCATAATAATTTTGTACATGATTCTGACATTCAATACAAATTCATAGAGAATTAAACAAATAATAAGATAAAACTTGTTTATGGTCGTTTCAGTGAAAGGACCTTTCATCAAAATTGTGACGAGTGGTAATCTCTTTCCTCCGTCATCGCTAGTGATCACTAGCGATGAAACGCCTGTTCACACTTGTTCATCTTGGAGGATCATCCGGAGTGATCACTGAAAGTGAACAAATGTGAACGCCCCTTTAGGGAAAGTGGCATAGAGTAAGTAATAGTACCTACTTATTTGATCTTTGGAAAGTGGTATGACGACATCAGAAGATACCCATAGTTCTGGAGGCTAACCTTTCACAGGGTCAATGCGTGACATGATGACAGATAACACCATTTTCGATTTGGTAATGAAATTTGTAATATTTCATGATTTCATCGTCTTTGTATCTGAATAAACGGCATTTGCCTTTTACAATACATGATAAATTAACAATATAATACAGTCTTCAAACATAAAAAAGTATACATTACGGTTAAAAACAAATCAAGTCACACCAATAAACAAAACAAACCAGTAAAAAGTCAATATAAATACAATTTAATATTGCAGCAAATACCAGAATTTTCAAATTTCTTTATCCCTTTTGTTTAATTTACTTGTAAAATATAGGAAATGCAGGACAATTCAGATATATCTTGAGACTTTTATATTGATTATTAAAATGCGGGATGACAGTCCCGCAGAATCTGGAATGAGCGTTTTCCCTTGAGACAAATTATGACTACCTCGCTCGTTGTAAATTGTCACCATTATTGCGTCTAGTATATAAAAAATTACGGCAGGAATTTATACAGATACCTAGTTTGAGTTATATTCATTAAATATTTTACATTAACAACCACACGAACGATAATCACTATCATCATAAAGTCATGCTGTTATAAAATTATTTGAATAGTGTTTAATATAAATTGGTTATTCTACAAAACCTCAGAATCACCGATAGGGAGGTGAAATAAAACAAGAACGACCGGAATCATCGGAGACTATTATAAGTGTTGAGTGAAGACTGCAAAAAATAATGTGCCAAAAAAGTCTTTTGAAATTTCATAATAAACCTATTAGTAGTTTCTATGAAACTTCTTTAAATAAATTCGAGTTACTCTACTAGATATTTGACGACGAAGGCGACATGATTTTAAGCTAAAAAAGAGCATTGATTTTCCCCCACAACAGTCATTCTTTTACAATTCCTATGACAACGATTCATTTTAAATGGTTCTTTAAAATGAAAAAAAGTATATTAATTTAAACACATTTTAATATTCTTGTGTTTTTCATACCATTTAAAAAAAAGTTTTATTTGGAAGAGGACGCATGTTGAGTAAAAGAAATCGGCGGATACGTATTGAGTAAGAGAAATTGGCGTACGTGTATGAGAAACTGTACAAATGTGAAGGAAGTGAATTTGAGTACCTATGTAGGGATAGATTAATATGGAGTTGCATCCTCTCTGCCTACCTCTCTTGGGATAGGAAGTGAGGGTGTATATAGATATGATACAATTTTTTGAGTTCAGCTTCATTTATTACTGCCAAATATATAATCAATTTCTTTATATTTGAACGACATTATAAAAAGATAAATCAAATTCAAATGTTTATATTAATTGCCTCTCAAACGAAAGATCTTTAATTTCATATTATGAAGTATTTTTCATATAGTAAAATTCTTTTGTCTTTTCATAGTTCATACACAGAAAGGAAAGACTTTCCGAGCGAATAGTATTAAGTACACTTTGTACGTACATACATAATAATATTTACGTTTCGTCGGTTGCAATTTTTCAAATTGTAAAGTGTTGTTGGTTGTTCAACAACCAGACGGTACAACTGCTTCAGAGGGAAAACTAACCAAGTGGCTTGTTGAGATAGGAAGAGGGAAGTGAGAAGAAGGAGGAAGGGTGGGAACCATGTTGAAATATTTCGTTGAAAGTAACGTATTATAAAATGTTTATTTACTCATACCATCACGACATTTCCCACGAATGTCATAACCAGCAAAGGAACTACAAATAATTGACAAGGAAGTCGTTTCCGGTATGTCAATAAAAGTTTAGCTTTTAGGATTGGTGGCATGACTCATCATTTTTTATTTTTTTATTTTAATAGATACAACATCTTTAACAATGAATAATACAATAATATACATTTAATAATTTACATCGCCAATTAAATTAAATATAATAACTAATTACAAAATATTATCGATGCGATGTTTGTGCAGTTTCCGTTTCTAAACAACAGACAGCAATAGGTATTTATTTAAATAACTAATTGTTAAAGTTTATCATATTAGGTATAATAATAAGCGTTGTAATAATACTTAAAGAAGTGTCAAGTACCTACCAGCGGCGCGCTATACATACATGCAAAAAGCACCGCATGCTTACAATGGCGTGCTTTTCATACAAAAAAAATACCAATACACGTCTCAATAATTACATAACTAACCGCAAAATTTCTTGTCGATCCTATATTACACTGGATTAGATTGGATTGGTGACGAAAGGAGGTAAAAATGTGAAAAAAGGTTGGGTTAGTTAAAACAAGTGTTTCTTTCTACTTTAGATTATTGATCACGTCTTTCGACTTATCAGGTAATTATTAATCGATTGATAATAATTTATAGTAGAAAGAAGCACTTGTTACAACTTACCTTATTATGGAATTCTACAACGTGGGCACCGATACAATTATATATAACGAGCTACAATCCATTGGATTGGTCTGCAACGAGCTTAGATTTTCTTCTCCATTCCTCCCTATTTTCAGTTTGTCTCTTTAGTTCTCCGTATGTGCCACAGTTCATATCCTTCTTCAGTTGGTCCATATAAGCGTATCTTGGTCGGCCTCTTCCATTTCTGCCTTCGGTCCTACCCTCCGCGATGGTGATAAGCAGTCTTGGGTGCCTGATGTTGTGGCCAATCTAATTAACTCATTGTAGACCAATTCTTTTATAAGTGAGACAATACAATTAATAAGTGAAAAACGGTCTTCCCATACCAAATGTCCATCAATTTTATAAAGTTGAAATATTTTTATTTTCGAAAGCACGATCAAAATAAAAATAGCCCCACCACTGGTATCTAGCAGCTTATCAACAACAGTAAAGCAAGCTTACTTTGATCTATACTTCTCAACTACCAAGTATAATGTGTGATAATAACAACTTGAAAGCAATGTATGTAGGTAGGTACTCGTGTATGTAAATCCTGAAAGCCACAGACTGCTTATCAATGTGTTGAATTAGAGGTATCATTAACAAAGTTTCACTAGTGGTTTCGTATTCCATACATTAGATGTCTCATCGAGTGTGGTAAAGTTGCATTTTATTAATTTCATTCCATACAGTATTAGATTTGTTTGCATTGTGACATTCATTTACTTTTGTAATAGTTTCTAAAATGTCGGCACTAAGCAAAAAACTTTGTTCTGACGGGCTTACCCCAATGGGCAGTCTGAGAGACTGATGGTCGGCCAAAAGTGTCTCATGGGAATCTTTTCGACTATTTAGACATCTTCGATTCTCTCCTTAAGAAATATAAATAACACGAAAGTGTTTTAAGTGAAATCAATATTGTCGACCGACGATACTTAGTGGAAATTCATATTAAATTACTAATGCTAAGTTTTGCTACCAATTATAAATATCTTAATTTTACAGATAGAATTGATCAACCTAAACATTAAATTACATATGGGTAATTCGCTGGCTATCACAATTGCAGAAAATGTGAAGATGCCTTGAAATGCAAGGCTATTTTAAGTAGAAGTTCAAAAACTACATTATCTTGCTATAAACGATGTATTCTCAAAGGTAGACACATTTTAATAAGCAAGGCAAATTGTAAAATATATTAAGTAGATATAAAGAAATCGATGCTTATTTTAGAAAATGTCCATGTTTTTAATAATTCATTTATTAAATTTATTAGATGATATCTCTCTGATATTCGATTTGATTTAAGGACAGTGTAAAATGAGATTGGTGCTTTAGAACACAATATAAGTACCACAAAGAAAACGTTGTTCGAATCTTTTTACAATAATACCTTATAGGAGTTGGGAAACAAGAGTAAAACGAATAAACGGATAAAGAAAACATTATGTTCCTAAAATAACAAAAAAACCGAGTGAGATGAAGGAAAAAATAAGCAATAAATACAAGGATATCCGATAAAATAAAATTGTTAAAATAATGGAACAGAGGTAGGTTTATTATTTGACCACTATAGAAAAGTTTTTCTAACGATTACCGTCACTTTATTGCGCATAAAAATGTTTGTGTGGATAATATATACTTTTTTAAGCAATAAATATAGTCTAACCTAAAAAATGTTATGTGTTTCGTTTCTCTTGTTGTTATTTTTGAGAAAAACAGTAACACAAATAATTTGTTGGTTTAATCTGGATCTTCCCACAGCGCAATTTCGATCTCCAGTGATACTCTTGAAACAATCTAAATTCGATCTCAATCTTCGCTTGATCTTAATTATATGACGCGCGAAGTGACTAAAGTAAAAAAAAAATACGTGTATACCAATCTCGCGGTAGCGGTAGCGCGGTATTTTTGACTAAAGTCCCGTCGGCGTCGCGCGTCGTATGATTAAGATCAAGATAAGATTAAGATCGTATTTAGATTGTGTCAAGAGTAACCATATTGTGGTTCAATCGCGAGATTTTTTTTTACTACGATCGTGTAAAAAGGTTATGTCCCAAGTTTAATAAGATACAATATATTGAGTGAAACAAAGTTATAATTAATTTAATAATTTGAAAGTTTGAATTATGCAAACCAGTGATGTTTTCCCATTTTCATATATGATAAAAATAAAACCATCTGTACTTATCTATTAATGTTTAATACATTAAATGGGATATATTTTAAGATTAACGTTGATTTTTATTAACTTATAAATAATTAAAACACTGTTATATTTTCACTATATTTATTTAAACTCTAACGTTTTCGCCCACTTCAATGGGCATTCTCAAGAGTACTATTCTTTTAAATAAATATAGTGAAAATATAACAGTGATTTAATTATTTATAAGTTATTAAATATGAATTTTCAAATTGTTAACACAAACACTCTTCAACAGTTGATTTTTATTATTTTTATATTGTTTTATTTTTTAAGTAATCTAATAAACATTGGTTTGCACATTGAATGATGAGAGGATGACGAAGAGGATGTATTTGAGTTCGTCGGTAGCCTGGAGGTAGAGTATCGGTCTTGTGAACAAGGGATCCCAGGTGCCGGCAAACTCTCCTTTCTCGACACAATTAGTTTACTGTGAAAGGTGTATAAGGTTGTATATGGGTTTATAACCAAACCCAGATATATCTTTTTAGAAAAATAAAAATCAGAATGAGGAGGTGTGAGAAAGTGCGGACGTCCGAGAACTACGTGGCTTGATCACGCGAATTAAATTCTCAAGGACTGCCACGTGTTGAGTGAAAAAAATTGGTGTGCGTATTTGAGAAATTGTGTGAATGTGAAAGATGCGAAAGATGTATGGAATACGGTGTGACGGTATAGTATAGTATCAAATAAACTCTCAAAGCACAAGCTTTGTTCAATTTTGAGGGTACAAAAAGTTCGTGAATGTTTTTAAAAATGCTTTTTTTTTTGAAAAATAAACGATTTGAATTTATTTTATGTCACAATACATAGTAGGTAGGTATACATAATAGATAAGCTGGTCAAGGTTGGGGCATTTTACTTATTTAAGGTGTGGTTAATACCCACATTACAAGTACTGAAAAAAAAAACAACGATCGATTATTCTAACTCTAGTATTTCACTTTGCTAACTCTTTGTTAGTCTATGATGAGTCAGTCATGTTAGCTAAACACTACGTCTATTATCTAACATGCTAGGAACTATGTACATAGGTCTTATGTACAGAAAAAGCTTTTTTGTTTTGTTTTATATCATTTATTGCTTGTTATAAACACGGAAGTATGTAGTCCCCTTCGCGTCAGTAAAAGTTAAGACATTCAGGATGGGTGGCATACCTCATCGCTGAATTGAAGACGTTAAATGTCTTATGAAAATGTTTTAAGAATAACTAGCTTATATAGGACGCTCGAAAGATTGAAGAAAAGAGGAGGAGACATTGTTTTGCGGGGACTTCACGGAAATTTTTTGGTAATATTTATTTTTTACAAATTCCACAAATATATCAAAAAAAAAATAATTAAGTAACCAATATAATAATTTATGTTTCATAAGATTATTTATTGACGACAAAAAGCATGTCTATCAAATTTTTATATATTACTGAATCATATATTTTTTACTTGATATTGGCGACACGCCTAATTGAGAATGGTTTCCGTCTATTAAATCTGAAAGAGACAAACAATAAAATGAAATTTTTATGATGTATTCCAAACCACCTATGTAATTCATAAACCAAAAGTAGTGTCGGAGTAAAATCAAATTAGTAATTCTGATGTTTGTACATTCACAGAGTGAAAATCCATGATTACCTACAGTAATATCAATATTTTTAAACACAGTTAATTTTTCACAATTTTTTTTAAAGAACTCAAGCGCTTTCGTCAGAAGCTCAGTTTGACATTTCCAAGAGGACTCTTGAAAATTCTTTTGAAAACATAACTCAATATGCTTCTGTGAACTTCATCGAATTCCAAAACAAGTTAATAACGATCCTCTGGGGATGTCGTACATTTCTCAAGGAAAAATACAAATCATCGCGATTTCGAAGTAGGCAGCACTCTGAATCATTATACAGTGATGAATACATAAAATAAATAAACCTAATACCGTACATGTAGAAAAAATAGGTAGGTAATGTCCAACGATAATTGATTAAAATAAACACTCTTTTTCATCTACAAGGTTCTTGATAGCCTAGTGACCTAGTTGATCCTTTTTCAAAGTAAAACTTTCTTTAAACGACAATGTGAGAGCGTTAGGAATGTCATTTGAAGAAATAATTCAACTGAAAGGAATGTGTCCAGTTAGAAAAGATGTAATGGAGGAATTCGTAGAAAATAGTAAATGAAAATTTGATCACACCAAATTATCTAGCTGTCTCATACTTCAGCAAAACCAAATATTGTAATAACTTTGCATGGAGAATTCTAATTACCTATATGAAAATTTAGGAAATTTCGAATACATACATTGTAATGAACGTGAATGTGTAAATATGTATCTACCTAGATACATATTTTATGTGAATACTTTTATTTATATTTCTTGTACCCGTTGTATAACTAATGAGTGTAAGGTGTAATATTTTTATTTGTTCGTATACTTTTGCATATCAGCATATGTGTGCTATTATGATTTTCTTCGCTTCGTAAGCTTCTTCTCTTTCTTCCTCTTATTGTAGATCTGTTGCTTCGAAAGTTGTTCTCTCTTGTGATGCTGAAGATCAACTTACTATCCTTCCATATTTTTGATGGTCTTTATCGTGAGCCCGAACCAACAGTCTATTTTGTAGTTATATGGGCGTCGTAATCAATGTTAGAAAACATTCAACAAAATAGAAATATGATGTAAAGAAAATGCAACTCCAGTAGGAAGACGTTAGCAAAAGACAAAAATAAGTGACGGTCAATTTATTGAATCTAGGCCATGGGTGGCCAACCTTTTCAGCAGCCGGGCCAAATTTCAGAATGAGATTTCCTACCGGGCCGCACAACAATATATTCCATATATGGAACATTTGATAATTTTATTTCACCTTAAAATTTCTATCCCCCCCCCCCGTCCCCAAATTTTCAAAATGGTATAGGAATTTGAAATGTTTCAAAACTCCTCGGTTTTCTTTAAGAATATTTTCTCAAAATACCTCTTACAAAAAAGTAGCAGGTACTTGTACCGACTATTATATATAAAAAAAGTGTGCACATAATAAAAGGCCTAGTGAGGTGGCAAAATGGAATTAGTTTTATTGGCATATTATATTTGAACTGTATTTGATTGTATATGCTTATTCGAGGAAATAAACTAATTTGAATATGCTTCGCGGGCCGCACGTAGAGACCCAACGGGCCGCATGCGGCCCGCGGGCCGCGGGTTGGCCTCCCTTGATCTAGGCCCTTATCCAACAATCGATGCCCATGGATTGATGAAGAGAGAGATAAATAGATTTCGTATCTGAGCTTATTTCGGCATCTAACGAAAGTCATAGAATATTTCATCAACAACGTCAATATTTTTATGATTTTGAAGGATGACAAACCCGGTTGTGATATGCAATTATATCTATGCAATATTTGTGTCCATTCATAAAATAATACACTCTATACAAGGTCTCCTTTCCTCCTTTGGGCAAGTTATAGTGTAAATATGAATATATTTTATATTTATGCTGACGGAGTTATTACAATTTATATTTTATTACATTCTTTTATTTTGTCAAAATACAACATTTTTATTTCAGTTTGTTTCCCCATATTTTTACATATTTTACATACTGTTTACATATCTCAGGGAAGTGCCTTCTTGCATATATTATTTGTAAGAACTGATTTGACAATTTGACGTTTATTTCCTTTGTAAAATTACACTAGTTATTAATAAACGTTATGAGAACTCTGCACTGGATTAAAATAATATTATCTATTTAATTAAAGTTGTCACGTGATAACAGGGAGTTGCCATAATTCCAGTAGGTTATGGTGACGCTACACTGTGTCGCATTGTTTCTTATTATTTACATAATTTGTGGATAGCGCACTCTAGGTTTAATAACCCGTTACAAATACAAAGGGAAATATTATATTATAAAAATAAAATTTAATGTCATGAGACAATATAAAACTATGTGGATATCGCGGTACAAGAAAGAACTAACTGTCCGTATATGTGTAGACATCGTAATCATCCTAATAATTTACAGTTATTGAAATGTTTTTGGGTTTGTCGTGTTGTTGTTTCTTGAAATTTTACGACGCCATTATGGTGTGATGACATGCCAGGAAACAAGATGACAACAACACGACACATCCAAAAAGCTTCAATATCTGCAGAATTTGAAATTTCCCGCCTACAGCGAAAGCGAAACCCAGCTGTGCGAACCCCACACAGAGATGAGGCTTTCCCTGTGAACTTCCATAGAACGATTTATTTGTATGCAGCTTGGCTTCTATACTTTAGTATATTTATAATTCTATGATCGTAATCTTTTGTTTTGCTGCATTGAATATTATTATCATAATATTTTTTATTTTTTATTTTTATTTTTATTTTATTTAACAATAATTATACAGACATTACAATACATAGACTATTTGATAAAACTTAAATCTAAACATCCTCCTTATAGAGAAAAGTCTCGTGTAAAGGAGGGTGTAAATATATTATATTATGTAATGATAAAGTGATCTTTTCGGGATTGCAGGGTGGAAAAGTATGGTCTGCATATTTTATTCCAGTGAGTCAACGAGTTTTCAACTTTATATGAAACTAGCTGACCCAGCGAACTTCGTACCGCCTAACAATCAATGAATGATTAATATTATTTTTAATCTCTTTACAAACTCACGTAATTGTCCAAGTGTGTCATCGTATAGTGTAAAAAATTATGTGGAACAATTATATTTAACTCAGATTTCTTTATAAATCATCTGCTGTACGTAATATAATTATGTAAGTTATAATTTTTTTTAGGTAGATACCTACCTATTCATTTTAAATTTATAAAATTTTTTTACATATTTTTTCAAAATTGAAATTTTAGAACCACAGATGTTAAATTGTATGGATAACGATTCTAATTTGAAAATGTATATAAATAGGCCAATCTATGAAAAAACATCATCATTGATTTTTATATTTCTGTTATCAGAGTTAGTCATTAACAGTTAACAGGATATTGAGTTAATCAACTTCTTGAAAGTAATTAACTTTAATTAATTAATTTATTTATTCATAGTGATTTTTTTGTTAATTGTATATTATTTATTTATTCGCAGCACGCCTTCATACAGGGCAACCTAGTGAGGCTGCTGCAACTTAATTGTAGCCATATTGGTAATATTATGTTGTCTCAGCTTTTGTATTTTTGTTATTATCATTGATTGAATAAAGGATGTATGTATGTATTAACATTAACTTCTATAAAATAATAATTTAAAGTTCCAATAGTTTAAGTCCTACATCTTTCAGAACGGGTCCCCATATGATTTTTAAAGAGCTGGTGTCTATCACAGATATTGGATTTCTTAAAAGCTGCCGACTATTTCACACTGTGGACCTTTTTTTGGTTATTTTTAAATCCTAGAAAAAAATTGTAATTTGCGTTTGATTAAAAACCACGAGTAACGGAGTTAACTTGTTCATTAGCGGATTAACCATTAACTGAGTAACATTTTTGATTAACGGTGCTCAGCTCTGTTTAGTACATTTAACTATACTCATGCCTCCTTAATTGCGCCTTCTTCGTATTGAATACAAAATAGTAAGTATATTAAACTTATTTATTTTTAAAAGACAAAGCGATTCTACGTGTCGCTCTTAAATCATTGATATTGTACTATACTGGGAAAGAATGAAGATAAATAATAATAAATAAGTTCCCTTTCTTTCAGTTTCTTTATTTCCAACCGCCTCTTGGATGCGTTCCAGAACACAGTTCATCCGAATTAATGTACGGCAACTGAGATTATTATGCTTCTTTAGTATTTAAGATCTTTATTTTAATAATACAAAGGACTATAACCATTTAAAACTGAGTAACTTCGTACATACCGATATACATTTTCTTTTCTATTCCTTTTTGTGTTTTAAATGGTTTTTTTTTGTGCAAATGGGATAGCCTGCGGACTCTCAGTATCATAATTAAAAAGAAGACAGATTTTAGATGAGAGGAATATTTAAGCGCTGAATTATAAAATATAAATGTATTATAAGTAGGTGCTTCCTCAAAACAGATTTTTGTATAAATATACTTTGTATAGTCTGATGACATAAGCAAAAGCTTTCGAAACTAGTCATTAATAGTGTTATATTAATAAAAAAATATATTATATTTGAAACGTCATTGCTTTAATTAAATGACCTTTTTCCAAGACATTCATAATGATGTGATACTTTTGTTGTAAGAAGATTGTACTGTGAAAGGGGATCTTGCAGACCGTTAAAATCCTTAAAACAGATAAAGCAGCGTTTTATACAAGTTCATCGTCTGTCTTTTATTGTAGAGAGATTACATGTCTATGAATAGTGTCACAGGCTATAGATAACATATTCAACACTCATTCCACCTGATATCAATATGTATTTTCTAAGCTACTGAATCTCTTATTATCTTGATCCTTGGGCATATGCCAAGTCTTACAGTCACTTACATAAACAAATAAAAATCACAAGTGGTATATTTATCATAAAAATTATATCCATAGGCGTTGAAATAATAATAAATAAATAAATAAAAGGACGAAACACTAACGCACAACACCAACAAAAAACAATTTTGATTTGATAAAACCTATTAAAAGCCAACACTTAACATATTCTACTTCGAAAACTTCACGAGGAAATAGAATAATAATTACCTAAGTGTTCAAGAATGATTTTGACAATTATTATGAATGGTTGATAAAAAATTGTGTCATTGAGTGAAGAATGTGGATATTAGGTGAATGAGCGGATGCTAGAGGAATATTGTTTATGGAATACATGTAACCCATGCTAAAAGAAAGGGTGTAAAAAGCGCGGGCGTCCGAAAACTAGGTACGTAGCTTGTTCACGTGGATCAAATTCTCATAAGTGGCCGTATGCTGACTTGCTGAGTAAGAGAAATCGGCATGCGTGTGTGAGAAATTGCGCGAATGTAGAGGAAGCAAAAGAATCAAGTGAAGGTAGATTAATATGGCGTTACTTTCCCTCTGCTTACCCCGCTTAAGATATGGGGTGTGTTGTATAGTATACCTAATGATTAAATGTGAAAAACAAGTAATATTATAGAGTTGACTAGATAGTCATGACATAGATAATATGTTCAATACTTAGATGTCCGTAATGGAGAATTAAGTAAGTAAATAAAATAAATTTTGGTGCAAGAAGAGGTGAATGTAATAAATAAAAACAAAGAACTCTCCTAGAGAAACAAAAAAGAAATACATCATAATATTTTACACCTTTCCATGACAGTAATGATACTCTTATGGTTGTAGGTAGGTACTCCTTATCACTGATAGTTATAATGTGAGGTGCTTTCAGAATGAAAATATGTTACATAACTATTGAGGCAGCAGCTAGTACATACAATGGATTCTTTCATCGAAGAATGAAGATATGAATATTCTGTGTGTAGTAATGTGCATGTAACTTTTCATTGAAATATTTTTATTTTATTTTATTCTTCTTGCACATTATCATTCATATAACAAAATCAACACAGCAGTTTACATAAGAAAAATGTGATGATGTGCATTGCCGAGATTATCACTATATAGTGATTCCTTCCATCTAACCACGTCACATTAACACTAAACAGAAATAATAATTATAATAACAAAAACACAAACAAAAAGAAAAATAGCTACATAAATTAGAGAGACAAAAAAAACTACTATCCACACACCTAACACTCCAAAGGGAACGGGAACTATAGGAACTATAGGAAGGGGTTAGGGGATGGATGCTGAGGGGTCAGGGGATGGATATCTTGACGAAATTAAAAAAACAAATGTTTTCTTCTACTATATTATATTCTTTATTGAGAGAATCGTCATTCGTCTTATAAGGACATTGTCAATCTCTTTAATAAATATCTTTATCGGTTACTCTTACGTCTTTTTTTTTATTTGAAGGATCAATTTTAATTTTGTTGAGATTTCTGTTTAAATAATGATTCTACTTTGTTAAAAAAATATGTACAAATTTAAAGAATATTAACGTTCGATCAACTGATCATATTATAATGTGAATCATATTTCAATCGACACATTGTAAAACTTCAAATAGCCAAATCTCAAAATTCCGTTTTGGCTTATAGGCCCTTCTTCTAGCTAGAGTGTCAATTTTATTCCACATTAACGAGGCTTACAGTACTTTATAGAAAAAATAATGAAGAAGTTACATTCATATGTGATTTTTGCAGTTAGTCTACTGACTATACCATTTTTGGGAAATACAATTGTGGTAGGTAGAAAGAGAGAATCGGTTTCTGATTTAAAATTCATATTTTTTATAGTAGTTCAGAATGGTTTCCAATCAACATTCATATTTTTATTTTTTAACTTTAACCTGAGCAAAAAGTTAAAAGGATATATTTTATATAGATTTCTATTGGGTACATCTAAATACATCTTTTGACGAAATGCAAGATTTCAGTAGGTATCTAAACAAGTTTTTTATTAAGTACTCTATACCTACTTAATATCGAAATTAGAGAAATTGACGTGCGTGCATGAGAAATTGTATGACTGTAGAAGAAGCGAAAGAAGTATGTAAGGACAGATCTATATGGCGTTTCGTTATCTCTACCTACCCTACTTGGGATACGACGTGAGGGAATTGATAGATAGATAGAATATTACTTACAAAATTCGTTTTAGCGTATTACTTAGTTTGGAAAATGTCTCTATCTATCTATCTATTCTGAAAAGTTATTTACTATTTAGTAAAGTTTATTTCTACAAACTGAAAAGTAATAAATTATACCTAAGAGTATAATACTGATTGAGTAATACCTATAACTACCTTCATCTATCGCTGGAGTCAAGCACATTAGGTATCTACAAGTTAAATGTAACAGTTATCGTTTGTGAAATGAAGATTAATGTTTTCGTTATTTTACACAGGTAACGGTTTAAGTAGGTAGGTAGAATACATAATATGTTCTACATATATAGTCTACACACGGTTCTATCGCTTTTCATGTATGAACTGATTCCGACCCTTACATAACATGTGGCCACCCGTCCACTGATGGTCAAAGAAATCAATGAACTCGTAAATTCGGACGATAGCTCGTAAATGATCCGAACTGAAATTATTAAATTGAGGGTCATTGAGCGCGTTGTGGTAGAATATTTTGATTTGTCGAGGGTATATTCTTCCAAAGTTATATAATTCCAAGGTTATATAATTCCAAAGAAGAAATTCTGGGTTCGAATCCTCCCATCAGTGCCAACCTCTGCGACACAAATAATGTGTCTAGTGTCAGGATATATTTTAAACTCAGACACATCTAAAAAATATCCACGTCAATTTGAATAAATGGATAATAATATTTGTTTTAATTAGGTACCTAGGTATATCTCAGTCTGTCGTGGTTAGATGGAAGTAATCACTTAATAGTGATAATTTGAATAAATGGATAATAATATTTGTTTTAATTAGGTACCTAGGTATATCTCAGTCTGTCGTGGTTAGATGGAAGTAATCACTTAAAAGTGATAATTTGAATAAATGGATAATAATATTTGTTTTAATTAGGTACCTAGGTATATCTCAGTCTGTCGTGGTTAGGTGGAAGTAATCACATTTGAATAAATGGATAATAATATTTGTTTTAATTAGGTACCTAGGTATATCTCAGTCTGTCGTGGTTAGATGGAAGTAATCACTTAATAGTGATAATTTCGCCACTGCATATTGTCCTAATATTTTAATTTTTGTATTGTTTTATTTGATATATTAAATTTTGTCATATTTGTTAACACTGTTATAATATAATGATGATGTGTAAAAAGAATAAATAAATAATCGGGGTTCTAAAATGGAATATGATGACAGCTGCTAAAAGGAAGACTGATAAAAATATCCCTGTCACCGACGGGAAGTGAGCAAAAGTGGTCCTAGAATGAGTTAAATATGTAAAAATGTAATGGATGAGGTCTACATACAGCAGTTAAAAGATTGTTGAGGAAGATAACAAGAGCGGAAGAGATGTAGTGAAAGAGATGTCTACCTAGCGCGGCTTGTATATCTAGTATAGTTAAGGGATGGCTTTACCTTTTTTCCATATTCACCCTGATTCCTATATCATAATCACATATTCACATTCTCTCTTCTGTTAATTACCTACACCACCTTCCTATCGGCAATGTTCATAATATTATTTATAAGTAGTAGGAATGAGAACATAATACAGTAGTAGGCATGCTGCGTTTGGTGGTTTGTTTGAATCCAATCAGATCGGTCATAATAACTTCTTTCCATGATTGTTTTATTTTAGGATAGAACTTATATGGTTATAAATGATGTGCCAAATATTCACATACGCACAAATAATGTGTGTATATTTATTAATTTGTTCTTAATTGTACATTAATCACTATACAATCAATTTTATTGAGAAATGCATTCAAACTAAACACAGTCATTTACAGAGCAATTGCGCGATTTAGGTTAGTTGGAAGAAATCGCGCCTCTTCGATAAACTCGACTTATTTTGATTGTATGATTGCATATGTTTTAAATGTATTTTTGTGTGAATTTGCTTGTAATTAATGTACATTAAAGAATAAATAAATAAATAAATAAAAAATATTTTAACCAACCAAAGAAAATATTCACCACACCACCTTACAATAAAAGCATATTACTTTCTGTGTGGATGTGTGAGCTTATTTGAAATGTTTATCTTTTTTAAATATCTCTAATTTTATATAAAACTTGATGATGTGAGGGTAAACAATTTGTAAACATGAAATGGACGCGTGCTGAATAAAAGAAATCAGCGTGCGTGTATGTGAAATTGCATAAATATGGAGGAAGCCAAAGAAGTGTGTAAGGATAAATCAATATGCCGTCCCATTCTCTCTGCCTACCCCACATGGGATTCAGCGTGAAGGTGTAGTATAGTATCATAATAGTTAATATTTTTATATTGTTTTATTTCATAGGACAATGGACAGGTGTATGAGTAATGTCTAATACAAATTGTAGATAATATATTTCGTATTAGTCATTAGCACATCCATTTGTTTTGTTTTATTTTTCATTGTGTTGTAATTTTGTCATTGCATACCAATTATTTGGAAAGATTTACAATAATTTATGATTAGGTACCTGCATTATGTTTTTAATTGTTTATTTAAGTACTCGACATTTTAAAATGTTTTCTAATCGATTTTGTATTTATTTTCTGTGGGACAAAGGAGGGTATTTCCCCGAAAGTATTTATATAGATAACCACCGGGAATCTACCCATTATTGACGTAATTACTTTCTGATAATTCTCTCCACTGTTAGATATAGGCCTATTTAAAAAAATATTTCTATATTTTTGGTTTTTTGTTTAAAAATTTCATAAACGATTTTTGTATATTTGCTTCTGTTGTAAAAGTAAAAAGTGCAAAGCACCGGAAATCCAATGAATTATGATCTCTGTACATTGTACAATATCAGAGCGCAAGGAATGTCGTGGGAAGAGGTGACGCAATTGGCACAGAGACGCTCTGAATGGAGGAGGCTGGTTTCTGCCCTGTGCTCCCGAGAGGAGCGTTGAGGGCGATGATGATGATGATGATGATGACATTGTACATAAACAAAATTAGTAAACGAAATTACCGAAGTCTGTCTACATAATTATGATATTATTATATCATTAAAGTTTGTCGCTAAACTATTAATTGGACCATACTTCAGCAGCTGTTACAAGTTGTTAGAATACTCGTAACATGTTTCAAATTAATTATTGACAGCACATAGATAAACAGGGTATCCTAAAAGAAACATGTATACTTGCAAATAATAATTTAGGTATACCTAGTTAAGTATTTGTTTTTCCACAAAAATGGTTATATTTTGTGGAATCAATAAGAAAGCAGATACCACCAATTCTTTAGCGTTTGCTGTCCTCTTTCACTGTATTCCATTGTTTAGGGTGCAAGCACAAAGAAACAGGTTACCTGCTTTCCGATGCCTGCGTCTACCGGTGCCGAGAATGGTTACATGCATTTCAATGAACACGCACATTGGAAAAGCAGGAACGCCGATTGCGATTTACTTTGACGGCGCTTACCGGCACTTATTGGCGCTGGCAACTTGCTTTCTTTGTGTTTGCACCCTTAGAGAAGCGTTGATATTACATATTAGACCTTCGAAAATATTGAAAATGATACGAGTTTGGTAGGAATAACTTTAGAAGATTAATCTGAAATAATTTTGTTTGAGGGATGACGGTGACCTGCTATAAGGTATTTTATTTGTAAATTTCCGATTTCTATTTTCACATTTTTTCTGATTACTATTTTGTTCGTTGTGTTTCGATTGCCCTTAATGTCGTGTATTATTTAAATAAATTCTTTTCATGTTTAGTATTTGTTAGAACATACCATACCATATAGATATGGTATTGCATGTTTTGTTTTATAAATGGTAACTAATCTCTTGCATGTGTTGGATAATATTATTCCTATTTGCTTATGACAAATTTTACTATTGAATTTTAAATAATGTTAAATTTTGAATTTTGAGAGATTTTATATGATGCTATTAATTTTATTTTTCATGACTCATTGTATTGTTTTGATTGCTTGTTTTTTATTGTTTAATCATGCGATTATTGCTTTGTGAGCATTATTCTATTAATTTTGTTAACATAATTTACTCTATTCTATTGTAATTGTTGTTTGTTGATTTTATCTGTTGTGTTTAGTTAGGTATGTATGTTTTGTAGAGCACACAAGGGTAATATAGGGATCTTCACTGGTTTGCTTATTGCTAAATATGTTATAGACCATTGTATTTTTTGTATCAACTGTATGTATCCTGTAAAATTGAAATAAATAAAATTGAAATAAATAAATAATTATATGCCTTTGTCGTGAAAGTGGAGTACTTAAATCAGCAGCGGTATGAATCAGAATCTCTCAAATGAAAGTTTACACCACCTCCTAAAGGATATTAGATTAATGGATAAAAAAAGTAAATTTGAAGTATTGTGTACGCCATATAGGTGCAATTCATCGTTGATTTTTTTTTGGATAATTCCTGATACATTTTACGAAATACTTCACGCGAGAGGGATGTGTATGGATTATTCATGAATCAGACCTTCAACACCATGTTGGTCTTTCAATAAGTTCATGATTAATGTCAAAAAAATCCTCCCCAGTCCTTTTCACATTGATGAAATTTGAATAGTTGACTTGAAATTTGACTTGCAACTGTATACTTTAAAAAAATTATAAAATATAATTATTCGGTCATATCATGCTACCGAGTGACTTGTAGAAAAACACTTTCTTGAATTACAACTACTTAATTTACGATAAAATAATATTTGACGGCCTGCCTGGATCACGAGGTCGCGGGTTCAGTTCTCAACTAGTGTAAATGATTGAAATGACGTGTTATATGTGTATTTGTTTAGTGCTAGTGCATTACACTATGTATCGCCATGAATAATACAAAAATGTATAATATCTTGCTTTGAGACTGGCTAGATCATTGTAATTGTCCATTATACATGTCCATGAGCGTCGAGCATTAAAAAAGCATGAAAAATGTCGACTTACTGAAATATGTAAATGATGTTGATTAATATTCCGTTTCTCTTTTATTCTGTTTCTTGATATAGAAAGGAAATAAAATTTGACTCTTAGATCAACCTTTTTTCATACCAAGATTTACAAGATGAAGGAAAAAAGACACAGTGATCATGGTGTGGAGGCAGCTTAATATGCAACATGTAGACTAGATCTGTCCAATATGAGACGTTGTAATATAAAAAAGTCTAAAATCATTCAAATTGCTAGAGAATGGCTTCAATCGTTAAATTGTTAAGATTATGTACACGCACATAAACCGTCATTTCACATACACTATGGTCTCAGCGAAGAGTGAAATTTTTGAGATAATAATAATCTTCTTCTATACCATCACGGCATATCCCACAAGTGGGGTAGCCAGCAGATCAGCTGCATGTAAGAAACATGCAAACTGTCCTCTTCGTGCCAATATAAAATCAAGACATTCAGGATGGGTGGCAAACCTCATCGCTGAATTTAAGATGTAAAATGTCTTAATTTTTTCGAACACCTGCCTTTTACAGGACACTCGAAAACTTACGCAGAAGAGTGGGAGACCAATTCTTTACCGGGTGCTCCACGGGATAATAATAATACTAAACGAAAATCCAAATATGTCAAAACTAGCTACCTTAGTGTTTTTAATTTATCCGACTAGCACTCGATGTAAATATCAAAGTGTGAAAAGGACTTTGGTTTTAATGTGGCTACATATTATTATTATTGCAAAAATGGACCCAACTCATCAAGGCTTAAAGGGATGGACAGAGTTTTTGTAAAGATTTTGAGTGCCTACCTAAAATATGTTTCTTTCTCACAACGTTCCTTCACTATTATTAATATATTTTTTACTGAGGAGGTAATACGTAGCGCTTATAATGGATGACCGATATTTTGATACAAAAAAGATAATATACAAAAGTAGTTACGTATCTATTTCTTTTATAGTTTATTTATTCCACTCACGGCACGTCCCTTGTAGGGTGCAATAAAAGGATCAAGTGTCAAATGACTAGACAACTCTGTCTTTTAAGTCCATAAGTTTTTGTCTATATTTACAAGATTTGACATAATTTGTCGATTTTTCATCAAAATCTTTTGCAGGTAATTAATTAAAGTACACAGTGTACAAAACGTACAATAGATTCATGAAATCACAATTTATAATAGGACAGAAATAAATTGTAATATTTACTAAAACGTATTAAACGTTCTTTATTAAAACGTATTGAACGGTTTAAGCTTCATAACTGTAACGAATTCGTTATTTTGGATTACGCGAGCGTATTTCCCCTCCACCTTCCAACACGAATGTTAAAGGGTGCATGGTTAAGGAGAATCTTTCGCAATATTCAAATGGTCTTACAGACAACAGAATGTACCAAGAAAATTTTCCGTCATGCTTGTTGATTCTGAAACAGGTACTTAAATACTATATTAAAGTTTCGAAAATACTAAAGTTTCCAAAATTATATTCATAGTACTAGTACAAAGTACATACATACATACACATTATAGAGAGGTTTACTTTATACTCGTTTTACTAGCTTTAACCCCAACTTCACTACGAACATACATAATCGTGAAATTTACAAAGTGCTCAGTTTATCTGTTCATTATGTTGTAACAATTGTAAATTGTTTATGATTGCCTGGTGACTCCATCTGCCAATGTATTGGCTTACGGATTTTTAGAAAGAATAATAATAAAGTAGATTTTAGTAGAATAAAGTAGTGGCTGGCTGGTCCGTTGCTGTGGAACAAAACTCCCTATGATTTGCGAACTCTGGAGAGTGTGGAGGTGTTCAAGGCAGGGTTAAAGATCCTATTGTTCAGGAGGTGTTATAATTCTTGAATCGGCCCTTGCGTTGTTTTTTTTCCATAAAAAATTACTAATTATTATTATTAGATTTTATAAGTCTTTTCTTTCTCCATCTATATAATCACTGCATTCCTCACAAGTGGGGGTAGCCAACACTAACTGTGTTTTTGCCAATGAAAAAATGAGACATTCAGGATGGGTGATATATCTATTTGCCGACTTGAAAATGTTAAATAACGAACACTAGTCTTCTACAGAAAACTCGAAAACTTACAGAAATTAGTGAAAAATCTATTTTTGCTGCGGCCTCTACGGAACATTTTTAATTAAAAAAATATTCAAAATATCTTGATACAAAATCGTTATGGAGTACACTTTATATATAATATTATTTCACATGTTTTATTAATGAATTGATAACATCAATAATACATTTTGTATCATATATATTCAAACAGAAATTGAAAAAATACTCAAAGGATGATTTATTTCATAACAAGCATCGTTTTAAATATTCCTTGGATGAAAAAGCGGCTATAAAGGATACATAAACTCTATACATATTGTAATAAAAATACACACTTATTCACAATTAGCTCAAGTATTTATGTGAAGATTATTATTTTAAGTATATAAGACTTTTAGAAGATTATAAATAAATTCAGAAATCAGGTAACCGTGGAATCATTGTAGATACGATTTAAGTCATTACGTAGTCATGCTCTATAAACTTATGTTGTGAATTTAATATTGAGATTATATACTTTGAATTGCTAATCATAATATCTATTTGACTAACATTTGACTATCAACCGCATAATCTTTTTAAAAAGATGGATCTGGGTACAACCTTATACACCTAAATACAACCTTATAACACCTTTCACGGTAAGCTAAAAGCTCGTGTCGTGAAACGTGTTATGTTATTTAAGTTTTAAATAAGGGACTTAAGTTGAATAATGAACTCAAAAGGTTGATGATGAAGAAATACTATAGTTGTTAATAAATAAATCAATCGCCTTTTAATGTTTCTTCCAGGAGCAAAGGGCAGAAATTCGTTCAAAGCGAGAATGTTTAAAATAAAACCAAATAAAAATACAAATAGGCACGACTATTATACTTGATTTAAGATTCAAAGGCAACCTAGTAAAAAGTAAGATAAAATTCCATATTATTATTATTATTGTTCATAAAATATCGTTAAAAAGTCGGAGGAAACGGAAAGTCCCTTTTTAGGTTTGTACGCAGGCCATCTTATTGTCTACGCAGGATATAAACATTGCAAACGAATTGAAAGGATTTTTTAAAGGACAACCTAATAATAAAACCTTACAATGCGGAAACTGGAATTCATGCGCTGAGCTTTCCAAAAACCTACATACTGCTTCGATACTTCCTACATTTTTATATATTGTATGTTTTGAATCCGCAATTCAAAACAGACTGATTTACATGATTCAATCAAGTTTATTGAAGAGCACGATAGATTTTGGACGTATGTAAAAAAGCCTTGTATTTTTGAAAAGAAACTTATGTTACAATCAATAATGAAGAAGAAACAAATACAGTATATCAATTTACTTAATACCCGATGACCAAAAAATGGCGTCCATATTTCAGAACATTCAAAACTTTGAGGAAGAGATGATTTGATTTTTTACTACTAATTATTAAATTTTTTAAAATTATTTTTACTAGTGCAATATTTCTAATATTTTTACTCTACATAACATCAGTTAATGTAAAATATTGGCACTAAACTTACCAGCTGTTTTTACTGTTGATATATAAGTCCAGTTGTGCTTCTTGACAATATCAATGAGGACCTGGGCCTGGTGGTAGTCAGAGGGAACCACCCTGAGAAATGTACTGTAACGGAGCTTGTCAGAGAGGTCTCTGGATGTAGCAGAATAAGCTATTTGAGGAATGTCAAACAGTTGAAGGAGGTTCTGAACCTGAAAATATAATAGTTTTTTATACCTTTAAGGTTTTTTGAAAAACTAATGAAACAATATAAAAATATACAACTTACGACTATTTTTTTTTTTGTTTTTTTTTTAAAGATATATCTGGGTTTTGTTATAAACCCAAATACAACTTTATACACCTTCCACAGTAAGCTAAAAGCTTGTGTCGTGAAAGGGAAAAACTTAATTTACTTATACCTACCTACGCAAAAATTAGCCCTCAATACAAAATATTGATTATACTCGTACATCAACGTGGTTTCCTAAAAAGCGAATAAACCATTTATACAATGAATATCATTTTACCATTAAAAGATCATTGGTATCCTTACGAACATTGCACACAAAAAGCGATTATATTATATTCATCGGAAGATGATAGGATGTTCTAAAGAAGACAACATTAACCCCTCTAAAAAAATATAGATCTTTATTATTTTCGCCTTGCTTACAAAAAAACGACGTAATATTATGTATGTAAAAATGATGAATAAATAAACTCTGTACGAGACAATACAAACTTCGTGTAGTATTTACGTGTCATGGTCGCATATAAGCAAATTCCACCAACAGGGTTTTAGTCGTGGTTCTAACTGGCTGAAAATAACACTACATAGAACTACTCTTTGACCAAAGTTAATGGATGGTTATTTTTCAAATAGTGTAATCTTAAATAGTAGGTACCTACCTACTTAAATATTTATATAGATGTTAATTCTTCATACATGTTTGTTAATCAATAAAACATGATAACAATAGTATTAACTACATTTCGTTATCAACAACGGACCCACGTGAGGATTTTTCATATTTCACATATTATTTATTTATTCCTTCAAAACAAAACACAATATATAAGAAGACTACATTTGTTTTTATTTTAATATTTTTATCGTAGCTTGTCTAGAATTATTTTTTCAATTACAGGTTAATTCTGTCACTATAAACATAGACAAAATTAAGCAAACTTCACCGGCTAACAATTAAGTAATATAATATATTGATGTTTCTTGACTATTTTTTTTGTTAAGATGTTTGTTTGAAACAAAAAAAACGTTCCTTTAAGGTTCCTAAAATTATTATATTGAACAATATATTCGATACAATTCATACAAAAGAAAACATATTTTATCAATGACTGACTTAAACTCAGTTGGTAGATTTTGCTTATACTGTATACGTCACGATCATTCTACAGTATTTCGTGATCTTTCATTCACCTCCGTATATTACTCTCTACTATAATTTATCGCCGAATATTGTTTTGTCTTTTCTAATAAAATATGTAAAAGGATACCTGCATAGCAACTGAGCTGGCCCCAGGTCCAACGACTCCTATGAGAGTTCCTTTAGGCGAAGAAACATCAGTTATGTTTTTCTGTAAAAAGAAAAGGACACTATGAAATTTTGGTAAAGGAACATTTACTCTACTTGTGTTTCTATACTATCATGGTATCTCTTGCAATTGAGAAAATCATGTAACAACCACATATTTAATGAATATGCTACTCATCCTCTCAGTGGTATAAAAACACACGACACACAATATGGGTGGTTTTAATTGTTTATTGATTATTTCAACTATTAAACACTTTTTCGAAAACTATAATTTTTTTTAACGATATTCCACCTTGAGCATTAATAGGAAAGTGTTATATCGTCATTGCGTATTCGAAAAGAGGTATGTGCGAATATTTTTGTTTAGGCATACTCTTTAAAAACTGTTCATTATGGCATGAAAATTGTAGTTTTGGACTTTTTATTGGCATATGATATTATTCTTTAAGTATTGAATTTTAATATTTGATCCTAAGAATCACTTTATAAAATGGTTATGATGTTATTATTATTATTTATTATAAGCATTTTATTCTAGAAATGTCTTCTTTTTAATTTATTAGGTAACCCAGCCAACTAGGACTGATTTATGCCATTAAAAAAACTAATATATACATATAAAAAACATAGTGTGGACAAAAAACAAACAAATCAGATAATTATAAATTCCTTTTTCACGATCTCGAACAACCATTGATAAATGTCCATGCTACCAAGCGTGAGAAGGAACGCAATGTTGATTGGGTGAGGGACACCTAGAATAATGTCAAAACATTTATAAATTCACATACCCCTTTTTGAATATGTAACGACGATATTAGCCTTCTCTTACCGAAGAAAGTAGGTATATATTATGTGATTCCTGCTGCTAGATAGAGACCACTGAAAATATTAATAATATCTACTTATATGAGAAATAAATAAAAAAAAACGTTTTGAAATCTAAAGATTGCTTGTAAATTCAAGTAATTGGATTTAAAAATCTGATGTAACATTTTTTCTTTTTTCACATCCACTCGAATCGTCTTCAGGTCGCTGGTTTTGCCAAGTATATACATCAAGCGCTGTAAAGGATGAGACAGTGGCGTAAACAGCATTTTTTCTACGGGGTGGCAGCAGCTTCGAAAAAAAATCTAAACATTTTCTTTTTAATATTGCAATTTATGAACCACCTTATGTTCAATCTTACTTCTGAGGAAAGGAGCTTCCCACTTGGATGTCAATTTTTCATACTTTTACCATAATTAAATACATTTTTTTTCTACTTTCCTACTATTCTGGAGTTCCTAGAGAGGGAGGGGGGATAACCGCCCCAGTTTATCCCTTCCTCCCTGAGTACACCCTTGTGTTTTCTCTGTGTATCTTTTATTTTCCTGTTTAACATTTCCTATCTTGCAATAAGCAAAAATATCAAAACAGTGCTCGGTTGAATAAATCTACAAAAATATTTTTTTTTAAGTAGTACGCCTTTTAAAGTGGAGGAAATGAACAGACTACTCGGTAATTGGTTATATTTTTTATTTCGCAGAATAAAAAATATAACGTTCTAATTTGAGGTTGTATAAAAAATATTCATTTTTCATTTTCAAAGAACTATACATATTTATATACAATGGGAGAATCCTATGGAGTCCCCGGCAAAGAAAAGGTGTCCCAGCCTTTTTTGTAAGTTTTCGAATGTCTTGTATAAGGTAGGTTTTTGTAAAACATCACATGGAAGATATATTATTTAATATCAAGTTGACATATAAAATCCACAAAATTTCCCATCGTTTAAACTATGTACTTATATTTTAATTTTTATTCATTTGGTTTTTGTTTTATTTTCTATTTATTATGTTGTGTGTGTCCACATATTGTAATACTGTTTGTGTACATTAAGAAAATTATGTTTGATATTTATATGTAAAAGGCCCAGGCCGTGAACTAAGAAAAATAAAAAAGTAAAAAATCTTCGATTCAGCGAAAAGATACCCATCCTGAATGTCTTAACATTTATTGGCGCAAATAGGGCGACTTGTGCATTTATTACATTCAATTAATTCGCAGGCTGGCCCACTTCAAATTTCCTGTAAAAGACAGACAATCAACAGCCCTAAACTTTAGACATTTTTTTTGATAAATATGGCATATAAGCACAAAGAAAACGTCCAATATATTATTATTATCAAAATGTCACCCTGCACTGAGACCATAATAGCTTTTGGCCAAGGCGATCTCAGCAGAAAAAAAATAAGTACCCCATGGACAATGAGTATCCCATTTATGGATAATGCCATAATGACCATAGCTATTGGTCAGTGTTGTACGTCTATAGTTCATAAACATTCGTCCCTCAGACGTATATTTTCAATACGAATAAAAAATATAATTTATGAAAACAAATTATAAATTATTGTAATGTATGTATTTGAACCTTATATATTTATTTAAATCTATAGTCTCATTTAGTACGAAAAATTTGACTTATGTTTAAATAAAATACTATGCAAAGCTGAGTCACTCATAAGTTCCGTTATTCATAATGATTCGAACATGGTTTTATATCTCGGAAAGTAATTCTCGCGAAATTGCGGAAAATTTTATAGTGAAATGTTTGTATTACATTTTTAAGAAGGTTCTAAAGACTTAAAGGATTCAATATTTATCTATGAAAATGAGAATCAGTACTGTTACGATATCTCAGACGAATGATTATGAATCCACGGTTAAATACAAAAGTTAAATCAGTGATTTCCAAAGTGGTCCAGGTGGACCCCCAGGGATCCACGAAAGACTCGACGGGGGTCTACGATGGCGTGACTAAAAAATGGGGGTCCACAAAACCATAGTTAAAGTATCAGATATTCGGTAAAAGTACCAGATATTGACATAAACAATAGTCGGTACAAATACCTGGCATATTGTAGAAAAAGGTACTGGGAGAAAATATTCTCTAAGAAAACCGAGGAGTTTTGGAAATAATTCAAATTCCTATACCATTTTGAAAATTCGGCGACGGGGTGGGTAGAAATTTTAACAATTGACATAAACAATAGTGTCGGTACAAATACATGTTATATTGTAGTAAAAGGTACTGTGAGAAAATATTCTGTAAGAAAACCGAGGAGTTTTTGAAATATTTCAAACTCCTATACCATTTCGAAAATTTAGCGACGGGGGTTCGAAATACAGGGGGTCCACCGGAACCAACAAATTTTTGAAAGTGGTCCATGAGAAAAAAAGTTTGGGAACCTCTGAGTTAAATCAATAAAAATATGACTTATATAAATATAACACACTTGTGTTATGAACGTGGATTACTTTGGTAGCGGATCTGAGTTAGAATCTTCCAATTGAATATTGCCTACTTATGTATCATCAAAGTGTTTACAGCATTACTAGAAGTGGTACCTACTCGTAACTTTATGTGGCGTAGTAGATAATAATCTTACTAAAGAGATTGTACGAAGAAGTAACAACATCGTTGGCTGAAATATTCCTTTTGCACAATTTATGAGTGCTGATTATAAAGGCATACAAACGTTTGCTGAATGAATCTTCTCAAACAAGATGTTACTAATTGCATACATCTGGTAGATGAACAATTTCATATTTATGTACCTAATACTTTATTTCCTTTTAATCATACCAAATTCACGTGATCGTGCCTTTTTTTCACTCTACCTTAAATGAAACTCGGTACAATTTTTAACTTCCTATATTTATTTATTTATCCATTCTTTAATGTACATTGTAATAAACAATTTGAAACAGAGATACATTAATATTAAATACAATCAATTTACAGCGAGCGAATTTATCGCAAAAGCGCGATCTCTACCAACTCACCCAAATTATGTGAATCATTCAAAATTTCATTGAAAAAATTCAGGAACACGCAGGTTAGGACATTTTACGACTGAATTTACGAGTATATTATATAAGTGAGGTCACCATCAGACCTGCCACATGCTATAAACATGCAAGCTGTCCTCACTGTGCCAACAAAAAATTAAGACATTCAGATGGGTGAAAAACCTCTTCGCTGAATTTAAAATATAAAAAACATTTGACAGGACATTCGAAAACTTACAGATTGCAGTGGGACATCGATTCTTTGCCGAGTGCTCCATGGAATTACAAAAACCGTCACCCCAACTAAAACTTTAGTAATAAGGTATTTAAGTGCAATAGTTAAAACAGCTAAAACAATACGTACATCTACTAATAATATCTACCAATAACAACATCTTTGGGTGATCTGATTGTAATCTTCATACCTTTAATAATAATATTTGGAATAACTTACCAACATTCCAGCAGCCAAATCACACGTCGATGCCTTAGGGATATTCAAAGAATCTCTTATCAGCTCCAAAGTTTGCTGCAGAGCAATTGGAGCATACCAGCACGTGTCTCTGATCTCCGCACCCAGCGTAATATTCGGTAACAAGTTGGGATCTTTGTTGATCATATCCAATGTCTGGAACGTTGCTTCTATTCTCTGGATACCATAATCTTCCCTTATCTTCCCACATTTCAAAACACTAGAACTCCCAGCAGCCTTCTTCTGCGTTGGTTGGTAATGAATTGAATACAAAGAACCAATTATAAAGTCTCCGTTGTATTTTGCCAATATTTGTGGTTTCACAGGGGGTGGACTTGCACAATCCACATCTTGCCATAGAAAGAAGACTTTTAAAATAGTTATCATATATATCCACTTTTTTAAAGCGCGTGAGTTCACGTGTACCATTTTTAATACTATTCAAATATAACACCATCATTGACCCGTCACAAAGTAAATTTAAATTAACAATTATTACATCATAGAAATTCCATGAATATATTTAATTCAATAAATTTTAATCACATTTATCTATTTAATAGACATACTTTTTCACAAAATCACAACATGAGAGAAACACAAACAAAACAAACTTCTCTCTTTTTTCAAATAAACTTCGAATCACCACTATGTTTACTTATTTTCATTAATTAGGAATTTTTCAAGCTGATGAAGTAAGTACCTGAAAAATAAGGAAAACATTCTGTTATTTTTTTTTATGAAAGTCACAATACATAATTATAGGTACATATCTAATGTTGATCTACTAAAATTATGTAAAAAATGTCTACACTTAAATTGTTCTATAAACAAAATGTGTGATGGGATAGTAAATATATTCTTAAGGTAATTTTATAGAGATTGGTTTAAGTATGTTATTCTATATCTCTATCAAGAGAAGTATTGCGGGTAAATCAATTACGATGGTTTGGATATGTGGAGTGAATGGGTGATGAAAGGCGAGTAAAAGAACGGCGTGCATGTACGAGAAATTGTATGAATGCGGAGGAAGTAAACGAATTATGTTAGGATAGATCTATGTATATGTCGTTCCATCTTTTCTGCCTTTCCCTCTTAAGATACATAGATAATGATAGATCGTATATCTTGGTAAAAGCCTGCTCACACACAAATTATACATAAAATCTAGTTTCGTGTGATGGTAATATTTTCATGGACGAATATTTGATATAATAATATATAATGATGCCGTACAAATGCATACCTAATTCTGAGAATCGTCTTTGACCCAAATCGTAATTATGCAGACAGTTTTTCGGTAAATTCGGCAAAGCGGCCTATATATCTATCTATCAATGATGTAACTTTCCCTACAATCCACTATAGAGTATTTCTATGCCAACAACATCAGAGCGTCAAGAATTTCGTAGGAAAAGGTCCCTCAATTTATGCAGAATCACCCTCAATGAAGAGAGATAATTTTTAACTTATAGCCTATCGATGCCAAAACATAAGATGAGAGAGAATATTTCTTAGGCATTCCTAAAAACATGTGACATTTTCCCACAGTGTATACAAGCGTAAATAGGTTCAAAGGTTTATTGTTAATTTTAAATTTATTTCGAAAAACTGTCTATTTCTTTTATACTCTATCTATACCATCACAACATATACCACAAGTGGGGTAGCCGGTATAATTACTGCGTGTAATAAACATAGGAATGTTATTTGCAAGAAAAATGCAAAAATATTAACAGAAATATAAAACAAAGGAAATTTGAAACCGCATACTCTGAAGTAAAGAATTTCTTCAATGACAAAACACAGCCACGATGTGCTATACAAGATAAAAACGGCAAACTGCTGTTTGAGGACGAATCGATCGTAAAAAGATGGAAAGAATACCTAGAACAATTATACAAAGGAAAGAACATAGTCCAAGAAAGCAAAGCACTAGAAGCAGAATATGACGTAGAAAATAATGGAGATGACATCTTAAGAAGTGAATTTGATATTGCCTTGGCAAAGTTGAAAGACGGCAAAGCACCAGGTACTGACCTGATTCCATCAGAGCTGCTTAAATGCGCGGGAAAAGGCATGCTCGATACATTGTATAAGCTTGTCTGCAAAATATATGACACAGGAGAGATACCTGAGGACTTTGCCAAATGTCTGATACGAGCGCTTCCTAAGAAAGCAGGCACTACAAAGTGCGAACAACACAGAACCTTAAGCATGATATCACACGCTTCTAAGATACTCACCAACATTATAATGAAAAGGGCGGAAAACAAAATAAACGAAACACTTACAGAAGATCAATTTGGATTCCGCAAAGAGACAGGTACAAGAGATGCAATCCTGAGTCTCAGACTTACTCTAGAAAAGAGAATAGCAATTAATAAAAACACATACATAGCATTCATCGACCTTGAAAAAGCATTCGATAAAGTAGAATGGGAACAACTTTTTAACACCCTCAACCAGATAGGAATGAGTTATAAAGACAGAAGAGCAATCTGGAGCTTATACAAGAACGAAATGGCTGTGATTAAAAGCGGAGAGAGCTGTGCAGAAGCAAGGGTCGAACAAGGCGTAAGACAAGGATGCTCAATGTCGCCAGCTCTCTTTAACTGCTATATACAGCGAGCCATTGATGAACTCAGAGAAGAAATGAAGAACTGGACAGGAGTAAAAATAAATGGGAAAAAGGTCGACATGATAAGATATGCTGACGACATAGCACTGCTCGCAGACTCCGAGATGGAGCTGAACGAAGCCTTAGGAAAAATGGAAAGTATACTGTTGTCAAAGTACAACATGAAAATAAATAAAGAAGAAACAAAATGTATGGTCGTTGGAAGAGAGGAAGCGACTGCGAACATTGCCATAAATGGAGTGAGCATCAAACAAGTAAGTGAATTCGTGTACCTGGGCAGTAGAATAAACCAGGACGGACGCTCCAAAGCAGAAATCGTAAGCAGAATAAACCAGGCAAGGATCGCCTTTAACAAAAAATCGAAGATATTGGAATCCCCAAATATTGACTTAAGCGTAAGGAAGAACCTTACTAAAGCCTTTGTATGGAGCATTCTGCTTTATGGTTGTGAGACATGGACCATCAGCAAGAGTGAAAGTGGACGGTTGGCGGCCTTTGAAATGTGGTGCTACAGACGCATGCTTAAGATCCATTGGTCGGAGCACGTCGAAAACGAAGAAGTATTAACCAGGGTAGGCGAAAAAAGGCAACTCCTTAAGAGAATCAGCCAACAACGAGCTAACTGGATTGGCCACAACATCAGGCACCCAGGACTACTCATAGCCATCGCGGAGGGTAAGACCGAGGGGACAAATGCCAGAGGCCGACCAAGAGACGCATATATGGACCAACTGAAGAGTGATATGAACTGTGGCTCATACGTAGAGCTGAAAAGACTGGCGGAGAATAGAGACGAATGGAGAAGAAAAACCAAACTCGTTGCAGACCAATCCAATGGATTGTAACTCATTATATATATAATAAACATACAAGTGCCGTACTACGCCAATATAATAAAAGACATTCAGTCTCAGTGGTATACCTCATTGCTGAATTGTATAATTATGTTACATGTCTGATACTTACGTGATTTATTTTACAAGTACCTACCCGCCTTTAACAAACACTCAAAAACTTACAAAAAGGAGTGTAATTTTATGTAATATTTTCTAACCAAAGTCAAGTTTAAACCTACGTAAAATAACATAAATAATTATTCATTTTTTACTGATAACTATAAAAATAAAGGAGTTTCAAATTTCTTAGAATTCTAGTAATTATACACAAAGAGCTACTAAGTGTGTATTATTGATTGATTTCCTACTCTAGGCTAATAAATATAAAATGGATAATATACAAAAACCTTATAATTATTATCTAATCGCCAACTCATTAATAATACAATACTATTTGTTTATCATTAGCAAGTATAGGCTACTTCTAAGTATTTAGCGTATTTTTTTCTAATTTATTATTATTTAATAAAGAATTATACTCATATTTAAAAGTATTTTCTAATTACAAATGTGATTATATTCGGATAACCACTATGTATACATGCAAACATTTTTACTATGCATTCATAGGATGAATGTTGAATAAAGAGACAACGCCAAAATAATAGTCCTTTAAAATAGTATTATGTGTTTCTTAAGAAATAATAATAGTTCTAATAATGTGTTTCTTACACCACTTTCTTACATTTAATAGGTAGGTACATATATAAATATTATGCATCAGAAACGAGTGGATAATATAGTAAATTAAACATGTAAATCTATAAGATCTAGCAGGGTTATTCTTAACATAATCTAAATACGATAACTTTTCGATTTTCGTAGAGGAAACACTATGAAAGTTCATTTTAATTTAGATACTAAAAATATGACAGTGTTAGCTTACACTTGTTATAATAGCCGTATACCGCGTCTATCACCCGAAACTCTGAAAAGGTGCGTCTTCAGCCCTCTTTTAAAGCTCTCTCCATTCACCTCCTCTCGTAGACCCAGAGGCAACTTGTTCCATTATCTGGGACCCGCATCACCGAACGCTCTATATCCAAAGCCTGTTGTTCTGCGAGTAATTTATATTCTGAATTCAGGGTAAGTTCACAGCTGGATTCGTGTCCGGAATCTTGCTATCGAAGATCCGTAACGCTACCATCAAATTATCGACCGCTTTGAAACTATAACTATAGGCAAATTAAATAAGACATTCTATTTATGACCATTACCATCATTCCCTCTTCAATGCTCCTCCTGGGAACACAAAGCTTATTTTTAAGGAACACTTGTGCACTATTTGAGTCATTTAATTATTATTCCTATTATTATAATATTATCAGAAGATCGTGTGGATGCAAGAGGACTGTTGTGGATAGAATGCGTGTAAATAAATTGAGATGGTTTGGAGTAATGGCGAATGGATGATGTAAGATTGATGAAGAGGGTATATTTATCTGAAAGAGGGGGTATGAGAAAGCGCGGACGTCCGAGAACTACGTGGCTTGGCCACGTTGATCAAATTCTCAAGGACGGTCGCGTGTTATGTAAGAGGAATCGGCGTGCATGTATGAGAAACTGGATGAATGTAGAGGAAGTGAAAGAAGTATGTAAGGATAGATCAACATGGCGTTCTGTTCTCACTGCCTACCCCATCTGGGACACGGCATGAGGGTATAGTATAACATTATTCCCACGCCATTCCTTGGATGTCTTTGCCGTAGGAAACGCGTATTGTGAAAGAGAGATGTCAGAGCCATCGAAACTTATGTTTTTTGAACATTTTCAAAATTATTACTATCATTATTAATTTGTCATTATTACTATTAGGGCACTTATTGCGAATAAATAATAATAAGAACACTTTATTGATCAGAAAAAAAACAATCATGAGCAATTGGCGAGCTTATTGCCTGGAGGCAATATCTTCCAGCTAAATAAATACAGGTACAATTCCTTAATGCCCTCATTAAAAGAAATACCGTAATGGTAGGTATATATAAATATATAAAAATTAACCCTCACTCCTTATACCGTGTGGGGTAGGCAGAGAGGACGGAACGACAAATTGTTCTAGCCTTTCACATCCACCACACTCATTCAATTTCTCTTAGTCCTTGATAATTTGATCTAGGCGGTCAAACTATGTAGTTATCAGACGTCCGCGCTTTCTTACACTCCTTCTATCAGATAAGTAGGTATGTATATTTTCTTCGTTAATATTTAATCATCCATTTGCTCCACATGTCTAAACCAATACAATTGATTTACCTGCATTCTATCCACCACACTCCTCTTGCTCTACTACGTGACGTTTTACCAACCATTTTTCTCAGGGATCTCAAAGTTAATTTTTCTTTTCGTTATAAATTTATACTATTTCGGATTACAGTAATTTGTTTTTAATATAAACAAATATACATAAATACATAATAATGTATGTTTGCGTATAGGTACTATAAAATAAATACAATCATCGACGTGCGTGCATGAGAAATTGTATGACTGTAGCAGAAGCAAAAGAAGTATTTAAAGACAGATATATATGGCGTTCCGTTCTCTCTGCCTACCCCACTTGGGATACGGCGTGAGGGAAAAGATGGAAAGATAGTATTAAATTTATCCCGTGGAGCAACCGGTATAAGGCAGGTGTCCTGTATAAGGCAGGTGTTCGAAAAAATTGAGGCATTTTACACCTTAAATTCAGCGATGAGGTTTACCACCCATCCTGAATGTCTTGATTTTATATTGGCATGGAGAGGACAGCTTGCATGTTTCTTACATGCAGCTGGTCTTCTGGCTACCCTACTTGTGGGATATGGCGTGTTGCTATAGTAGAATAGTAGTAGAAGTAGTAGTTTTGGATTAGTTGGAAGAAATTGCACTTCTGCGATAGACTCCCCCTCTGTATATTAATTTTATTGTATGATTGTAATTGATTTTTATGTACTTTTGGGTAAATTTGCTTGTAATCATGTACAGTAAAGAATAAATATATAGGGTTAGTTGGAAGACATCGCATTTTAGGGATAAACTCGCCCTCTGTACATTGAATTGTGTAACTGATATTTATAAAACACTGTAATATTGTAACCAATGTACAGTGAAGAATAAAATAAATAAATATTAGTTAAAAATATTATACATCATTATATTTATACATGCAGAATATTGTTTTTATTTTTGGAATACTCGGTAAATATTTTGAATGATTCATCACAAAAATGGCGACTTGTATCTCAACTAGGAGGTCCTAAAGGGCTTAATTACCTACCCTATTGTTCATTGGCAGGTTTTACAATATTTTTATTAGCCAATAGGAATCGCTTATGGGTAATTAGTAAACATTACCTATTTGATTATCAGGTATATATATATACATCAATTGATAACATTTTTTTATTCTGAAAGTTTACAACGTACAGCCAACATCGAAAGTGTTGTGTCAGTGCGTATTTTAGATTTATATATACAAATTTATTAAAAGTTTAATAAATGTGTGTCTACACAGTGAAAGGTGAAAAAGTTATAAGTGAATTTATAATCAAGTGTATTTTAATCGCAGTGTTTTTTGAACACGTGTATCAAACGATCTCGTCGATCATGCATTTGGTAAGAATTTCATTCATTATTTTTTTTTGTTATATGGACTCGCCGGCTAAGAATAGATCTCCCACTTTTTTCCGTAGTTTTTTTTAATTTCTTGCAAAAGTTAGGTATTTATTAACATCCCACATACATACCTAATTCATTTTTTTTTAAAGATGTATCTAGGTTCATAATATATAACAAATACAACCTTATACACCATTCACAGTAAGCTACTAAAAGCTTGTGTCGTGAAAGGGGAGTTTGCCGGCACCTAGTATCGAACCACGGACCCCTTGTTCACGAGGTCGAGACTCTACCTCCATTCTACCGACGAACTCAAACATGTTTGTTAAAGAACACTTTTATTTTTTCTACAATAATAATCATTTTTTTTATAAATATACATTGAAGCATTTGTTGTTAGGATTAGTTTGAAAAAGACATTGCATGTCGAAACTCGAGTCACTTTAAATAAAGTAGGTGTAAAACTATATATTATATTATTTATTTGATTTATAATTGATTCCCTCAAATTTGAGCAGAGCTCGTGCTTCGAGGGATAATTTTACTCTGTATACCTAATTATTTAAAACCTTTGGTTCAGCGTTGAGGCATGTCACCCATCCTGCATGTCCTAATTTTAATTGAATTGGAGAGAACGATTAAAATAATTATGTGTATCCAAGTTCGCTGACTACCCCTCACGTAGGAATGACCTATAATGATTTTTTTATGATATGCTTTCGTCGCGAAAATGAAATAAATCGTATGTAATCAACAGTATGAATTTTTGATTAAAAAGCCCAAAACTTTCTCATCAGATTACCGCCCATCTTAATTATTGTAACCACACCACACAATACTTATTTAAATATATTAAGCATTTGAATGTTTTCTTATCCCGTGGAGCACCCGGTAAAGAATTGGTCTCCCACTCTTCTGCGTAAGTTTTCGAGTGTCCTGTAAAAGGAAGGTGTTCGAAAAAAATAAGACATTTTACATCTTGAATTCAGCGTTGAGGTTTGCCACCCATCCTGAATGTCTTGATTTTATACTGGCACGAAGAGGACAGTTTGCATGTTTCTAAAATGCAGCTGATCTGCTGGTTACCCCACTTGTGGGATATGCCGTGATGGTATAATAGTAGTAGTAGTAGTAGAACGTGTTTTTAATATAAACACAAATACTCGTACACCCATAAAGTAAGCCATAATGATGATTGTTTTGTGAAGATAGAGTAGCTCGGGTAGCTGGATGATCGAGATCTGTTTTTATTGTATGTGTTTTATTTACTCTATTAGGTGCTATTATTTTAGGTACACTATGAAATTCGACTCTATAGTCTAACATTTTCATTAATAATTATTTTCATTTTATGTATTTGATTAATAACAATTGTAGCATTTGATCATAAATAATACGATATTTTTAAAAATAAAGTTGTGAACATAGGTGTTTCTTAACTGAACATTATTATGATTTTACTAAATCTAAATATATTTTATAAATGCCTTCGTTATTTTAGAAGGATTAACTATGTAACAGTTTCGAGATATTTTGAATGTTTTTAGTATTCTACAATGCACATCCGTTACTTATTATTTAAATCGCGATCGATTTCGGTAAACCTTTACCTTTACCATCGTCAATGGTATTGGTTTACCGAAATCGATCGCAATTTAAAAAATAATCAAGTAACGGATGTGCTTTGTAGAATACTAAAAACATTCAAAGCCTTCAGATTAATTAGTCTTAGCAAATATCGTCTCATAGTCTTCCAATAATTATCTCCTAATGGTAAGTTTCTGTTGAATAATGAGCAAGATAATAATATGGAGCAGTAGTTAAACTACCTATTAAATGTGGGTACAATAGGTTGCAAATAAGTAATCAAAACATTACATAGAAAACTCGTTTTCGTACCCAAATTTCCAGGGATTTCCCTTTCTTATATGTCTTCGATATTCTTGAAATAATAGAATGCCTTGACTGAGACTGCAAATGCACTTCATAACATTAATACAAGTTTTTATTTGTTTCTAGGAAGAGCACTGTCCATGTCCACCCCCGTCTCCAATAGAAAGTATCCTTAGCGATACGGATTTAAGCGAAGAATCGAGCTTTACCGATTCCTGCAGCGAAACCGAATCCAGCGAAGAAACATATAGTGAAGCCAGCGGCTCCAGTGATGGTTTTGTTACTGGTCAATCAGTAGCCTTTGTGACATACAAAGGCGAAGTTTACTATACACAACCGTTTAATCATGTTCCGGAACCTCCAATAGAAGAGAGTCCAACTGTGGAAGTTTATGGAGTGCAGATCTTGAAGGCTCTGCCTAATATTCCGGCCAGTCCGCCAAGCAGCATTAATAGTAGCAGCGGTGTAAGCAGTAGCAGCAGCACCGCAGGAAGTCCTTCGGGACAAGGAAGCTCCTCTTCTTGGCCACCACCTCCACCAACTGGAGAACCGATCGCGCACTGCTCCAAGGATATCGACATTGTAAAAAGTAATTTCACTCTTTACTTACTTTCTATATTGTCTGAAAGAATTTTACTCCTATTCAAAATGATTTTCAAACTCGAACATTTTTTCTCAACGATCCCCATGTTTGTGTGATAATGTAATAAGTAGATCATAATAATTTGTATACCAATACAAATTTTCGGATTAGTCAGAATATATCGCACTGCACGATAAACTCGCTCATCGCACAATAATACATGTATTACCATATACATTTGTTTATATATTTTTTGGCAATATAATTAATCATTTTGTAAACCTAAATTATTTTGATTCGTTCAATACCTACTTAAAAAGTTTCTTTTGTCAATAATTTTTCAACAATTTCTACAAACTATACATATTTATACATATTGGTCTTATCTACCGATAAATGGACGAGAAATACATAATAATGTACAACTTATTATTAAATAACTAATGGATATTTTCTTCTTTTACAGACATGAAGTTTTCCAATATTGTATCAAGAGATCCCCCGGCTGAACCTTTGCCGCAAGCGGAAGAAAAACCGTTAGTGGTATGTAAAGACATTTCATTTTTACTTTATACCTAATATCGTTTAAACTTCCCTCACAACAAAAGTAAAAATAATTCAGCAATGAAGCTTGCCATCCTTCTTTTATTTAGTTTTAACGTAAAGAGGATGCTATGTATGATCAATATAACATATAACATAATCATAAGATACTTCCTCTTATAAGATAAATGAAAAAAATTATGTTATGAATTTTTTGACACAATTGGATGTCGGGAACTGAACTTTACTAGAAGTGAAGATGTCAATCTTATTTTTATTTTTATTTTTTTTTTATTTTTATTTATTCGAACATACGGCGTTAGCCTTTTACATGTATAAAATATAATATATGACAGACACAAAAAGCACATAAAAGTAAATTCAAACAAGACAGAAAGACATAAAATATTAATGCATAATCGAAAACAATATAAATAAATTAATATATACATAATATAAATAGATCAATAATTAAAATTTAATAAATATAATTAGTATAATAAAATCAAATAGAAGCAATAAAAAAAACATTATGACAACATTAAAAATAAATAATGAATTCAGAAGGACTCAGCAAAATCAATGAATAATGAATCTAAGGCAATAATAACAAAATTCAAATAATATAAAACATAAATATTGTAACAAACCATAGTATACAGGTAGTCAACGCAGATAGATAAATAGATAGAATGTGTCAGATAGAAAAAAAATCATAGAAGCAATTCAATAATTTAAAACAATTTTTGGAAAATATTAATAAGAAAATAATTACAATACAACATTTATATATCATATATACAAAGAACAAATCAACCGCTTGAACGCAAAACTCGACTGCCCAATGTCAATTACACAGTTTTAAGTAATTTACTACGTCAGTTTTGTATTTTTGAAAATTGTCAGCGAAAATATCAGTGTTGTCCCCTACCTGATTGGCCAGCCTGTGAATCCTTATTAGTGGAGAATAGTATACATAATTATTGCGAGTATTTGCCTCATGAAACATCACAGTATGTCTGGTCAACCTAGCAGGAACACTGAATTGGACACATTCAATAAGTTCTGGAGAATCAATGGCGTTGTTAAGCAATTTATAGAAAAAACAGAGATCGAACATTTTTCTTCTACTTTGTAGACTGAGGAGGCCAAGCTCACTCATCAAATTAGTGTAATCTATATTTTCGATTGGGATGCCTTTTTTGTAATTGACCAATCTCAAAAACTTCCTCTGCACTCTCTCTATACTTTTAATATGGATAGCGTAATTGGGAGACCATATAACGCTGTTATATTCTAATAATGGTCTCACGAGGGATGCAAAGAGAAGATTATAAGATTTTATTTGCTGTAAGTCTTTTGCCAATCTAAAAACGAAACCCAGGCACTTCATAGCCCTGCTGACAATTTCCTCTATATGTAAGTTATAAGTTAGATCGTCAGAGAAGGTGACTCCTAGATCCTTCAGATTTGAAGCACATTGTAGAATAATATTGTTGATTGAATAGTCATGTGTAACTAGTGATCTAGTTCTGTGGAAACGTATGACTTGACATTTAGAGGCGTTGAGACTCAATTTATTTTGCTTACACCAATCGTTTAATAAATCTAAATTATTTTGGAGCACAATACAGTCATTTACGTTTTTAACTGATTTGTATAGCTTCAAATCATCAGCAAATAGTAACACCTCTATGTCTCTGAAGATCTCAACTATGTCATTAACAAATAAGTTAAACAAGATTGGTCCTAAGTGCGACCCCTGCGGGACTCCACTATACGCATAAATAGTATCAGAAATACAATATTTTTTAACTACTCTAGATTAATCATTCCAATTGATCACACTCACTGATAGTCAACCTATTTGAATAGGTACTAACTAGGTAGGTATGTTGTATATGATATACAGTATATACATATGTGTATGTATATATGTATACATACACACATGTTGTATATGATACACATAATGTATACATATATACATACACATATGTATATACTGTATATCATATACAACATACCTACCAAATCAAGCTAGTACCAATTCAAATAGGTTGACTATCAGTGAGTGTGATCAATTGGTATGATTAATCTAGAGTGGTTCTAAATATGATTGATAAATTGTTAGAATTTATATGCAGTCTCTAATTTTCCTGTAAAAGGTTACGTATTTTAAAAAAATACTAATAAGACATGAACATTTATAATTTAGCGGTGATGTGTATCACCCATTCTGAATGTCTTATTTTTTATTGGCATGTAGAGTATTGAAAGTTTTACAGTAGTTTAAAAGATTCCCACGAGGCGGATTTGATCGGCCGACCATTCAGGCTGCCCACATGGCTCGCCCGTGAGGATAATTTTTTTGTTTGAAAGCGCGGATAAATAGGAGTATTTGACTCTTGATATATCCGAGTGAGTGGAGGGTCCTTTCAATATTGCATGCAGAGTGCAACATTCAAGTTCATTAAATTTTATAAGTCTGCTGCCAAATCATTTGTGAGATTCGCCGTGATGATAATTTTATTATAGGTGGATGGAATTTCATTTCACCTTAGATAATATTCATCAATCGTCCTCCATACTATTCGATCGTTTTAGAAATGTACATATTTGATTATGATTATACTCGATTTTAATAATTATCCGACAATAATTATTTATTCTGTGAGTTGATATTAATTTTGAATTAATTAAAATAAAACACTTATTAGTAGTATATCCACGGTGACTTTTTATTGGACGCGAGCCGGCTTTCAAGAGCTTCCGCTCTCATCATCAGGCTGGCTCACTTTTCGCCAGCCTGATGATGAGAGCGGAAGCTCTTGAAAGCCGGCTCGCGTCCAATAAAAAGTCACCGTGGATATACTACTAATAAGTGTTTTATTTTAATTAATTCAACATGAATTTCCACCAAGTACCGTCGGTTGAAAATATCAACGATATTAATTTTTATTTATTTATTTGTTATATTCTTCACTGTTGTTAACATTGTTTAAAATAATATAAATTAGAACAGTTATCATAGAAATTATCATTTATACAATTCAATGTACAGAGGGCGAGTTTATCGCTAAAATGCGATGTCTTCCAACTAACCCAGTTGTGTAATTTGAAACAAGTGTTTCTTTTTACTATGGATTATTGATTCCGAGAGAGACGTCTTTCGACTTATCAGGTCATTATCAATCATCTGATAATGACCTAATAAGTCGAAAGACGTCTCTCTCGGAATCAATAATCCATAGTAGAAAGAAACGTTTGTTTCAAATTACATAATTATAGAATTCTACTATGTGTGCACCCACACAATTAATATACTAACTCAGTTATTAAAATACTACAATGTACTCTTCCCAAATTTAATATTTTCTTTTTCTTTTATTCCAGAAACCTATTGGACCACTCACCGAAGAAGAGATTCTGGAACGGACTAGGGAGTTGGCAGAACGTATGGTCGAGCCTTTCCTATAATCAACATTCGTTAGAAGAAACTATGGTCGAGTTTAAGATTCGTCTTCAATTCCCGTAGTTTTTTTTCGATACCCATGATCATAATTCCACCGGTGGCTTTTATTAATGTTAAGATTTATTGGATGGTAGTTGGAAGGAAGTTTGAAGCCACAATTATAAAAAAAAGTTATGTATCATAGTTAAAACCTAAAATATTACGTATTTGCTTTAGGTTTTACATATGGATTACTTTTCAGGATTTTCTCAATGTTGCTACATTTGTTGTTCGAAATTTCAGTCTACTATTGCTATTTTAATTTTTTTTCTTATTTTCTAAAAATGATAGCAAAAGAATCACTGAAATTTTGAACAATGAATAGTAGCATCCCAAAGAAGATACTGAAAACCAATCTATATTATGTTGTATGACCTCAGTTGAGGTTAGGGTTGATTACATAACTCCATCCAATTGTAGATTTAAGATAGGTTAAGTTAAATTTGTGTTCCTTAATTTAATTTTTTTATGCTTTTAACTACATTTCGAGTCATTTTTATACTTCCTTTATAATAAAATGAAATTATATAAAAACAGATATTTGTTTGACTTTCTGAACCTTGTAAAAAAACTAAAAACCACTGATGTGATACTTATATGTCATTTCAATAGTCAATCTAAAAACTCGAATCATTAAAATGATATTCAATATAGGTGATATCCCGTGGAGTACCCGGTAAAGAATTGGTCTCCCACTCTTATTTGTAAGTTTTCGAGTATCTTATATAAGAACCTGACAACCTGGAGAGGCTTGTTCTGACTGGAAGTGTGAAGGGCAATAGGGCTAGGGGCGTGCACCAATGAGATGGAATGAGCAGGTGAAGGGGGCAATACGGGGGACCTTGCTTGAGGCGCTGCGAAAAGCTGAGGATCGGAGTCGCTGGGAGCATTTTGACCACACCTTTACAAATGATGGTCATGATCCAGGGCACTAAGGAAGCGACAACAAAGAAAGCAGAATTAAAGGCAGGTGTTCGAAAAAAATAAGACTTTTACATCTTAAATTCAGCGATGAGGTTTGCCACCCATCCTGAATGTCTTGATTGTATATTGGCACGGAGAAGACAGCTTGCATGTTTATTATATGCAGTTGGTCTGCTGGCTACCCTACTTGTGGGATATGCCGTGATGGTATAGTAGTAGTAGTGAAATTCCTCCATAATTGAATTCAAAATATATTAGAAAGATAAACAAATACTTAATTTTCCTTACAATAGTCGATTCTTTCGCAGAAATGGTTACAGGAGATAAAATCTTTTAAAGTCTTAATATAAGCTTATTCCACACAAATAAATTCTGTCGTTTTTACACGTGTCACATTTATTTATCTACCGATATATGTAAATAAGGAATGGTATGGTAGATATAAGATTCCGAGTTTAATTCTTCGTAAGTATCATCAATTTATTTACAAATAAATTCTGTCGTTTTTACACGTGTCACATTTATTTATCTACCGATATATGTAAATAAGGAATGATATGGTAGATATAAGATTCCGAGTTTAATTCTTCGTAAGTATCATCAATTTATTTACAAATAAATTCTGTCGTTTTTACACGTGTCACATTTATTTATCTACCGATATTTATGTAAATAAGGAATGGTATGGTAGATATAAGATTCCGAGTTTAATTCTTCCTAAGTATCATCAATTTATTTACAAAAAAAATATGATAAATGTTGGGTGGAAATAAGGATTAAGTAGGTACCTATTTATTTTAGAATTGGTGATATTAAGGACAACAGTTAAACCTAATATTGCATACCTACTTCTTACCTTCAATATACTTTATGAATTTTTAGTGTGTGCTTTGTACATTTGATTATCAATGAAAAAAATATATCTGCCCTTTAGACACTAAGATGTTAAAAACTATGGAAAGAGAACAATATTGACTAATCCAAGTAATAGGGCAACTGCTATTTTCTGTAGGTTTACGAATGCCCTGCATAAGGCAGGTGATTGTAAAACATCACATGCAAGACATGTTACAGTATGGTAGGTATCCCAGAACAATTCCTAGACATGAAGCTGTCATTGGGGTTTATAAGAGAGAATATCGGAGCCTCTGGTAAGTCGCCCGGTAGCTTAATTGGACAAAGCATATCTCGCGACAAGATGGGTTGCGGGTTCAAGTCCCGTCAGGGGTGCTACCAAATGAGGTGACGTTGTCTTTTCTAAGCCTTATATGGTAGTTTCGTGTGTTAAATTTAGACATGTAACATGTTTATTTCATCGATGAGGTATGGTATGACCTGAATGTATTGTTTTTATTGACACGTAAATTACGACGTATGTTTATTGCATGCAGTAAGTCTACGACGTGATGGTATAGATATAGGGTAAGTATACTCTGTTCAAATTGAATTGTGAAGTGAATGAATAGGAACAAAGTAATTAAAAAAAATCTATATCAAATGAAAACTTTATATGCATCAGTTATCTATGATGTACACGATAAGTTCGCATGTTTTCAATATTTTTTCTATTCTATTCTATTCCCTCACGCCGCATCCCAAGTGGGGTAGGGAGAGAGAACGGAGCGCCATGTAGATCTGTCCCTACATAATTATTATGTACTTCTTTCGCCTCCTCTACATGCAACCTATCATGCACGCACATTGATTTCTCTTACTCAACATACGGCCGGCTTTGAGAATTTGATCTACGTGATCAAGCCACTTAGTTCTCGGTCGCCCGCGATTCCTAACACCCTTTCTTTCAGGCAAGTATAATTATCTTCTTTGTCATTCTGTCCCCTTCCATTCGTTCCACATGACCAAACAATCCCTTGCATCCGCTCATTTTCCTAATATCTACATTCCTCACCCTATCAACCAACGTTTTACCAACTATTCTCCTCAGCGATCTCTACAGCGATCAATATCGTAACGATTAAAATCTCTTGTAGGTATACCTTCTGCAGGGCTACTCTTGACAAAACTAAACACGATCTTAATCTAGTCTTGATCTTGATCATACGACGCACGAAGTGACTATTGGCTAAAAATACACGTAAAACGATTGCGCGCTAGCGGTAGCGCGGTGTTTTTGACCATAGTCCCTTCATGCGTCGTATGATCAAGATCAAGACTAGATTAAGATCATGTTTAGTTTTGTCAAGAGTAACCCTGCTGAGTCCATATCAAGGTGAAAAAATAAATATTTACACGTTACATCATTCATTACGTGGCACAAATGAAAAGGGTCGTTCAAATTTATATGGATAATTTATAAAGCGCCCTTTACTCATAACATGACCTCATAGGATTCACATATACACAATTATTATGTATTATCTCAAAATTATTTAGTCGGGATTATATATATGGGATTTACAGCACTCAAGTTCCTACTTTGATGTAAAAATTCCGACTATTAAGAAAGAACGTTTATGTAAGTAGGAAACCACAGTGACTCATCAGTGGGCCAATATGCTTTGGTTTATAATAGTTTTTCAAAAACACTAATCCCTTATAATTATATTGACTTATTTCTTTGTACAATATATAGCTGCAATAGTCTAAACATATTGCAATTCGACTATAAAATTGTTTTTCAGAAACTAGGTAACTTTTATTAATTTTCTAAGAATAGTTTGGAATTTGTATTTTTATATTATCAATGTAGCTGGGTATTTGTTTATTGTATTTTGTGTCAATTTTGAACATCGATAATTTCGTAATATGTATGCTATTGTAAACTCCTTATGTTATGAGTCAAATTTAAATTTTACGCCGAAGCAAGTTCAATCAGGACATGTCGTGGTCGAATTTCGATGCCGACCTACTTCACCTTCACGATACAAGCTAATTCTTAGTATGTGGATATTCGGAGTTTATCAGCAAGCCAGATCCATCTTAGCAATAAGTAGTGTAAGATGACGATACAATAATTATAATATTATGCCTGTTTGAACAAAGAACAACGCCGCTACCAAAAGTAGGTACTTTTGACGAACTAATAAGCTTAAACTTGTCTCAATCATGAATACCATTTCATTCATATTCAACAAATAACTAAGTATAAATAGTATTTTGTGACATTGATACCTATAGTTTATAAGATTTTAATTTGTAGAAATAAGAATTTTCATTAAGCAGCATTTTTGCTACTCAAAACCAAATCTATTTCAATACACTTCAATTTCTTAATATAATTTAAAATACCTTCACAAATATTAAAAAAAGATTTATATAAATTTCCACCGTGAATCGTTGGCAGGTACCTAAACTAAAGATTAAAAAACATCTCGTCCTCTATCTATACCATCACAATATATCACTCAAGAGGTGTGGCCAGCAGACTCAATACAAATCGTCCTCTCCGTGGCAATAAAAGATATGATATTCAGAATGGGTGGAGAGCCACATTGAAGAGTTGAAAAATTATTAAATGTCTTATTTCCGATGTTTTCCGAATATAATAATCCGCCTTTTTTAAGATACTCGTAAACTTGAATGGGGACCATTTTTCAACTTGACCGCAAACTCATTTTCATATATACAATTGGCATAAAACCTAAAAATATGATTTAATAGGTAGGGGAAGGTGGGGCAAGACGGGGTAGTGAGGTAAGATGGGGTACTGCGATAAAAGTGGAACCGTGCCGAATAGCCCTGAACGCTGCATGACATTAGATGCTCTCTTCGGACCCCCCACTAGTTACAAAGTTACATCAGCAGTGCTCGCACCGTGATTCTGTGATACTAAACGTGTTTTTCGCATATTTCACGTTATTTTACTTAATTTTGTTGATAGAAAGAATATCGTGATTCAGATTGTTTGAAATTTGATAAACAAAATCCAAATAATGAATTTTAAGGGAAGATATTCAATTATTAACTGGATAAAAATATGATTAATTACTTAATAAGTTAATTAATTGACTAATATTCTTAACTACGCCGTTTTGCTCCAACCCGTGGGCCAAGACGTGATACTTAAGCTGTTTTCAAATTGAACATATTTATTATTTCTTATTTATTTCAACATTTATGTGATTCATTTGCTAGATTAAAGATCATAGTTTGTGTCAATAAACTTTTTTTAAGAATTTATAGAAAGAAATGTGTTTTTTTGACATTTTAGCTTAAAGGCCCCGTCTTGCCCAACCTTCCCTTACTTAAAAACTATAAATTTGGGTTAGTTGGAAGAAATCGCTCCTCCACGATAAACTTGCCCTCTGTATATTGATTGTAAGATTGTATTTGTCTTAAAATATATTTTGTTATGTAAATTTGCTTGTTATCAATGTGCAGTAAAGAATAAATAAATAAATAAAAATGATTTATTTCTTCTTTGTAAATAGTTTTATTCAGTGTATTCTATACTTTTTGTGAACTTCATGTAGATGCCTACTTAATATATCTAAATTTGGTAAACAATTGAAAATATATAATAATATATTCTATTTTATATTAAATATTATATTCGATTTTATTAAAAAAATGTAAAACGTGTTTTGGACAAAAACAATATAAAGGATTATTCGCCTCTCTTCCTATAGGTGCATTGCATACAGATGAAATAAAAAGAACAACCAATAGGAAGGGTTATAGTGTGTTATCCCACCCACTTGAATTTTGAAACGTCACGAATAAATAACACGTACATTTAGATAATCAAATAGGTAATTCATTCATTATTCATTTGTCATTATACGTGCCAAACGCAAACGAACAACGTCATTCATAAATTAATCACATTTAAATTATTTCACTAAAAATATTAATTAAATTATTTATCTACACAGTTTTGCCACAAGTTTTTTCAAGTGCAGTGTTTCAAAAGTTATTATTTTATATTCTTATAATTCCTGAATTATCAACATGGATAACATTGAGGTAATATTTTATATTTATTTAGTATCACTATTCATAGCTCTAGCGAAGAATAGGTCTCTATGTCTTTTTTGTTAAATTTTGAGTATTATGAAAGAAGTTTACTTGTCTGAAAGAATGGGTGTGAGGAAGCGCGTGCGTCCGAGAACCACGCGGCTTGATCACGTGGATCCAATTTTCAAGGACGGCCGTGTGTCACGCCTGCGTGAGTGAAGATTGGTAAACGTTCCACGACTAAAGTGCATATAAACCAGCTTAAGCCGATTCGTAAGTATCGGAACACCTTTACTGTTACATACTAAAGGGAGTTTGCACAGTCGGTTGGTTGTGCGGATATGATATTTGTTGAGTAATATTTTTAATTATACCTATTAATTTTTGGCTCAATTTTCTATTAGGTAACAAAATATTTCAATGATATAACGATTTTATACTTTGAATTGTCACGATTTTTTTTAGTAACGAATATCTATACCCATATCAATAACTAACATCAAAGTTTTGCAGGCCAAAAAAGCTTAGAAATAAAATAATTAAAAATCCAGAATTTCTGAATTTGCCATATTTCTTAATCTTCCAATTATCTTACAGTATTGACAGCATAATAGAAAACTTAATATGTAATTCGTAAAAATAGCTTATTTGATATGCTTTTCATAGAGAAAATAATATTGTATGTTATTTGATATTCTAGCATCTTCATAAAACTTTTATTATGAATAACAAGCTACTTGATATCGCTGTTGTTTTGAATCATTACGTTGTCTCATTTTTATTAAATTTATTCTAAAGCTTCGTTTCTTTTGTTCACAGTTTTACTACGAAGATCACGATTTCCAGCTCGAACAAGATGAAATTGTTGAGAGACTTCGAGTTCTCTCCGCTCTCCAGGACGAGGGCCGCCTTCAAGAGACGCTAGAAGGAAACTTGGTAAGGAGGCTGTATACTATCAGAGAAGAGACTGACGAAGAATTGGAACAGGATAAAAAAGTGTGAAAATCTTAATATTAAAATCTACAATCTTTGGATCCTTAATCCAATGTCAGAACGTGAGACATGGATATCTTTGTACACTTCTTTCGAGTTCCGCATGTATCATGCATTCACAACGATTTTTATTATTCAAACCGCGTTCATCTTCGGGAATTTGGTTTACATGTAGAAATCTCATATACTTCTTTGTGCCCCTTCCCTTTGCCAAATATTAATATTAATTTATTGTGTCATTATTCTTCATTCACTCTCATCCCATTACTGAATCATCATATTCGTTTTTGTATCTCCCTCGAAATAATATGATCACATATAATTATCTATTTTAAATTTATAAATCAATGTTATTTTGAATGTTTTTTTTTTTAAATTTAGACATGATAACGTATGAAGAAGTATAAATGTTGATTTAATATTTTTAAGACGTTTAATTTATGTATTTTTAAAGGCGTAACGATTGTTGAAAAAAATTGTAAATATAGCATAGAAAAAGGAATCAAAAGACTTATACTTATATAGTATAAAATTATTTGTATTAGTTATTCGAATCAGTAAGTTAACATTTAAGATCTCTAATGAACTGAATGAAAGGGATGTATGAAAGTAGGTACTATTGTTTGCTATAGATATTAATAATTATGTATAGGTATAATATGTCAATTTGCATAATTTTATAAAATATATTTTTTCATTAAAATTATATCATATGTTACATTTTAAATGTTTATGTGTTACATTAAAAATAATATGTTACAATTCTTGGATTGTAACATATTATTATTAAGAAATAAAAAAAAATTATAAGTAAACAAAAAGCATCTTGTGTTTTTTTATCTTTCTCTCATAGAGCTATTCCTTACATTATTATCTACATAATCTCCCAAATATGGTTGAGATATATTGATATGTAACTATTTATTTGTAATATTGATGTCCGTGGTGTGCTTTATATCCGTGCCAAAAAACATCACGTGCTCACAATGGTATGTTTTCCATACATGCAAAATATCAAAGCATGCTTTATAAATTGTATGCATATTTTTTATTTTTTTGGACGTACTTTCTTAATCAATCTTTTAGTGAGTAATAATATGTTATATAAATGGTATGACAACATTAATAGAATCGCTGGAGACCGGTTACCTGGAGATACCTGGAGACATGTAGGGGAGACTTACGAAATACCTGCATAAGTATGTAAGTTAAATGACAAAATTTGTCTTTGTTTTTTTGTTTCCAAACGAATTTTTAATATTTGTTTGGAAAATAAGACCAATTCAAAAAGTCTAGTGTTAACACTAATAATACATATTAGAATTGTAGTTGAAAATTTCAAAATAAAGAATTTATCCACGAATACCTCAAATTATTGATAATTCTGAAAAGATTGCTTTTCGCCTTACTAATTAATTAATTATTTTGTATAATGATAATTATTTAATTAATTAATTACTAGAGGAAACTAGATATATTTAAATAGATAATATCCATGTTATAATATTATAGTACACTGAGAAAAATACTAACGAAATTTCACAACAAATCATTGGTACGTACTAATAGATTAGGACCAGAGATAGTACAAACGATTCATTAGTACGAATCCATAATATTAACTTTTCGCAAACAAATTGTTGGTAAATTTACTAATGATTTGTTTGCGAAAAGTTAATATCATAGAT